>JAANYP010000550.1:0-80157 GCA_020465985.1 Centrapalus pauciflorus
CCAGCTGCTGTTCGTTATCCCAGGTTTCTGAGCCTCATTTTCAAGCATGTATGTGGTGAGCATCTCTATAACTCTCAGCCTCTTCTTAAGACTGCTGCATTCCCAGTTATAGGGAATAGAGTTTTCTATACTCCAGTCCTGCAGAATGAGCCTCCTCTATCAACACCAATGAGGCGGCTGCTAGGTTTGGTGGAAGGACCCTCTACTGTGAGGGTGGATCCAGAGACTGCTCCCACCAGAAAATCCAAAGCCAGGTCCAAGCTTGTCAAAAGGACCCTGGCAACTGAAGCTGGGCCTGTGAAAAAGAAGGCCAAAACAGCTCAGTCTGAGTCTGTTCCTTTAGCCTCTGTGGCTGAGGGAGAGCAGACTCCTCACTCTGGCTCATCTGTTGAGCCTGAAGCCTTTGTGGCTGGTGCCTCTGTGGCACAAGAGACGATGGAACAGGTCAGCCCCACTGTTCCTAGCCTAGTCTCACATCCTGTCCAAACAGATACTCTCCCTACTCCACAATCACCCACATCATCCGTCCATTACCAAAGAAAATCAATAGCCAAAAAGAAAACAGCCCACAAAACCACCTCCTCTGTTCCCTCTCAACAGGGTTCAGTTGTACAAGAAGCAACCCAAGCCGCCTCTCCTATTTTGGGAGAAGGTTCAGCTCATTTGGAGCCTGCTTCACTCCAATATGAGTCACCCTTGAGTCAGCCTAGACCCTCTGGTTCCTCCCAACAGGAGCCAGTTGTACAAATGGAGATACCCACATCAACTATCCCAGCCTCCCAACAGGCTGAGGATATTGAAAGACAGGAGTCCTCTCCACTCCATACTGTGTCCACACTGTCCCCCACTCAAATCTCCTCACACCCTAAGTCTGCACGAGGTGCCCACGCTGCTGATATAGACCAATCAGCAGCTCAACCTCAAACTTCTGTTCCCCATGATTCAGCTGTTCAACACCAAACAGCTGCTGAGGGACCAACAACACAAGCTGATGAACCTCAGGGATCATACCATCTCTCTGGTGAGGCTGCTCCCTCAATGCAAATTCCATCAGCAGGTTTCACCACTCCTGATGTTGAAATGCATATTCCATCTCCCAATGATGAGGTGCCATTAGACCAAGGCACTGCAGAGGGAACCACCACTGGTCTTCATGAGGGTGTTGCAACACAAGCAGCATCGGAAAGGCCCCACACATCATCCCCTTCTCCTGGTGATGCAGCTACAGCCGCTGCTGAAGGACCTCTTGATCCCTCTAACCTGGGCCATCTTACTTTTGCCCAGGCTATGGAGCTTCTATCCCAAGTCCCTCTTCCCTCTCCATCACATCCTCATACTCCAGCCTCATCATCATCGTCTCCCTCTACCCACTCCAAACAATCCACCCATACACCACCATCTCCCAAAGACCTGCCTTTGAAGGATCAGCTTTCTTTGCTGACCAACAAAGTTGGTTCTTTGGAAAACACCATGCACTCCCTACCATCCCTCATCTCAGACTCTGTGTCTGAGAAGCTCAAAGGATTCTTTGATATGTTTAAAGAATCCTTCCCAGTCACTCCCCAAACTGACAACTCTCCACAGCTGATTGCACTCACTGCACAGCTGCAAACTGTATCCACCTCTCTATCCTCTATCCTCTCCTTACAACAGGACTCTGTGTCCTCCATGGCAGCCATTTCCCAACAGCTGTCATCTATCCTCACTTCTTGCAACTCTACCCTTCCTAACACTTTGGCCAGCTTACAGACCATCATTGGTTCCCTATCCAACTCTGTATCATCAGACCTTGCTGATGTGCGAGATTCACTAGAACTTCATCTTGCACAGCTGCAATCTCTGCTGTTCACAGCGTCTGATAGCGAAAATCTTCTTAAGTTGACCACTCTTGCTGATTCCCACACATCTTCTCTTCAAACCTGTCTTTCCCAACTTAGTGAGGTGAAGGATAACTTGGCTTACTTAGTGAACAGCCTTGTTGGTCCTAAATCCTCTAAACCTGCTGGCAAGCCTGCTGACTTTGTGTCTTCAGGCAGACCAGGTGTTAAGTCGCTGCTTTCATCTCCTTCAAAGGGGGGAAGTCATCTGCCTCGAAGACTAAGTCTAAGGGGGAGAAAACTTCTTCTCCTAAGGAGATACCAGTGTCTGCAACTCCACTGGTCAGCCAGCAGAGATTTTTGAACAAGTGCTGCTGTAGGGTGCTTCTCAGCTTTCTATGCCTACTCAGGCTTGTCTCTCCAAACCCTGCTCAGTCTAGGGGGAGGAAATCATTCCCTGAGGACAGGCCTAGCAGCAAAAGAGGCGCTTATTCTTATCAGAAGAGAAGAAGAAGAAGAAATTCCTGAAGCTGCTGTTCACTAAAGCAGCAGCTAAAGGAAAAGAAACGGTAGCTAAGGATCCTATGCAGCCAGAACAGGCAGAAATGCAAATCACAAGAACCAGAGCCAAAGAGTGGGCCCCCTATGCACAAATAACTTTGAGTTTGGGGATGAACAGCTTCAAGCTCTTGGAGGAATTAAGAAAAAGAAGAAGAATCTGCCAAAGCCTTGCTAAGTCCTTTTGCCCTCCAATGAAGCAAAGAAAAATTAATAATGTCTACCTTTGAGGTGCAAAGAAATAAATGGGAAGCTGCCAGGAATCAGCAGGAGAAAAAAGAGAAGGAAGTAGAGAAAGGTTACTCAGGTCTCTGTGAACCAAATCAACAGACCTCTGCCCAGAAAGCCAAATTCCTTTGACAACTTGGCTAGAAAGAAATTTCATGATGTTGCTACTAGAAGGCTTGCCAAGGAAGCGATTGTCCAAGCTGTTCCCATTTCAAGAAAAGGCACACAGTGGAAGCTTCAGATCACCAGGATGGGTGCAACAGGCCCTGAAATGGAATCCTACGATCACACTGATGTTGCACAGATGGGATACAGGGAATGGGTGGAACTGGCAGTTGCCCTGAGCCAGTCTAAGTCAGAAACGGCTAAGACTATCAGGGCATACATCAAGAAGCCGATGGAGAGAGTAAGTGAGCTGGGCCTGATTCCAAAAGAAGTAAAAGAGGGTGTCCTCTGTGACATACCCCAATAACCAGAAGGACAAAGAGGAATCAGAAATGGAGCTACCCTTAACGCTGATTGACACGGGCGACTATGCCCTTGAAATAAAGGAGTTGAATCATAGTCTGCCTAAGGAATAGAGTTTTGAGGATGGCAGATTATAGAAAGAAACCTGAAGCTGGGCGATTTTTGTAGATCCCCTAAACTCAGAAGAAGTGCTTCCAAAGAGCCTCCCGAACTATACAAAGAGTTGATCTGAGAACAAACTTGCCGCCCTTCAAGACTTGCAAGTTTCTTTCAGGCAATCTACAAATGGAGAGCAAGCCATCTGGGATTCAATCCCGCCAGAGCTTCTATGAAAGAGGGGAGCCAATGATCCCAAGTTATGATTATCAGGAAGTGAAATTGGGAAACTTGAGGATACAAAGGGAAGAATTGGAAGGATGGTTCAGGATCCTTCTCCAGTGATATGAGTCCATCTACCATCTGGGTAGGTGAAGATGGAAGCTGTCCATCAATTGGACAGGCTTGCCATTATTCTGCTCCCAACTCAAAACAGTCCAAAACATCTTGTACATTGTTGTAATCCTGTACATTAGTCTTACCATTATTACATAAGGTTGTAATTTTTGCTTTTACATTAGTTGTAAAATACATTAGTAACATTAGTTTGGTACTCTTGTAAAAAACATGTGTTGTTCTAGTATAGTCCAGAATCTAGTGTATATATAAACTGATCTTTTACTTTACTGTAAATGTTGTAATTTATTTCAGCAAATGTACTGTAAAAATATATAGTGATTTTTGATAAGACCAGCTTGAACTGGTTATTGCAAATAGGGGGAGATTGTTAGGCACAAAAAGGCCTCAGTCAAACCTGTTCTACATCTGAGGGGGAGATTTTATAATCAATCCTGTTGATGCATTTGAAGGTTGAATTTAAGGCCTGTTATATGCCTTATTGAAACCTGAAAATGATTTGCAATATCAGTCTAAAGCTGTTCTATATGTTGCATGTGTTGCAACTAAGACAGTTTGTCCAAGCTGCTCTGTCTGCTGAACAGGCTGGACATAAACTGTCTACGCTGCTCTACACTGTTGAGCAGCTTGGGCATTTTTAAAGTGTTCTGTTCTTTGTGAACAGAACCTGTTCTTTGTGAACAGGTTAAACACTTTATGGAATTTGTTTCCAAGTCATCATGTATTGTTTTTGACTACAAGATCAGTTTACAAAGTCGAAGACAAAGTGGAAAACAGAACTGCTCAGCCTGCCCACGCTGTTCTGTAACATGAAGACAAAAGGATATTTGAAAAAGGGTGACAGACCTTTTTCTTATATCAAAATAGGCCTTTACAGGGAAGAAAGACGCAAAGTTGACATTCCTAAATTAGTTAAAGGCAATGCAACAGTAGACAAAGTAAAAAGACAAAAGTTCTGCACATGTGAAGACAAGTCTGCTTTTCAGAAAAGTGCAGAAAAGGTTATGTTGTCTTTTCAACAAGACTTTTCCTTTTCATTCTGTCCAATGAAGATGTTTCTCTGAGATCCTCTAAGTGAGTATAAAAGGAAGCTTCTAAGGTCAGAAAGATAGGTGAAGAAAGCTAAGTGCTTAAACCAAGAGTGAACGTGCAAGTGTGATCTTCATGCATGCAAGTCTTCTGTAAAACAGCATCTGTGTGTCTAAGCTGTTTTACCTAAGTTGTTCCTTAAGTCTTGTAAACACAGTGAGTGCTTCTTAGTGAGTGTATTCATTGTATACTAGTTCGAGTCTGTCTCAGATAGTAAGCATACTGTTGTATCTGTCATCTCAACTTGAAATATTCCGCATTCAAGCTTGGCTTGAACTATTCCGCATTCAAGCTTGTTTGTAATTAACAAATTGTTGATAATACATACAAACATTGAGAAAAGAGTGTGTAGTTTTTAAATTGCTGTATTCACCCCCCCTCTACAGCTTATAACTATATACTTTGGGAACCTCTCGGGACCTACAAATATGAGCAATGGAAAAAGCGGTTCCTGAAATTTATAATCATGCAACCAACGGTTCATCTAATGATCCAGTCTATCAATGAAGGACCAACTATTTCTACTTAGACATTCCTAAAGTTTCAATTGTTGTTCTTCCCATTCTTGCAGCCAAGGATGTCCAGGGTCCTCAAGATGAAAGAGAGAGAGAGAGAGAGAGAGAGAGAGAGAGACAGGTAGCAGACCACATGGCTAAATATCTACTGTACCAGGCCCTTCCCACTAACATATTTGTAAGTGTTGATGTTAAAATGTCAGCGAAAGATATATGAGATGAACTTGAAATGCAAATGCTTGGTGTTGGGTACAAATATTAATAGAGATGAAAACAATTAAGTTCATGGGGATTTATGTAAATAGTTAATTGTTGTATTTTGTATAAATAACAGTAGGTGCTACTGTTTAGTTAGACGTAAATTGATAGAAGAATTCTAGGTGTGAGAAGATTGCTTTGCATGAAAGTCAAAAGAACATCAATGTAATATTTCTCTTCTCATTAATTATTTGACAGATTGTGTTTGATTGTTAAGTGTTCATATGATTGTTTATTGTTGAATGAATTGCATGAAATATGAATTATCAATTGGTATTAAACAAATCTGAAGAATTTTTTTGCTCTTGAAAAAGAGTTATTTTTAACTAAAGATTCTCTTGAGAAAGAAAGACATGAGTTCTTACCGAAAGAACAAGATTTTAAAACAAAATCTAAGTTGTTTGAAGATGAAAGAAAGGTCTTCCTAATTAAAGAACAATCCTTTAAAACTGATTTCCAATCATTTGATAATGACAAAAATTCTTATTTGATCATTATCAAAGGTTTAAAAGATCAGATACTTCATCTTACCAAACACATTTGTGTGTCTCCTTCTTCAAAAGAATCAAAGGTTGAGATTCCTTCAGTTTGTTTAAAATCCAAAGTTGATCATTCTTATTTATCTACAGAAAGTGAAAAGAATCCAACTGAATTTTCTAAATTTGAGTCTTCTTCAGATCTTAAACTTATGTATCTGTTAAAGATACACAGAGGCAAAGATAAAGTTGAACTCACTGAAAGGGACCGTCGTCTTCTTGTGCTAGTACTTTTCTTCAAACTTTGCTAACTTGAGTTGAAGACTCAAGTTTAACTAAGATTAACACTAACAACGGAACATGAATCTTTATAAGTGAGTTATTTGAACCTTAAAGTTGTCATTTTTCCTAAAACTTTTCTCGGTTTCACGATATAATATCATATAAATCATAGTGCGTTCACCCTCCCCAACCTAATGAATTGGGGCATCCTAGGCACAAAATAAATTATGAAACGGGAAACATTTACGAAGAAATGAAACAACAAGTGTAGCATCTAAGCATCGAAATGTAACGTCATGGTATTCAAGCATATGCAATATAGTGTAAGTGCAACACATGATTAGCTAGGAAGTAGTGTTAACGCCCTTCCCAACTTAATCGTTCACCGAGCATGACATTTTTATCGATTTCAAGCCTAAGTTCAACATAAGTGTTTAACAAAAGATATAGAAACAACTTAAATAAATTAAAATACTTGAAACACACTTTCATGATGAAAACGATTGCACTTAGCATGTGCAACAAGCCTTTAAACCCCTTGTAGCCCGAGTGGACGAGTTGTAGTCTCGTGAGGGTTTCTATAGCACAAACCCACAAAGTTCGCTGGATTGCCTCCCAGGAAGCGCTAAGTTTAATGTATTCAGCCAGACATTTGGTTCCCTAATATTCAGGTGACATCTTCTATGAACATCGTCTTAGATGATACAACGTCTCTATCAGCCCATTGTACGAACAACTTAAGTCGGTGGCCATTGACTTTATATGATTCACCACCTTTTTGGTCTTTTATTTCTACCGCACCATGATGGTAAACGTTAGTTATTGTGTACGGACCTGCCCACTTACTTTTTAATTTGCCTGAGAAGAGCCGCAGGCATGCGTTAAATAACCAGACTTTGTCACCCTTATTAAACACCTTTCTTTTGATTCCACGATCATGGAAAGCGTTTTCCTTTTCTTTGTATATTTTAGCACTTTCATAAGCTTCTCTACGTATTTCTTCTAATTCCATTAGTTGGTGTTTTTGGTTTACACCGGCATCTATGAATGTAAGATTTGTATTTTTAATTGCCCATAATGCACCGTGTTCTAGTTCAACCGAAAGATGGCACAACTTCCCATACACTAGCTTACAAGGAGACATGCTAATAGGAGTTTTGAAAGCGGTGAGATACACCTAGAGTGCATCCTCTAGTCGCGTAGACCAGTCCTTATGATCTGGTCGCGCTGTTTTCTCTAATATACGCTTAATCTCTCTATTGGACACTTCTACTTGTCCACTAGTCTGTGGATGGTATGGGTTTGCAATCTTATGAGTGACTCCATAATGTTTAAGTTCTAAAGTACATGTACCTGAATTATGAACCCCCATTACTAATTATGGCTCTAGGAATTCCATGACGTGAAAATATGTTCCTTTTAACGAACTGGCAAACGACTTTATGGTCGTTAGTCCTTGTGGCCTCTGCTTCTACCCACTTAGAGATATAATCAACTGCCACTAGGGTATATTCAAACCCATATGGCTTAGGGAAGGGTCGCATAAAGTCTATGCCCCACACATCAAATTAGCTGTAAAACTTTTGTCCTGCTAATTTCTCTACAATTTGGTCGATAAACGGCAGTGTAAAGTGATCTTTAGAGGTTGCAACATTTAATTTTCTGTAGTCGATTCATACTCTCCACCTAGTAAAAGGGCGAGTTGCAATCTTTTCACCTTCTGGAGTATCGACTAAAGTGAATCCTGATTTCATGGGAATCGTTTGTGTGGGACTAACCCATTGGCTATCTGATATAGGATAGATTATTCCTTCATCTAGCAATTTCAGTACTTCTTTCTTCACCACTACTCTGAGATTAGGATTCAGCCTTCACTGAGCATCTCTGGTTGGTTTAGCTGTTGGATCAGTAATAATCCTATGCATGCACACTATTGGTCTAATCCCTTTAAGATCTGCAATAGTCCAGCCTACTACATTATGTCTCAACAACACTTCTAACAATGCCTTTTCTTGTACATCAGTAAGGTCAGTTGCAATGATTACAGGCAATGTGCTACCAGGACCAAGAAAAGCGTATTTGAGGTGAGAAGGAAGTGGCTTCAACTCCAGTTTTGGTGGCTGTTCAAGAGAAGGTTTCGCTGATTGTGGTAAATCAGTAGGGAGTTTTTCAATCTTGTGTGTCCATGGTGGTTGTATAGAATCCACTGATTGAACACATTCAAGTTCAAATGCCCTATACTCTGACATGTTTTCTAGCTTATGCTCATTATGATACATAAGCAGTTCCACTGGATCCTTACATGTTATAGTTCATAATGGTTATTATATCAAATCATCAACTAAATCGATCATGTAACACTCTGAATCCTGTGATGCGTTGGGTACATTATTAAAGACATTGAGTCGGTGTTTGCAGTTTCCAAACTCCATGTCTAAAGCACCTGTTCTGCAATTGATTTGAGTATTGATCTTGGCTAAAAATGAACGTCCTAGAATGACTGCCGGTTGGCTTTCTTTATAAGTACTGTCTGAGTCCAACACTAAGAAATCTACTGGATAATAGAAGTCCTCAATCTTGACAATTACATTAGATAACATCCCCCATGGTACTTTCATGGACCTATCTGGTAATTGTAAGATGAAATCTGTTGTTTTCAAAGTGCCTAGATCGTGTTGGTCAAATAAATTCCCAGGTAGAATATCAAAACTTGCCCCTTAGTGTAGAAGTGCCTTATTAATGTGAACATCGCGAATAGTCACCGATATCAAGGGTGATCCTGGGTCTTTTAATTTAGGCGGTAGTGAGCTTGTAATAACTACACTAACTTGTTCATTGAGGTATTTTTGTTTAGAAAGAGAGACTTTGAATTTACGTTTTGAGTACAGAGGTCTTTTAAGAATTTAGCATAAGAGGGAACTTGTTGTATGGATTTGATTAAAGGAATTATTTTAACTTGATTAATAACATCCCATAAATCTTTAGTTTTTGGTCCTCTTTTACCATAAGGAAATGATGCCGGATTTTCTACGGCCGATGGATAAGGAGCAGTTTCAGTGTCTGAACTGCCTTACCCAACTTTAGCTTCAATGGGTTGTTTGGCTTCTACATCCTTAAAGGTTACTTTCTTAAGTTTTGTTTATACCTTTGACTCTGATTTAGGTGGTTCCTCTTCATAAACATTTTCTACCTCTTCGCCTGTCTAAATTTCCTTAGGCATTTCTATCTTATTATCGACTTTCTTCCCACTCCTAAGGGTAGTGGTCTTTGCGACTGCATTGACTTCATATTTCTTTTCCTTACCATGGTGATGCGATGTGTTAACTATGGTGTTACTTGGAAGCTTTCCTTCTTCTCATTTAGTTAGGGACTCTGCATATTGTCCCATTTGTCTTCCAAGCATCTCCATTGTTTTCGCTTGTACCATAGTTTATTGTTTCATGAACTCAATGAATTCAGAGAATTCTTTCGAATTCCTGGACACTGGTCTTGCTTCATGTTTTTCTTTAGGGTATTGTCATTTATAATATCGATCATCCTTTGTGGCTGAGGTTGATCCATATTGAAATTCTTGGTTTTGTTGACGACGTTGCTCATATCTTGGCTTCGCGGGAGCTTCGGTATCTTGATTCTCCGTGCAACTAAAGTTCAGGTGTTTTCTCCATCCCAGACTATAGGTATGTAAATATGGGTTTTCCCGTTCTCTTCGTTGCTGATACCAAAAAGCTTCATTCACATACTCCTCGTGAGCAAAAGTATGTGGGCAATTCTCGGATTGATGAGATGGGTCTCCACATGCGACACAACAACCCTGTGCCACTTTAGCCTTTCCCATTCCCTTCATCAACAAGTTCATCTTTTTTCTTAATTTCGAAATATAAGATTTAACTTCTCGCTTCCACACACTGTCTATGCCCATTACTTGGACACCAATACTACTTTCCGAACCCGCTTGGTCCTTTAACCCCATACTCAACTAGGTTAACAATTCCCATGCTTCGTCATCCACCTTAGCCAAAATGGTTCCGCCAAAAGCAGCTGTGATCATATTTCTACTTTCTTGACTTACCCCATCAAAGAAGGTTTTGATCATCATCCATTTAGGATTTTCATGGTGTGGGCATGTTCTTAATAATTCATTTAACCTATCAAATGCTTCGTGAAATTGTTCTCCGGGTCTTTGTTTAAATCCAGTGATTTCTTTTCATTTTCTGTAGTTTTACTAATCGTATAATATTTAGTTAAAAATTCCTTTTTCATTTCATCCCAACTAGTTATATTATCAGTGGGAAGTGACACAAACCAGTTTTTCACTTTTTCCTTCATTGAGAAAGGAAATAGTCTAAGCTTAAGTGTGTCTACAGTTATTCCCCTTACATGGTTGGCCTTGCATATAGCAGTGAATTTCGCTAAATGCTCTTACGATTCTTTGCTTGGTGCTCCGCAAAAAACCAGTATGATGCTAAATAACTGAGGCCTAATTTCAGGCTCATTATCCGTGATTGGATAGTGAATGGGTGATTGATTAGTAATATCACCTGGCCTGTAATGGGATTCTATGATGCTTCGCTCTCCCATTGCTCTATGGTTTTGTTGGACTTTGATAAGAGTGTTATTGATCTTCTCGTCTTCCGAACTAGATATCTCGTCAGCGCCTCTCTCAAGAACAACGCTCTTACTTTCGTAGCTTGCTTCGTGGCTCGTCTATTAGATCTAGCGGTTTTTTCTATTTCTGAATCAAATTTAAATTGTGAAATTCTACCGGAGTAACGTGTGTGCATAAACCTATGAGATCCTGGTTAAGTACTAGAGTTTTTCTTTTTTGGTAAAAATAGATGCTTGCGCCACGATTCTCTTTTCTTACTAATAATAAAGTCAATAATAAAACTAAACTAAACAAATAGAATTTTAGCAAATAATGAAATAAAGCAAATAAGTAAATAAACTAAACTAAAACTAGTTATAAAAATATGTGTCGCTAAGCGCAACCGCACCCCGGCAACGACGCCCAAATTTGAAACGCGTGTTGTTACCTCGCCAAAAATAACCACTAAATACCTTGGAAGCTAGAGTAAGTAAGGATCGTATCCACATGGAGAGAGAGGTTAATTACACGTATTCGAGCGACTAGCGTTGCGAACTTGATTATTTGGAAAAGTGAATGGTTATGGAAAATCGTTACTTGCTTTTATAAAACTTAATTACTTGCGCAATTGTAAAAGAAAAACTTAATTGGTTTATTTGATTAAATACGCTAACAAAAATAACCACTCTCAGGTTCCACACTTAGCTTTCGTATTTACTTTTAAGAACGATATGAAGATTCCATAGACATAACCTTTTATAATTGTTATTAGTATCGTTACGTGATCTTGGGCATAACGCGTGTTACTTTGATTACTCGTCTTAATTAAGCATGTAACTCGGCATGAATAATAAAATATCAACGAATTATCTTACGAAATGCATCAAAATAAATAACAATCAAGTTTTTATAATCAAAACATAAACATTTAATAACACGTAAACATAAATAATCGTACGTTCATAAAATAAACACTTAGCGTCGTAGTTCCTCCGCGAATGATTATGACGAAATTAGTCGGTCATCGTGTATGCAATGCTCCAGAGTTGATTGTTCATAATCCTTGACAGCACCGCACTTCGTCTCGTGTGTTCTTCGTACTCGTATTCGCTCAACCATAACCTTTTCTAATCTTTTTCTTAGTATATGCGACCCTTTTTCGTCTGACTTGTCTTATATTTATAAGAAGCTTCTAAACCCTAAAAAAAGCCGAATATTCTTTTTATGGGTTGAACGCAGCCGCGGGCGCAAGCCTACGCCCCCCCTGAACCTGGGTCTGCGTTCGGGCTGCGTCTGGCTCTGCGCTCCTCATCTTTTGGAGGCCAAAACTTTCTGTTGAGCACTCGACTAGGAAGTAGGGCTGCGCCCCCCCCCCCCCCTCCCGCGCTAGACTTTTTAGAATTGATCTCTGATTTCGCTCAAATTTACCAGACTTATACTTAAGATGCTTACCTACACACGTAATGAAATTTATCAATAGTAGCACATTTTCATTAAAAACCAACTCCTTTACACTTTAAATGCCTAGTTAATTATAACCCGGTCATTTCTTACACCCATACTGAACATGTGCAACGATGACACACCATAAATCTAGGTTTATCACCAAAATGGAACGCATCAACTACACACACCATAAACCACGATTGAACATGTTCAATACAGTCAATATTGGTTTATCATTAAAATGGTTAACAATGACATAAAACACAATTAACCACGGTTGCATGTGTTCAATAACGTGTATATTAAATTGAACCTTTATGAATAGTTTGATGAAAAGAATAAATATCTTTATTTGACATATCCGGTTGAACATGCTCACTAAAACCCATTGTCGAATCTGATCGAACATGTTCACTAAAATCCATTGTCAAATCCGATTAAACATGTTCACTAAAACACATTTTGAAATTTATTAAAGATATTGTTATGGAAATAAATCCCTATAATTAAGGGATTTATTAATTCATTAGTCGTCATCTATTATCTAAGATTAACCTAATTGTCTATATTACCATTTTTTACTAGATACCAAACATGGGTGAACTCCGATTCCCGAGTCTAATGTGGTACCCCATTGATCCCGATCCTCTCTCTCTCTCTCTCTCTCTCTCTCTCTATATATATATATATATATATATATATATATATATATATATATATATATATATATATATATATATATATATATATATATATATATATATATATATATATATATATATATATATATATATATGTATAGGGTTGGGATCATTGTAAAACCTTAATTTAGTACAGAACTATGAAACCAATCTACACCATAGGATTATAACATAACACTAAGGATAAAATGGTAACTATGCAATTAACATTAAATTTTGGATAGCCCACCAAGTTTAACTACTATCTTTGACCATTAAATTCACTACTTTAATATTAAATGTATATATGCAGTGTTGCATATATTATATATAGTATTATTACGATGTTGAACATATGATATAAACTGTGATTCGACAATCAATGATCTCGATATGATATATTGAAAAGTCGTCTGGACCCGAAATAGTAGTTGGTGCGAAACACTGTAGGTCCGAACTGGGTACGGATCCGAATTCGGATGGATCCGGACCGAGTTCATACTTGGTGAAATTTCCAATATTTTCCAGATTTACGTTTTTGACCATTTTTGCATGTTTGAGTATCTAAAATTGCAGATATGAACTTAAATACACTATTTCAACTTATATCATAACACTTATGTACCAAAACAACCCATTTGTGTCCATTTTCTACATGTCTCGATGAACACACACACACACTAAAAACACACACTAATCTAGAAATCACACTTAGAGGTGGAATCTGATTCTGAAATTTGGTACACTACATTATCAACCTTTGATTTTAACATTGCAACAAAAATATACAACATGCATTAACATTTAGGACCAAAATCCTATGATTCGGATTTCACAAAAACCGAACCAAAAACCATCAAAATCGTAAGTTTGAATGAATATTACCTTAAATCGTTTGTTGCAATGCTTATAGTTCCTTCCAAATCACTTGAATCCCGAATTTTAGCACTTGAATCCAACAATTTTCGGATTTTAGATGATGAAATTTGGTGGGTTTTTAGAGAGAGAGTGAGAGATTGAGAGAGTGAGTTAGAGAGAGAATGAGTTTGTGGGAAATGAAAGAGTTTCCATCTTTTATTTTCCTTTTTGACTTATTTGCACAAAATACCCCTCAACTTCGTATTTTCTCATTTAACTGATATAATGATCAAAATAACTTAAATTGATTTAATTTTCCATAAGTACAATAATTGAGTCTTAAAACCGTAAATTACATATAATTAAAATTTGGGATGTTACAGCATGGGCTCCACCACGCCTATACTTCGTCCGCGAAGTCATGCTGCGCTAAACAAACTTGGGTACTTAGTCTTCATGTCTTCTTCCGATTCCCAAGTGTGATTAGCTCCCCGATGATGCTTCCACTTGACCAGCACCATCCTGATTTCTTTGTTGCGGAGTTTCTTGGCTTTTGTTTCCAGTATAGACTCTGGTTCATCAACGAACCTTAGCCGTTCGTCAATCTTAATGTCCGAGTGATCAGTCCATGATTCCCTCTCGGGCACCAGACTCTTTCTTAAGTATCCTACGTGGAAGACCGGGTGAACTCCTGATAACTCTTCCGGCAAGTCCAAGTGATAGGACTGATTCCCAATTCTTTCTAGTATCTTGAAGGGTCCTATGAATCGAGGTGATAACTTTCCTCGCTTTACGAATCTTGTAACACCTTTCATTGGGGAAACTTTTAAGTAGACCCAATCGTCCTTCTGAAACTCTATAGCTTTGTGTCGGCGATCGTGATAATTCTTTTTCCGATCTTGTGCCGTTTTCATGTACTGTCGAATGAGTTGGATCTTTTCGTTCGTTTCTTGTAGCAAAGCAGGACCGGCTATTGGAGTTTCTCCTGTTTCCCTCCAACAGGTTGGAGTCCTACATTTTCTTCCGTATAGAGACTCGAACGGTGCCATCTTGATAGTGGAATGGTAACTATTGTTGTAGGAGAATTCAACCAGTGGGAGGAGATCGTCCCAGTTACCACCCAAATCCATGACACAGGCTCTGAGCATGTCTTCGAGAGTTAGGATTGTTCTTTCACTTTGACCATCAGATTGGGGTCTATAGGCAGTACTCATTGCGATACGAGTACCAAGACCGTTTTGTAAAGCAGCCCAGAAGTTGGAAGTGAATCTACTATCTCGGTCAGAGACAATAGACTTAGGCACACCATGCCTAATGACGATTTCGTTAACGTAGATCTGGGCGAGAGGTCCAGTGAATAGGTTTCTCGGATGGGAATGAAGTGAGCAGACTTTGTTAATCGATCAACAATGACCCAAATGGCATCATGTTGACGACGCGTCTTGGGCAGCTTCGTTATAAAGTCCATAGTAATATGATCCCACTTCCATTCCGGGATAGGAAGAGGTTGCATACTACCATAGGGCTGTTGATGTTCTGCTTTGACTAGACGACATGTTCTGCACCTTTCAACATACTGACCGACATCTCTTTTCAATCCTGGCCACCAGAAGTCGGCCTTCAGGTCATTGTACATTTTTGTGCTGCCAGGATGAATTGAGAATTTAGATTGATGAGCCTCCTCGAGAATTACATCTCTCATGTTCCCGAACTTGGGAACCCACACTCTGCCATACACACCCTTTAGTCCAGTTCCATCATCTTGCATTAATGGCAACTGAATTCTGATATCTTCGTCTTTAACATTCCCTTCTTTTAGGGCCTGTAACTGAGCAGCCCTAACATCATCTATAATAGTTGAGGTCAAAATTGTAGAAGTCAAGGCGTAGCAATATGCCTTGCAGTATGCTTTTCGACTTAGACCATCGGCCACTACGTTGGCCTTCCCTGGATGATAGAGAATCTCACAGTCATAATCTTTTATCAGCTCCATTGACCTTCTTTGCCTCATATTCAAGTCCTTCTGACTGAATATATACTTTAAACTCTTGTGATCAGTGTAGAGCTGACACTTGGTTCCGTACAAATAGTGTCTCCATAACTTGAGAGCGAAAGTCACAGCAGTTAGCTCTAGATCATGAGTAGAGTAGTCTTTCTCATGTGGTTTGAGTTGTCTAGAAGCATAAGCTATGACGTTTCCTCTTTGCATTAGTACCGCACCCAAACCCATGCCTGATGCATCTGTGTAGACTACGAAGTCTTGTTCCCTTCAGGCAGGGCTAACACTGGTGCTTCACTTAGCAGATTCTTCAAGTTGTCAAATGCCATTTGCTGTTCTTCTCCCCAAAAGAAGGTCGCGTTCTTGCGAGTAAGCTTTGTTAGCGGAACGGCGATCTTTGAGAAGTCTTTGATGAATCGGCGGTAGTAACCAGCCAATCCCAGAAAACTCCGAATCTCTGAGGCGTTGCGGGGTGATTCCCAGTTCTGGATAGCTTCGATCTTTGCAGGATCAACAGCAATCCCAGCACCAGATATCACGTGCCCCAAGAATTGGATCTGAATTAATTGTTTAAGAGGTACAAGTTAATAAAATAATTTATGATTGAGTATAAGGATCATGAAATTGTTTCAAACGTTGAGACGTACCTGCCTCAACCAGAATTCACACTTAGAGAATTTGGCATAAAGTCGCTCTTTGCGTAGCAACTCTAGCAATTCTCTCAGATGTGCAGCATGATCCTCTGCGGTCTTTGAATATATGAGAATGTCATCGATGAACACGATGACCGATTTGTCGAGCATTGGCCGGCAGACTCGATTCAAGAGATCCATGAAAGCGGCCGGCGCATTAGTAAGACCGAACGGCATTACCAGAAACTCGTAGTGTCCGTAACGAGTTCTGAAAGCCGTCTTTGGAATGTCATCAGAATGTACTTTGAGTTGGTGATAACCCGAACGAAGATCAATCTTCGAGAAGTAGCTTGCGCCTTGTAACTGGTCGAAGAGATCATCAATCCAGGGCAACGGGTATTTGTTTTTGATTGTGACTTTGTTGAGTTCTCGATAGTCGATGCACATTCGCAATGTGCCATCTTTCTTTTTGACAAACAGAACAGGAGCACCCCAAGGAGATGAACTTGGGCGGATAAAACCTTTGTCAAGTAGCTCCTGTAACTGCTTCATCATTTCCTGCATTTCAGCAGGGGCTAGACGGTAAGGAGCCTTTGCTATTGGAGCAACTCCGGGAATGAGGTCAATGCGGAATTCCACTTGGCGATCAGGTGGCAATCCCGAGATATCTTCTGGAAAGACATCTGGAAATTCAGAAACGACTGGAACGGTAGAAGGAGATTGAATTTCAGCCTTTGCATCGACAGCGTAGGCTAAGTAAGCTGAACAACCCTTGGCAACGTGCTTTCGGGCTTTTGCAATTGAAATAAGGCATAAGTCGCCTTTGTGTCTATCACCATAAATGCATATGTCTCGGCCCTCGGGAGTGGTAATCTTGATCATTCTTTTCTTGCAAACGATTTGGGCCTCGTTATGAACTAACCAGTCCATGCCTACTATGACATCGAATTCCCCGAACTCCATAGGGATCAGATCTATATTGAATACTACGTCTTCTACCAATAATGTACAATTCCTATATACTTTGTCTGCTTTTACTAACATATTGCTAGCAGTATCTATGTCAAGTACAAATTGCAGTTTGGAAGTTGGCATGTTAAATTGACGAGCAAATGTAGTGGAGACAAACGAACGATTTGCTCCAGAGTCAAACAGTATACGTGCAGGAATTGAGTTAACATAGAACGTACCGGTGACCACCTCCGGGTCATCCTTTGCTTCTTCAGCTGTGATTTGGAACGCCCTTGTTGGAGCCCTTTGAGATTGATCCCTGCGAGCCGTGGAAGCTACAGAAGATCTTGCTGTTGATTGTGGAGCATTCTGATCTCGTGGGGGTTTCGGGCAGTCCCTTGAGAAATGGCCAAGTCTGTGGCAGTTGTAGCATGCATCATCTTTTCGTGGACAATGCTCCCAGTGATGGCCTTTCTGCCCACAGCAGAAACAATACATGTCCCGAGTCTTGCACTCCCCAGAGTGCGCTTTTCTGCATCGTCTGCAGTCTCTCATTTCTGAACTGGCCGAAAAGGCTCTTCCCTTCTTGGGTGATGATGACTGTTGATGGGATTGAGGAAAGAATCGGGAGGATCCAGACTCCCGCTGCCTTTTTGGCGGCCACGGTTGAGTCGGTGGTGCGGCGGCTGACCCGATGACATATCCAGATAACAGAACAATCTGCTCCACATTTCGAGCGGCCTCTAGCAAACCAGCAAAGGTTTTATACCGAACCCCACTCATTGTTCGGCGAATCTCATAATCTAGTCCGGCCTCAAACCGGGCTATCTTCCTTTCTTCCGTGTCAACTTGATGCGGTGCGAACAGACTTAATCGGGTGAACTCAACGGCATATTGTGTAACCGTTTTCGTTCCCTGAGTTAAGTTCAGGAATTTTGCCTCGAGACGTCGCTTCTCGTCGGCTGGACAGTACTGTTGAGAAAACACTTCCTTAAACTCGCTCCATGACATGTGTGACACTACCTCCATCGTCAACACATGTGTCATTGCGTCCCACCACATAACAGCGTCCCTTGCAAACATAGCGGTTGCAAAGCGGACCATGTCTTTATCAGCGCAGTCGCTGATTCTGAAAGTTCGTTCCGTGGTGGTGATCCATTCCAATGCTGTAACAGCATCACCGGTTCCATCAAAAGTAACAGCCCCGTTACTTTTGAAATCCTTAAACCTACAGCCCCTTGATCGGTTAGAAGACCCAGTGTCTTGTCTTTCCTCTTGATCGTCCTGTTGTTGTTCCTTGTTCTTTCGCTTATCGGCCTTTCGTTTTGCCTCGGCCTCATCTCTGGCCCTTAACTGATCAGCAAATGACTGAGCCTGCTCAGCCATTCGTTTGGATTGTAGCTCATTGTTTTGTTCCATGAGAGCTTGCATCATCTGGAACATTTGCTGAGGAGTCATATCGTCTCCTGACATGTTCTGAAATATAACAACTTATATTTAGAACATTTATTTGTAAGTCCTAAGTGTACAGTTACCCTTTGTGTTTCCCCGTGTGCATGTCAATCCTATCTTAGTTCAGATCATTACTTAGAAGTTCATTCTAATATCATAACCTAAGTTTGAGTCCAAGTCCTCGCGGACACTTGAAACCTCAAACTAATGCTCTGATACCAAACTGAGACGTCCTTGTTAAATTAATGATATAATTGTAATCTCCAGGATCGACTAACAACCCAATGAGTATCATAATAATTGAAATTGAATACTTAAATTAGAATTAAGCACATCCACACTAAAGCAAGAGAATACATGTCTACAGTGATAAAAGTCTAACTATTACATCAACATAATTGTTTTAGAAGTAATGAATCCCAGCCCAAAGCTATTACAATCAAGTACCAATAGCTTCTATAGTCTCCGGGATATTGATTTGATATGCTTAAGATGAAGGTCCAGCTACACTCTTGCCTTTGCCTGTAAACAATGTGAGTCAACAGTAAGCTAAATGCTTAGTGAGATAACAGATTATGCATACAACAAATATTTCTTTACAAACAATGCTTAACCATGGGCAGTGTAAGCCCCATGTATGTGAATATCGGCAGTGTAAGCCTCAGTGTATGTGAAAACCATGCAGTGAAAGCATGGGTTGGCAGTTCAATATGCTGATCGGGGATGTGCCGAACCTGATGGGATACGAGTGGGATGATCAGTCCCCGACAGTGGCCTGCTGTCAGCCCCAGTCCAGGTCGCATCAGATTATGAAGTAATGATCATGCAGTGCAAGCATGATGTAAATAGATGCACTTTCAAATGAACGCAAGCTACATGTGTGTTACATGTCAAGTACGAGTGTGCATCATAACAACAAATCATTTCATGAGTGCCAAATGAAGTATATGAACAACGTGAACATGCCATTGAATGTATAAACATGAATGTAAAAACAATAAATGTTCGAATGATAATCTGCAACTCACAGTGATTGGTTTTGTGACTTGATCCTGAATCAATGTGTGTTTTGATAACACCACAATGATCTGTAATGTAAGTGTAATAGTGAATTTGTGTCAGTAATTGCTTAAAAATTGAAATCTGAAAATTAAGTGTAATTGGGTTCTGATTTCGGACCACATCCGAATTCGGATGGTCCGAATTGTAGATGGTCCAAAATTGGGTCCTTGGTCCGAATTGGGTTGATCCGAAATGGGTGATCCGAAATTGTGTATGGTCCGAAATGGGGATTTGTCCGAAATAGGTTGGGGTCCGGATTGGGATGGACCCGAAATAGTAGTTGGTCCGAAACACTGTAGGTCCGAACTGGGTACGGATCCGAATTCGGATGGATCCGGACCGAGTTCATACTTGGTGAAATTTCCAATATTTTCCAGATTTACGTTTTTGACCATTTTTGCATGTTTGAGTATCTAAAATTGCAGATATGAACTTAAATACACTATTTCAACTTATATCATAACACTTATGTACCAAAACAACCCATTTGTGTCCATTTTCTACATGTCTCGATGAACACACACACACACTAAAAACACACACTAATCTAGAAATCACACTTAGAGGTGGAATCTGATTCTGAAATTTGGTACACTACATTATCAACCTTTGATTTTAACATTGCAACAAAAATATACAACATGCATTAACATTTAGGACCAAAATCCTATGATTCGGATTTCACAAAAACCGAACCAAAAACCATCAAAATCGTAAGTTTGAATGAATATTACCTTAAATCGTTTGTTGCAATGCTTATAGTTCCTTCCAAATCACTTGAATCCCGAATTTTAGCACTTGAATCCAACAATTTTCAGATTTTTGATGATGAAATGTGGTGGGTTTTTAGAGAGAGAGAGAGTGAGAGATCGAGAGAGTGAGTTAGAGAGAGAATGAGTTTGTGGGAAATGAAAGAGTTTCCATCTTTTATTTTCCTTTTTGACTTATTTGCACAATATACCCCTCAACTTCGTATTTTCTCATTTAACTGATATAATGATCAAAATAACTTAAATTGATTTAATTTTCCATAAGTACAATAATTGAGTCTTAAAACCGTAAATTACATATAATTAAAATTTGGGATGTTACAGAGAGAGCATGAGAGAAGGGATAGACGGAGAGATGATAGCAGAGAACATCGCCGCGCTGACAAGAGGCCGGCTGAAAGAAGAGAGGAGAGACCGCGGGCCGATGAACCGAAAGCCGCAGAAGAGCGTCTCTGTTACAAGTGTGGGAAATCGGGCCACTTTGCTCGGGAGTGCACCAACAAATTTGACATAGACGTCGGCTATTACGAGAGAAAGCTGGAGGCCGCGAAGAAAAGAACCGATGCCATGGACCTCGTCGCCCAGGAAGATTACTGGGGTGCTGAAGATACCGACGAGGAAGATGATAAGGGCAAAAACTTCTATATGGTTGATCGTTTAGGGTTGGAGCACTGTGCCATTTCCACTGCTGAGATTTCAGTTCATGCTGCTGAGGGGGAGACATTGAAAAATCCACCAGCATGTCTGATAACCACAACCGACGATCCCGAATGCTCTTCATCCGGTTCAGAGACAAATGAGGTATATTCCTGTTACATTCCAGAACATGTAAATAATTTATCTGTGATTAATGAATGTACATTGCACACACATATTCTTGATCTTCAAGCAAGGTTAAATGCTGAAACTGCAAAGTGTGTACAGGCTGAACATCTAGCTCAAACTTTAAAAGAGTCGTCTGAATTATATCAATCAAAGTGGTTAACTAATCACAATGTTATAAAATAGATGTTAATCGAAAAAGTAGATGTTCAGGACAGGAATATATATCTTGAATCTTGTATGAACAGGTTATCAAAAGAAAAACTCTCGTTAAAAGAAGAAATTTCTATTCTTACAAAACAGTTAGATACGGTAAATATGGAAAATATAGACAGTTTAGAAAAATATAAAATGATTGAAGAAGAAAGGATAAGTTTGTATTCATGAATAAAGACCCTTGACAACGCATTTTTAAAAAGAGGTCAAACCGAACAAACTATCCACTTAAATCAGCCCAAAAAAACTAGGTTTTACCATACTAAACAAGGAATCGGTTTTAAAAATCCAAAATATTTTGAAAAGGCACACAAAAAGTTTTACATTTATTTTATGACATGAATTATATGGGGGCCGGGCTTAAATCTTTCTTTTTGAGTCATCAAAAGAAGTTTTAAACCAAGAAAATGAGAAACGTGTTGAACTTAAAGAAAAAGAAATTTCTTTTCAATATGAAGAACTTAATGAGAGTTATCCATCTAGAGTACATTTTAGAGGAAGACTATTTGTCAACGTATTCAGAAGCTGAATTGAAGACAGAAACTGTAAAACCAATTCCTCAACTTTATATTACGTCAAAAGTTCTTCAACATCAAATTAATGTTTTAGAAAAGGAATTGAAGTCGTCTCAAAAGAAAGCTCTTGATCTTCAAGATGCTCTTCTCAAGAGCGAAGAAAAATTGGTAAATCAATCTTTTCAACAAACTGTGGAATTAACTGTCTACAGAGAAAATTTTGAAATGGTGTCTCAAAAGATGAAGGATTTTTCAAAAGAACAAACAGTTTCTCATTTCACCAAAACTTCATATGTGTCATCAAATAAAGGTAAGGCTAAAGCTGAAACTTCTTCTTTCATTTATAAAGGTGAGTGTTCAAAACCGTTTAAAAAATGAGGTTTCTAAAAAGACTCAGATCCAATCCAAGTCTTTTAAGAAACCCACTCACCAACAAAAAGAAAATTCTGTCAAGTCTAAATCTTCCATGCTTACTGACTCTAATCGTTTTGTTCCTACAGATTATGTAAAGAACAGTTCCAAAAACCACCATGCTGGATTTTTCAAGTTTTTTTGTGAAGAAGGCTATAATGCAAATGAATTTGTTTCTATAGATAGGATGTCTCTAATCTCTAAAGACAGTATGTGTAACAATGTGTGTGACAATGTGTGTAATGATGTACCGAATTCTGTTGTTTCTTTAAAGTACTCTTTCAGTGAATTATTTAATCTATGTCCAACTCGCTATAGACGACAGGTTCCTGAAATGAATGCTTTCGTGCCATATACTGTTAAACGAATTCGGAAAAATAAAACTAAAAATGTTGCATCATCGGCCTCAAATAAAATCGAGACTTGTCTGTTGCCAAGGCCCAAAACCAAAGCAACAGTAAAAAAGGTCTCATAAAGATAAAAACCAAAGGCAATTTCAGCGCCCAAGGTTCCAAAGCCCAATAAATCCAATCTTCAATGGATTCAAAAGGGTTGTGCATCCGGACCACACACAAATGCTAAATGGGTTCCTAAAACTATACACGTGACATATAAATTTGAAACTCCTAACAAAAAGGGTCCCATATTGAGGTGGGTACCCAAAGTTGTGTGATCTTTATGCAGATGGTTCTTGGTTACTTCTGATCAAGACCCGTTCTTCAATGAAATGGCTTCTAGTTAGGATAGACTAGGACCCGTTCTTTTGCTTGTCAGTTGTGCTTAAACCGACACATTTGGCTTCTGTGCACATAGCTCAGGACCCGGTCTTAACTCATCATGTTTTCTGAACATCTCGGTTCAGAACACGGTTTTTGATTGTAAATAAAAAATGGATGTATTTGAATGCATATAGTTTTTCATTATATGAATTTATCTGCTTTTCAGGCTATATCCGTTTGGTATATGGATTCGGGTTGCTCCAAGCATATGACGGGAAGAAGAGAATTGCTGTCCAACGTAGTTGAACAGTATTGCGGAACTGTAAAATTCGGGAACAACCATCAGTCTCATATCAAAGGATACAGGGACTTAGTTCTAAATAATTTACTCATCAAGGACGTTGACTATGTTGAGGGATTATCACATAATCTATTTAGCATAGGACAGCTCTGTGACAAAGGACTAGAAGTAACGTTTAGAGCTAAGAACTGCAGTGTGAGGAGTATGGATGGAAAAGAAATCTTGTCTGGTTCCCGAAACTCTAACCTCTACACCATTGACATAGCCAAGCTAATAGTAAAGGATAACATTTGCCTCTTATCAAAAGCCTCTTCAAAAGACTCTTGATTGTGGCATCAAAGATTATCCCACTTGAACTTTGACAATATCAACAAGCTGGCTGCGAAACAATTGGTCAAAGGTCTCCCTGAATTGCGTTACGAAAAGGACCATCTTTGTGGAGCTTGTGAGAAAGGAAAAATGAAACGATTTGTATTAAGAATATGAAGATTACAAATAGAGAATTTGAACACTCAATCTCTAGGAACTTTCACACACTCAAAACACACACTCTAGGTGGAGGCTCCTCTTTCACTTTTTCTCAAACCCTAGGAGAACAATCTCATTTATACCTAAACTTACTTTGGGGGTTTGTCCAAACACTCCCCTTAAAGTCTTGGAAATTAAGATTCCCCCCAAAGTAAACTATCGCTAATCATAAATTGAACATAGACTTTTATTATATTTTATTATACACTATTTTAGGGCTAACAATCTCACCTTTAGTGTATAATTAAATATTTACAATTAAGCGCAATGAGACAAGCTTGAATTACGAGAAATAAAATTTCTAACAATCTCCCACTTCTTGTAATCAACGCTTGTATTCTTCTGATGTCTTGGGCTCTAAACTCTGATCTATGATCTTTGAAGTAACTCTGTTCTCTGAACTTTTGAATTATATCATTGATCTTATTCAGATGACTCTCCCCTTAAATGTTGCAGATCGGTGGCTCTCCCCTTCCGTTTAGTAGGTCTTTCAAAACATTTTAACTCTTTTCAGAACATTCACCCCCTCATGATGATCATGAGAATTATGATCATCATGTAATCACTTCAGCTCTCCCCTTCAAATAACAACCTCAATGTGTCTTCGAATCTTCTTTTTTCATTGAAATAGATGATTACAGACTCAGAAAGAAAATATTACATTTAAGAACATGACAGACACAGAAGTACTTACTCTCTCATGTTACAATCTCAATCAGTAACTCTCCCCCTCAATAACAGAATATAAACAGTTACATCATAAAATTTTCTCTCGCCTTTAGAAACAACAATCTCTCACTCATTACAAAATATTCAGGACCAAAAGGATATTACAGTGAAGATCATGGCTTTGTAACCTGAATATAAGAAAATGAAACAAATTCCTTTGTAAGTAACATTCCAGTTCCACATAGGAGTTCTGTTTGCACAATAGACTAAGTCTATGTGACCTACGTTCAGCGCTGGCGTGACATTAACACTGGTAGGATTTCCAAATAATCATCGTGAAATCCTTTATCATGAAAGAATCACTCATATTTGTTCCAGCTTTGTCTCGGTAGACAAGCTGTTTAAAGTCACGCAGATTGTAGACTCCATGTGTCCTAGAAGTGTATAACATTAAGCTCTAGACTCAAAGTGCATCAACTGAAGTCGGAGACCGGAGAGAATGTCTTCCTTTTTTCAATATCAACAATGTCCAAATGATATGTCGATAGAGAAAGTTGATATATCTCCAGTCTGTCTCATGAACCACTCCAAACAGGTATAAAGTTCTTCATCTTCATCTGATTTATTTGACGTACAATCCTTATCTGATTTTAAATCTAGTGATGAACTTGATGAACTGCATGCACAACTACATGAATTAAAGAATGAATTGATTGCTGAAAAAGAACAATCCGCTGTGTATAAAAAGAAATGGCTAAACAACCATGATGTGATAAAAAAGATGTTGATTGAAAAGGTAGATATTGAGGATAGGAATAAATACCTTGAATCTTGTATGGATAAACTCACTGATGAAAAGAACTCTTTAAAATCCGAAATATCTGTTCTTTCAAAACGCTTAGAGTCTGTAAGCATGGAAAACATAGACAGTTTGGAAAAATACAAAATGATAGAAGAAGAAAGAATAGGTTTGTATTCTCGTATAAAGACCCTAGATGATGAATTTCTAAAACGGGGTCAAACTGAACAAACTATTCATTTAAACCAACCCAAAGAGACTAGGTTTTATCATTCCAAACAAGGAATTGGTTTTAAAAATCCTTTTGTAGCCCTTCTGATTGACAAAAATCAAAGTCGCGCAGCGGAAGCGTGGTGGGCCCATAACCCACAGGTCCCTGGATCGGAACCTAGCTCTATACCAATTGTTAACTTTGATTCCCAGTATATTTTGCACTCAAACACAATAATCAAACGATTTGTATTAACAACATGAAGATTATAAAGAGAGAATTTGAACACTCAATCTCTAGGAACTTTCACACACTCAAAACACACACTCTAGGTGGAGGCTCCTCTTTCACTTCTTCTCAAACCCTAGGAGAACAATATCATTTATACCTAAACTTACTTTGGGGGTTTGTCCAAACACTCCCCTTAAAGTCTTGGAAATTAAGATTCCCCCCAAAGTAAACTATTCCTAATTATAAATTGAACCTAGACTTTTATTATATTTAATTATATCAGAAGGGCTACAAAAGGTTCATGCGCTTTAAGGATCTTCCCTGTTACTCCGACGGTACTCTCAGATTGGTTCGAGCCGCGCTTACTCAGAAAGTTCAAGACTTTGACGCTCAACCAGATCCAGATGAAATATGCTCACCGAACAAAATTCAGGAGACCCTCAGCGGCATTGAACTCCTGAACGAACGGCTACATATGAGACAAGTGACCAGACGCTTTGACGTCATCCTTGGACTCCAAGAATCGACTGATCATGCCAGAGTTCCAGGACCTCCACAATGATCGAAAAGAGGGAGATTGTTAGATATTTAATTTCGATCATGTGGACTTATTTTGTAATAATTATTTACTTAGTATTTAGCTTTGTATTTATTTCCTTGTAATTTATTTCAATGTAAAAGTCTAGGGGCCAAAGTTGTCATTGCTTCAAAGTTAATTAATTGAAGCTATAATAGCTCCTAGGGTTTCACTTTTGTGTTTCACGGTTGAATATTCAATACACAAGCAGCCGCCATTTTGCATTTCACTCTCAATATTCTTATTGTCTTTTCTTCATCATTTCTCAATTATTGAGCATTGTTCTTCTTGGGATTTTATAAAGATTATAAAGGTGCTGAAATATTTACGGGAATACAAGTTTACATTTTAAGCACATGATCGTGGATTGTCTTCTCATGCTTCGAGTGAGGATCGCCAGTGTAGTGACATAACTCAGTCTCCCTTAACCTTTTTCTTCAATTTGTTGTGGATTGTCTGGATGTCGTCAAGGGTCATGAAGTCAAAATCTCTTTCAAGAACAAACTGAGTTGATCCATCAACTCTTATGATTTCTAATGAAGACGTGTAGAGGCGGGCCCTTTTATACAATGAAATCGAGGCAATGTTCATGATTTTTTACATAGACCAGTATTCTGATTTGGGTCTAGTCTCCGGCAGCATCATTTGATAGTCTTCATAAACACACTTCTGGGTCTAATCTCCAATAGCTTGGGAGGGAGGGAATGCACCTTTCCCTTCGAGAACCAGTTGACCTAATCGAGGTCTCTTTATCCAAAATCAATGAAAGCTCGCCGGTAGTTTTTTGAAACTAGTATACTGTTCGGGGACCTGAGGGCCTAGGTATCTCAGCCAGTTTTTTCTTGGTGATGGTAGAGGTAGTTATGTTTTAGGTAAGTTTGAGGTTGGGTGTGGAGCTGGGAGGCGTTATTTTGGATATAATTTCTTGTTGAGGTTCGTGGGTAGGAGAGTTTAGGAAATCACAGGATGAGGAAGAGTTTCAGGTTCAGGTTTTGGTACTGGTAAGTCTTAGTTGGCTTCTGAATCTGTGTAAGATAGTCATGACTTTGACATTATTCGATTGATATTCGTATAAGACCATCTCCTTTGACAAATCCTTCTCTGCTTGACCCCCCGGGGATTTTGTCATTGTCGCTTCCCCACTTTCCACCCTTTCTGTCTGATAATTCATATTAAATGCAATTCATACAACATTTAATCCAATATGAACATCAATTAAACACAAAAATCGAATGATTAATTGAGAAGAATATTACAATGTGAAGCTCTTTAAGTTTCCTGAACAACAAAACTTCTATCTGACTTCTTCTCAATCGTACTGTTCATTCATACATGAACAGTACACACTAACATCTATTTATACTCAAATACAACTATTGACTTTTTACAATAAAGCCCTATGAACCTTTACAATAAAACTGTTTTCAACTCTATATTTAATTGTATACAACAATCTCCCCTTAGAGATGAAAGCAATTTTCTGTTTAAAGTTCAACACAGGAAACTTCAACTTTTCTTGAATCTTCTTCTTCTCTTTGATCTCTAAATCTTCAGATCTCATTCTCTCTCTGATCTTCAAATCTCTTCTTTTCTGATATTCTCTTTTCTTGTGAGTAAACTCTCCCCTTGAATCATAAACAAGTTTTGATTCTTTCCCTTGATCAAGCAAAGACAACTAATTATCTTTCATATTTAAATCTTCTGCAGTTGTCTCAATTGTGTTGATTTGTTGTTGCAATTGTCTTCAAACTAATCAACAGTTGTCTCTGAAATTTAGCATTTTTACCCTACATGATGATCATAAGTATTATGAACATCATGTAAATTTATCAGAGACGTAGATCCATTAAACTTATAGTAGCAGAAATACAACAACAATTACAATGCAGAAATATTACAAGTTGTCTCCCTCCTCCTTAAAAGGGCTAAAGTCGTACAATAGCAGTATACTTCTTAAGGTGTATCGATATAGTATATTGTTAATATGATACGTTTACTTTATTATGACTGGTTATTTCTCTAGCTTTGCGCGGTTGAGGGAGAATCGTCGATACAAAGTTGTTCATCGTTGATCTGCATGAAATTTGAGTAGAAGCTTCACAACACACAGTTCTTCGATCTGGACGGTGGAGATCGTCATTGGAGATTTCTACTGAGGTCTGTTGTTATTGCATCCTGTGTGACGATAGCAGTCTTAGTGTAGATAATGTTTTGTAATAGTTCAAGTCTTCGTAATTGCACATTAATACATATGTTTGATATATGTTTTATATTGATTGTATATATGTTTGAACTTGTTTGTGATTGATGTTTTACTTAAGTTCAAAGATAAGTTCAAACATAAGTTCAAAGATGAGTTCAAACATAAGTTCTAGAACAAGTTCAAAGACAAGTTCTAGAACAAGTTCAAAGACAAGTTCTAGAATAAGTTTAAAGCCAAGATTCGAACTTATGGTGGATAAGTTCGCGGGCTTGGGCCTCCTCGAACTTGTCCAGGCTAAGTTCGAAGTTAATGGTTATAATTAAGGGTTAATCAGTTTTGATTAATCAATCTTTGCAGAAATCGGTGTTCGAGGCGATTACGAACTTGTGAGTGTTTTCGGAGGGTTCTTGGAGAGAATCACCTGTCGGGACATTCGTCGTTTACGTCAATCATCGCTGTTGGGAAATAGTTTAAGTACATTCAAGCTGTTAGTTAGACTTCTCAGACTGTTAGTAGATTTTTCATGTAAATACAAAGTTCATGCTGCTAGTTGAAGAAACTCGAGCTGCCAGTGTAAAAGTTCAAGCTGCCAGAGCAAAACAACTCAAGCTGCTCAGTTCATGCTGTCAAGAGATTCAAGCTGCTCAACAGTTTCATAAACAGAAAGTGCTGATTTTCAGGAAAGATATCTACACGAAGATTCCAGCATATGTACTATCAGAGAAGTCATAGTCCTTCAAGGAAACAAGTCCAAAAAGCAATATAAATAGACAGAATATTGTATAGAAGTTCATAGAAGTTTTCTGCGTATTTTTGAGTCTGTAATTGCTTTATTGTTTAAGTTTTCATAAGCCTCTAAGGTTGTAAAACCCTAAGAACAGTCTGTGTTCTTCGTCTAATCAAACAGATTAGAGGTGATTGTAATCATTGAATTCAGCAATACAAACAGTCTTGATTACTTCTTATGTTTTATGCTTCATTGGTTCTGAAAGTTTTTGTTAAAATAATTAAGTGTTATTCCGCAAACTTCTTAATTAAACTTTGATTCAAAGCAAGATTATTGATTTATACTCTGATAAATTTCAAATCAGTTAATCTTGGTTATTCATATTTTAGATCCTGTCAATCGCGTTGGTCTCCATGTTTCGTGTGTGTGATCAGTTCGTTAAACCCCTAACGAGGATTCCGCCCTCGTTGGACGGTGTCGCGTCAAGATTGGATCCGTAGGTAGGTGACCTTACAAGTGGTATCAAAGCAATAAAAGTGTTCATCGTGTTCTTCACGTTCATATTAAACATTCTTGGTTTTTTGGCATTTGTGACGGAAAAATCACAATTTTCATAAGTTTTTCGAGTTATACAAGCAAAGTAACGGAGAAAAATTCTTATTGGTTTACTTTTTTAGTCGAAATCATTGTTTTTGGTCTTAAAAACATTGGTTTAATCTGAAAACTTGAAAAAATCGAATTTTTGGCCGTTTCTCGAACTTGCGGCGCACGAACAGAGGGGATATTAGGGTTCATTCGAACTTGTCAGAAATACGCTCCTCTCGAACTTAATTTAGGGCTTCCATAGAATATGGCAGAAATTCGAACTTGATATTATCGAATTTGTCAGATTTCGAACTTGTCAGAAAATTAAGTACTATTCAAACTTGTCTGAGTTTTTCGAACTTGTCAGTCAGTCGAATTTGATGATCTCGAACTTACATAAATTCGAATTTAATTTCAAACGAATTTAAGATTAAGTTAATTCGAACTTACCTAAGTTCGAAGGAATTTATATTAAATTAATTTTAAATTAAATTATTTAAGTTCGAAAACAAAAAATTTGGACATGATGTCAAGTTTGAAAAAATTCATTGAATATCATAAGGTCGGCAAGGCAAATTCTCCGCCAAAATTGATGAAATGGGAAGACTACTATTGGTGGAAGGATAGGTTCGCCGATTTTGCTCGTTTCAACGATATGCGCATGTGGATTTGTATCGATGACGGTTACATTCCACCTACGCAAAAGTTAGAGGGCCGTCAAAGAGTCTTAACATATCAAAATATAAAGGATGATGATAAGAAACTTTATGAGGCCGAGAACCGAGGTTTCTCGATTATTCGAATGGCGTTACCTCAAGAAATTCTACACACCATGAGAAATCATAGGACTGCTAAAGAGCTATGGGATGCTCTAGAGAAAAGGTGTGAGGGAAATCCAAGGGTTCGCAAGAGTAGGACTGAGATGTTAAAACAACAATTTGTGATTTTCAAGGCTCTGAATAACGAAACACTTGATGAGACAATTACGAGATTTTATCACTTGTTAACGGATCTTGACAATCACAATGTTATTTATCAAGGGACTGAGAAGATAGAAAAGATTCTAGATGCTTTACCGGTGAAATGGGAAATGTACATTGCCTTAATTAAGCATGATGAAGAGAAGTTCGAGACCCTCACTCTTGAAGGTGTAATTGGAACCCTAAGGGCTTATAACTTCAAAATACAGAAAAAAGAACGGGAGGTTGAGCAGGTTCAAGATCCTGAAATGTATTTTGGAAAGACAAAACCATCGATTGGTGGTAATATGAAGTCGGGAGCCACAACTTTCTTCTCGGGAGAAGAATCAATTCCGATAGAAGTTGAAGAATCTAGTAGTAGGGCATTCTTAGGGTTTTCAAGACTGGAAGAAAAGCCAACTTATTCAGCATCTACGTCACAAGGATACACAAAGATGCCAATGAGCGCAAAATCAGCTGAAGATCATCTGAATTTTTTGGCTTCATTTGTCGCCGCGTACGACAATTACGTTCAAGGGAAAATAAATGATCCTGCACTATGGGATGAAGACTACGATCAGGTTGATCCTGATGACTTGGAGGACATTGACCTTCAATGGCAACTGGCCATGGTGACTCAGAGGTTCAAGAGGTTCATGAAGAGAACAAGGAGAAATCTGAATGTAGGCAACATTAAGGTTGGCTTTGACAAATCCAAGGTTAAGTGTTACAATTGTCAAGGATTGGGACAATTTGCAAGAGAGTGTCAAAGACCCAAAGTAGAGAACTATCAGAATCAGGCTCAAGGAAGATATCAGTCTGGTAGTTTGGGAAATCAAGCAGCCATCGTTGGTCTGTTAACTAATGTTTCATCTAACAAACAGCTCGATGGAACTTACGATTGGAGTATTCATCCGGAGTCGAACGCTAGAGCCTTCATGGCTGAAGTGACTGAGACTGGGGATGACAAAGCAGAGAAAGTGACAGAGACAACAAACAGAATGATACAAGTCCTTTGTTGGTGGAGAAGTCAGATAATCAGACCATTATGGAGTTTGCTGCACAAATGGCTAACGTGGAATCGGATCACAACAGGGTAATTCTGAACTTTTCTACATTTCATGACTTATGTGTTTTATGTGCTACTTCAAATGATAGGTTGAACTTGCTCAGATCGAATCACTAAAATCAGATAAAGCTAGTCTCTTAGACATTAAATAAGATCTAAGGAATAAGCTGAAAGCAGATGCTCAAGATGCTATAGTTCTAAAAGACAAATTAAGTGAACAATGTGTCAGGATAGAACTTATGTATGAGCATGTTGAGTCTTTAACAAAAGAACTTACCATTAAGGAGGTTGAGCTAGCAAAATCAAGAGTTAAAGTTGCTGAGGTAAATGGTAAGTTGGAAAAGTTTAGGAACTCGTCACTAAATCTAGAGAAAATCTTAGATGCTCAACGGCAGTCTAAGAAACCAGTAGGATTAGGTTATCAAGAGAGTCATCCACCCTTCAACATAACTATGTTCCTCAACCTCAGGATAAAACTGATGAGCCAGTCGAGTCAGAGGTAACAACTGACACTGAATCTAATATGGAGAAATCAACTAAAGTGTCTACTACTAATTATAAGATTAAGAAGGTCAAATTTGTGCAGTCTTCTAGTGACCAAACTCTAGGAGAAGCTAAGCCTGATATTAATAATCAACAAGAGGAAGTAGTCACGATAGTTGAACAGAAAGAAAATGAAACTAGTGAGACACCAAAGTCAAAGGGCACCTATAAGAAGTCGATTGATAAGATGTCTTGCTTTAGATGTCATGAGAAGGGCCATGTTGCATCTAGCTGTCCGTATAAGAAAGTAGAGTCTACACCCTCGAAACAAGAGTCTAGACCTGCTGTAGGAAAGCCAGAACAACAAAGACCAATATCTAGCGTTGCTAGCACAAGTGATTCTCAAAATGCTGAGAAGATTGTGAATGCAACACCTAAGATGGCTGTTAGGAAAGTACCTGTGTCGGTTAGACCAAATGAAGTGGTTAGGCCTAATTCACCGAATATAGTCCCTAATCAGTCTAGGTCAGGACCTCAACAAGCTTATAGGAGTACAACACCTAGAAGTTCTACACTCTAGTTAGGTCTCACACTCCTCAAAGACAACAGACACCAGGTAGAGCCCAGGGATATCAATCTGAAATGCCTTATAAAATAAATTATTCAACGGCTCAACAGAAAATGCCTACCTAAAGGCCAAGAGTAAATTTGAATCACTCAACAACACAACAGGTTCTCAATCAAAAACCCAAGTCACCTGAAAGGAGAGATGGGCATTTGAAGGAGTTCATGTATGTGGATAAGAATGGTAATACCAAGTCAGTCATGGCTTTGGTTCCCCGTGATAACTAACTTGTTTTCTTTCATGTGCAGGAGCTAACTACAGGTCTAAACAACAAGTGGTTCGTCGACAATGGTTGCTCTCGTCACATGACTGGGGAAAGGAGTCTACTCACAGACTTCAAGGGAGGGAACAAGGGATTCGTAACATTCGCTGGGAACAAGGGAGGACATATCACTGGAACGGGAGTGGTCACTAATGGTACTATCACACTTGATTAAGTTTACCATGTTGATAAACTTCCCAATCTCATTAGTGTATCTCAGATCTGTGATAAGAAGAATTCAGTAATCTTTAATGAAACTGAGGCATTAGTGCTGAAACCGGGATTTAAACTACCTGAAGAGTGGATAATGATGAGAGCCCCAAGGAAGGATGATTTATACATGATGGACATGAAAAAATTTGATTCGTCGATGGGAACAATCTGTCTTCTATCCAATGCTTCAGAGTCAGAATCCATTTTATGGCACAGACGCATGGCACACTTGCACCTAAGGAAAATGAATTACATCACTAAACATGGTCTGGTGCAAGGTGTGCTACTGAAGAGTTTTCAGTTCGACGACAAGTGTGTACTGTGCAAGAAAGGCAAACAACACAAGAAGTCATACAAGTCAAAGACTCAGAACTTGATAACTTCCACCTTCGATTTGCTGCATATGGATCTCTTCGGTCCTGTCAACAAAAGGAGTATAGGTGGTAGTTGGTATTTTTTAGTTATCACTGATGATTACTCACGTTTTTAATGGGTTTTCTTTTTAGGTACGAAGGACGAAACAGCTGGAAAGTTGATTGGGTTCTTAGACCAAGTCGAAAATCCTATGGGACGAGGGTAAAACGTATCAGGAGTGATAATGGAACTGCATTTAAAAACATAGTAATTGGTGTATATTGCCTATCCAAAGTCATAGTGCATCAATTTAGTGCACCATATGAGCCACAACAAAATGGGGCGGCAGAACGAAAAAATAGGACTTTGATTGAGGCAGCAAGGACCATGCTCTCGGATTCAAAGCTTCCTACCATGTTTTAGGCGAAGGCACTGAATACCGCATGTCACATTTTAAACCAGGTCCTTACTGTCAAATCATTGAACAAAACCTTTTATGAAGTTCTGAATAAAATACCACCTAATTTAACAGGCTTTGAACCGTTTGGGGTACCGTGTACTTTATTGAAAACAAAACATCAACCTAAGTTTGGTGAAAAGGCTGACGAAGGATACTTCCTAGTTTATGTCCCTAACTCACCAAACAAAAGGGTTTTTAACGAAACAACGGTACGGTAGGAATTGTGTTTAACATAGATGTAACGAGTTATTCACATGAACCCCAATCTGGTCCTGAATGGTTATTTGATTATGACTTATTGTTTGAATCATTTAACATACCAGTAAATGGAAATGCAGGTACAGTGGAGAATGACTTCTCGTCATTAAGTCTGAATGACGACTGTCAAGGATTTCCAAAGTCAGGCATTCCATCAACTTCTGAGCCTACAACGACAGAAGATAGGTTTCCAACAGAGAATGAACCTGAGTTACCTACAAACGAGAATCAGACAAGTACTTCTAATTTTGAGGATAGTGATCATGAGGAAGAGAATGTACCGTCTGAAGTCGTACCCCCGTTAGGTGAAATAGGATCAAACTGAAAAGATAATCTTAGGGTCGATCAGATTGAGACATCGAGGATAAACGAGGATCATCCGATTAAGAGTATCATACGGAATCCAAATACCGGTGTGAGGACTAGGAGTAGCGTGAATAATAACATGGTGTTGTTATCGATGATCAATGACTCCGAGGCATATCTCACATGTTTATATTCATGTTTCATCTCGCAAGTACAGCCGAAGAATGTGTAAATGGCACTGAAAGACAACTCTTGGGTTGAAGCCATGCAAGAAGAACTATCACAATTCAGAAAACTTGAAGTGTGGGAGTTAGTGCCATTACCTCGAGGAGAAGTTGCAATAGGGACTAAATGGGTCTTTAAGTACAAAAGAGATGATCGGGGTATAGTAACTCGTAACAATGCAAGACTTGTGGTGAAAGGATTCAACCAAGAAGAGGGAATTTATTACAACGAAGTGTTTGCACCAGTGGCAAGGCTCGAGGTAATTCGTCTGTTTCTGGCCTTTGCGTCCTTCAAAGGGTTAAAGTCTATCAGCTTGACGTAAAGGGTGCCTTTCTATATGGAAAGGTGAAGGAATTGGTGTACGTCGAACAACTGCATGGGTTTACTGATCCAAAGTATCCCGACAGAGTATATCGACTCGATAAGTCTCTGTATGGATTGCATCAGGCACCAAGGGCATGGTATGAGACGCTGTCAACTCATCTTTCCGACAACGGGTTTGAAAGAGGGAGGATTGATAGTAAATTGTTCGTGAAGAGAAAGGGAGAAGATTTTATCTTGGTACAAATGTATGTGGATGACATTATTTTCGGGTCGTCAAACGAAAAGATGTGCAAAGACTTCGAAAAAGTCATGAAGTCAAAGTTGAGATGAGTGCTATGGGAGAGATGAACTTCTTTCTAGGTTTGCAAGTTGAACAAAGGAAGGAAGGCATGTTTATCCATTGGACGAAGTATGTCTACGACATTCTGGAGCGCTTCGGGATGGAAGGAACAAAGCTAACCGCTCACTCTATTACTCCGATTCAAGTGAATCACAATCTTAGACCGGGTACAGAAAGTGACACTGATGTAGATCCGACTATATATCAGGCCATGATCGGGTCACTCATGTATTTAACTGCTTCTAGACCTGACATTATGTTTGCTGTGTGTATTTGTGCTAGTTTCCAAGCTAATCCGAAAAAATGCATATGAAAGCCGTGAAGCGGAATCTACAATACCTGAAGTCGAAACCGAAGCTGGGACTTTGGTATCATGCTGATGGAGATCTAGAATTGGAAGCATACATGGACTCTGACTATGGTGGATGTAGCTTGAACCGGAAATCAACAACTAGAGGTTGTCAGTTCCTTGGAGGGAGGCTTGCATCCTGACAATGCAAGAAACAAACTTCGGTAGCCGTGTCAACGTGCGAGGCCGAATATGTAGCTGCTTGTAGTTGCTGTTCACAGGTTTTTTGGATACAAAAACAATTGCGGGATTATGGTTTGACTTACATTCATACTCCCATTAGAATAGATAATCAGTCTACAATTGCTATAATTAATAATCCAGTTAAACACAGTAAAACAAAACACATAGACATAAGACATCATTTCATACGTGATTGTGCTGAAAAAAATCTAATAAAACTGGTAAAAGTGGTAACGGAAGATAATAATGCAGATTTATTCACTAAAGCTTTTGATTAGTCACGCTTTAAGTTGTTAGTTCAACTAAATGGTATGCGTAATCCAGAGTAACTTGACCTTAGTAGATTTTCTTTCCTTTTATAGTAAGTTAGTGACTTAGTAGATTTTCTTTCCGTTTATAGTAAGTTAGTAGCTTTGTAGATTTTCTTTCCTTTTATAGTAAGTTAGTAAGTTATTTTATTAGCTTTTCTTAAAAATGAAAAACAAAAAAAGATAGAAAATCATTAAAAAATTTCAAAAAAAAAAGAGAATATCAAAAAATGAGTTAAGTCTTAGAATCATAGGCTCAAAGTGACGAAACTTAGCACAGTCTAAACAAACTCTAAGTGTTAAGCTTTCACACATAATGCACCATAAATTCTAAGTGATGTAAAATTTCTTGTTTGATTTGTTGGTAGACATAATACACAAAGGAAATCCTAACAGCTAATAAACTAATCAAGAAAAAATCATATGTGTAACTAACTTTGATGTATTACTAAATGGTCTTAATTTCTATGTTAGAGACATACAGACAATGAGTGTAAATGAGGTATGTAAATTTTCTGAGGGATGTATAGCAACATCAAAATACATCTTAAAGAAAAGAAAAGAAAAATCTTAGAAAAAAAGAGGGAGTCAAAACAAGTCGCTTTATTGTACGTAAGTACAGACCTGTCACCTCTGTTTTGACTCAACTTAGCAAGATAAGTCGCTTTGTTTTACGTGAGTACAGACCTGCCACCACTGTCTTGCTAACTTAAAAGGAACTTTAAGACAAACTAAGACACTCGGTTGTATGTAAATACAGAACTGCGTCCGACGTTTGCCTTTTAATGAAAATTTGCAATCCCGAACAGTTATGATCATTGTGTGTCTGCCTTGATCATAAAAGTATATCTAAGTATGGGACACGTAAGGTAGTTTCTTGATGAATAAAAAGGCTAAGGGAATTTCCAAAGTGTTAAATGTTTAAAGGGAAAATCATACAGACAATCGACTTGGAATGTATATCATGACAAACAACCAAAGGAATAAAAAATTCCTTAGTGTGAAAGTGATATACTGAAAGTGCGTTTGACAGCGCAATCTGATTGAACCTTCTTTGACTTTCTCTCTAAAATTTTTTGTTAGTATAGGTCGTAATTTTTAAAGTACCTTTGAGTAGTTTTAATTTTAATTTTATTATATTTCATTTTAGTTTATTTTATTTATTTCAATTTATTTTACTTTATTTTATTTTATTTTAACTTAAGTAGGATAAAGGTCAAAATTACTAGGATGCATTTTTGGTTGACGAAAGAAATATTGTGTGAAAATCTGTTGCTTAGTGTGAATGTTTTTGCAAAGTTGGAAAAATTTCGTTACCTGTAAAAGTTGAAATTTATTCAAGGATTTTCAAAATTTTAACTTAAGTTCGAAATTCAGTCAAATTCGAACTTACCTTCGAACTTGATGGAAGTTCGAACTTAAGCTAAGTTTGAAGGTGGTTGATATAAATAGGTTAACAGTACTTCATTTAAGACACCTACCCTCGAATTTGAAATCTCGAACTTGTGCACGGCGATCTCAAATTTGTTCTTGAACTTATCGCATTTCAAATTTCTTTCCTATTCCTCGAAGTATTCCACTATTTCTCGAACATACACCTACACTTGAGTATAGAGAACATCATTATACTAAGTAAGTGATAGTATAGGACATTATTGTGGCAAAAATCGACCATATTTAAGTTTTATGTCATTTGAAACTAGGTGAATTAAAATCACAAGTTTTAAATGATAAAACTTAAAATAAATGATACATTACTTAGATTAGAACCTAATAGGACTAAATTACACGGTTAATTAAGTAAAATGGGGTTAAAATCATATTTTTTAAGTTGAAAGTGACCGACTTGGAATTTGTTCTTCAGGTTCGAACTTTTCAGAAAGTTCGAACTTGTTGAAATATATATAAGATCGAAGTCAGTCAACTTCGAATGGATGCCTCGAATTTATTTAAGTTTGAATTCTTTTAAATAATCTCAAATTTGACTAAGTTCGAATATGTTGGAATTCGAACTTATTCAAGTTCGAAGTTATGCAAATTCGAATATAACAAATTTCGTTTTATTTTAATTTTAATTTCTAATTTTGATTGGTGATTTTATGTGCAGATATGGGTGATCGTGCTTTCTATAATAAGCATAATATCGTCATGGCCGTGGATCTCCAATTGCCAGAGGCCCAGCCCTATCGTCAGATGATCGAATTGCTGACGCAGTCTCGAGTTTCGTATGCACTCACACATAATTTAAAAATCACTTTGACGTATGCGAGGCAATTTTGGGAACACCTTCAGGTCGACTGCTCGGTTACCCCTACTGTGCTTCGTACAAGAGTAGGCGGTCAACCTATTGTCTTTTCTGCGAATATGTTGAGGTAGATTTTGCAATTGGGTACCGAAGATGAAGAGGCAGGCCCAATAGATTTTCCTTTACCCATAGGGCAAACAACATATTTGAGAATGGGTTATGCGCAAGACATAACGAAGGCATCATAGGTAAAAAGCGGGTTGATAGGGCAATGACGGTATCTCGTTCATGTTATAATGGTATGCTTCACGCCGAAGAAAGCAGGTTTTGACACGATGGTGTCCAAATTGCAGTCTGCGTTGATTGCTTTGGTTTATAACAAGAGGTTTAACTTTTCTGAAATATTTTTGCAGAGTTCGTCCATCAGATCACCGCTCCGGCCAGGGAACGATTCTTAATGTATCCCCGTTTTGTCATGATCATTATCCGTCATTTTTGGCCGAATCTGCCACCACTACCCGACCAAAGTGGTGTTGCATTGATTGACAAGCGCATTTGTGCTGAGCAGGTCAGGCCTCAGGTGGCACCGCTGTTTGGTGCAGTCATAGATCCGGATTTTGTTGCTCCGGAAGGAGAAGATTGGATTGGTGAAGCCCTACCCTAACAACAGCAGCAGCAGCAACAGCAAAGAGCACCGGCAAGAAGAACTCCGGTTGCAAGAACCGTTCGCCAGTGAAGCTGCAGGGCCATCCACTGAAGCTGCTGGGCCGTCAAGTTCAGCTACACAATATGACAAACGGGAGCAAACGTTGGAGGAGATTTGGGCGCAAGGAATAGCTGTAGAGCAAGATATTGCTACAGAATTAGTTCAAGATATTTTGGATCCTCCAGCTGATGTGCATGATATTTTTAAAGAGATAGATGAATATCAACCCTCTGAAGCTGAGTTTGTAGACTCAAAGGTCCATGCTGAAGAAGAAGGTGCTAGGGAACAGACTGAGGCTGAGGGTCACGACGAGACCGCCTCTGAGTCTGATTCCGAATCTAGTTCTGAAGGGACAGAGGCTGAAGATCCGGATGTCACAATCGGCAAATATGGATGTAGAGTAGTAGTCAGCAGAAGGAAAATGACAAGGCCAACAATTCATGATGAAGAGGCTGAAGATTCAGATTTTCATTTAGAAGAAGAAGCTCCTCTTGTTCCTAGGCATAGAGAAAAGAGGCATCGATTCATGCAGGGAGCTCCATCCACTTCTGCTTCTCCATCTGTGTCCACTACCGCCCCATCCACATCAACTGCAATTCCACCTACATCCGCCTCCATTCCATCCTCCTCGACTCCATTCACAGAAAACCGGCGGTTACAGAGTTGAAGGGATAAGTGGACTTCCAAACATTCCAAATTTATCAGCTTTCAACAGCAGTCAAGGAATGACAGCAACACAATTCACGACTGGAGTTAGAAAATACTAAGCTTTAAACAACTGTTGCTGCTCAGCAAGAAGAGTTAACTACTCAGCGCTCTCAAATTTTGACTATGCAGACCTTAATTGAGCAGATAATGAAAGATCTCCAAGCTCAGGGGGAGAGCATCTGCAAAGGTGATCAGTTGAGGAGAGTTAGAAGAGACGATGAAGAAGGCGATGATCCAGACACACAAAAAGAATTGAGCTACCAGATCTTTCTCAAAAGACTGCTAAGCAATCAATTGTTCAGGGGGAGCCTGGTTCTTCAAGTATGGGAGGAGGTGAGGCCCCAGAGAAAGGAAAGGCTCCTGATGCCTCAAAGGATGTTGAACAATAGATGATAGAGACTCTGATAGATCTTAATGATGAAGATGAGTTTGGATTTGATCAATAAGATCTTGAAGAAGGGGAGTTCGTCCCAGAAGAAATTGCAGCCAGGAAATCAGATGATGAAGTAGTAGAAGATGAGGATGATAATGTTGATGAAGTGTTGATCTCAAAGCATCCTGTCACTGAACAATATGTGAATAATGATCAGAATGTGATAGACATAGATGTGCTTAACTCAGCATCTAATGAAGAATCAGAATCTGATGCAGCTGAAAGGGAACAATCTAAAGAAGAGAAGATGAGATTGTGGTGTAAGAAAGAAGAGAAGAAGATTGACTTGGCATTGAAGAAGAAGATTAGGCTGCCATGTCCGGGAAAGTTGTCAGGTGGAATACTAAGCTGGTTCTATGACAGAGAACTGCAGCTATTTGTTCTTAAAAGAAGAGATGGGCTACAGTATTTGAGAAGAACGCTTAAAGACTTCAACTCATTACCAAAATGTGAAGTAAAAGAGTTAGCCTGGAAAGAACTGATCAACCTAGGTGATGACCCTTATGCTGAAGTTGTGGATAAAATTATCAGAAGGGAGGGTAGATCTGGAAGGTGTGAAAGGCTGAAGCCAAGATCAGGTAAGAGAGTAGAAGAAGAGACAAGAATAGATCCTCATACTGGGAAACCATTGGCTTAGATGGTTTACAAACCAATCAGATGCTTAAAGAAGGTTCCATTGAAGACTATGTCACAGGATATCCTGAAGAATATGAAGTGGTGGTATGTCGACAATGAAACAGCTGACGTCGTAATGGAGGATGAAGCGGAGAAGACAAATTTGAAGGTATACGATCCATTGCACCTTGTCAACCTATCCAAGGATGACCTGCAAAAGCTCATGATCAGCCAGTTTTCTTTCATGAAGGCTGGATTTCTGAAGGCAGGAAGTTCCAAAAGGTAGTCAAGGTTTGCATAGAGAAGGGTTTGTATGCTTGTAGTATTTCGAATAGGCCTAGTACTTAGACAAAGTGAATATCTAGTTAGAAGCTATCGTCAAGAAGGAGTCTGTTAGTGCATCCTGTGTGACGATAGCAGTCTAAGTGTAGATAATGTTTTGTAATAGTTCAAGTCTTCATAATTGCACGTTAATACATATGTTTGATATATGTTTGATATTAATTGTATATATGTTTGAACTTGTTTGTGATTGATGTTTTACTTAATTTCAAAGATAAGTTCAAACATATGATCTAGAACAAGTTCAAAGACAAGTTCTAGAATAAGTTCAAAGCCAAGATTCGAACTTATGGTGGACAAGTTCGTGGGCTTGGGCCTTCTCGAACTTGTCCAGGCTAAGTTCAAAGTTAACGGTTAAAAATAAAATTTAATCAGTTTTGATTAATCAATCTTTACAGAAAATGGTGTTCGAGGCGATTACGAACATGTGAGTGTTTGCAAAGTGTTTTCAGAGTGTTCTTGGAGAGAATCACGTGTCGGGACGTTCGTCGTTTACGTCTATCATCGTGTTGGTCTCCGTGTTTCATGTGGGTGATCAGTCCGTTAAACCCCTAACGAGGATTCCGCACTCGTTGGACGGTGTCGCGTCAAGATTGGATTCGTAGGTAGGTGACCTTACATCTGTAGGTGTTTGAAGTTGGCTGTGCTTTGTGATTTCTACTACCTTGTTATCACAAGGACGAGAGAGTGTATTTGATGCTTCAATTATGGAAATTTGAACATTAATAAAAATAAAAATTCCACTCTTAACAGGTATAGCCAGTAACCGGTTACCAAAGGTATCATATTGGTATGAAAAATTCTAGTACACGCATAAAGTTTGAACGATTCAAAAAGTACATGTAAAATATGAATAAATAAAATAGTACATGTACCATATCGATACATTTTAAAAAGTACGTGTGAGACCCAAGATTTCTCAAAGGTCTTAAGTCAAGGCCCAGTAGCAATGCAATATCAATCAGGAAACTAAGATAAAATTAACAGTGCGGAATAAAAGTTAGTTTACAAACAGAGACAAAAGACTAAGTATAAGGTACAGACTTCTAGACTATTTCATCAAAGCACAAATGTAAACTAGCCCAAACCCCAAAGCTCTATCTTTAATCAAGTACCAAGGTATTGGAACAGGTTCTAATGCACTTCAAGCTCTTTCAAGTCCTGACCTATGAACTGGGTCCAACCAATCCTTTGCCTTTACCTGAAAAATAATGCAACAACGGGGTAAGCTTAATTGCTTATTGAGAATGTAGAACTTCACATTTAACATGAAATTATGAACGCGGAAGCACATGCACTGCACTCGGCTCATGCACGGCTCACCTCTATTGCTTATGCACTGCACCAGGCTCATGCACAGCTCAATCTCGAAGGGACATTGGCCAATTAATGCTCTTTAGATGCGCGACTTTGCTCAGCTCCTAGTTATAAAACTGTTGTTGCTCTTGAGACTTTTAGACAAATTCATAAGGAATACTCGGATGATGATAAATCCATACACACGCATCATTAGTGGGGATCAGCCACATACTGGGCTAGCTACCAGTAATTGCTCGAGATGGATATCATCGGAATGCTCAGCTCTAGCTACCCTCTGTGCTTTCATCACGTAAATCAGCACATCATAAGCCTAACATTAACCTAACACTGAGCAATAGTGATGAAGTTAAGCTTAACAATCAAATGACTCATCAATGAAATAGATTCTGGTAGAATAAATGCTCAGCTCAACAAATCATAGTAAATATACTATGATAATATAAATCAATAAGCTCAAGATCAGAATGCCAATAAAATCAGGATCATGCAACAAAAGTCTCAATTCACATAATTTGCAGTTAAAGTAAAATCTATAACTCACAGTTACTGGTTATTATGCACTTTCTGGCTCTGGCTCTGGCTCTGTTGCTCACAATCTGTAGTGGATTAGAACCACTATCTGACTTATGTCAGACTTTCAGATGCTCGCCATTTTGCTTGTTGCTCAATCTTTTATTCATATCATTTGAAAAGTGTATTCAGTATTCATTCTATTAATAGGCTCAGGATTTGTTCGTTGATCTTTTAATCTCACAATCTCATATCTTGATTATACGATCATTAATCTTTGTTAAAATCTTTCTTAACTTTCATTTTATTCAATCACTTATGATGTGATATTAAATTCTGTTAAATCGTTATTCAATTCATATAATTTAGTTAATAAGCCTTGATTTCTATTAATTTATCCTCCATTCACATATTTGAATGTATGCATATTTATCATGTTGTTGTAATCAATTTTAATTCATTATATATATATATATATATATATATATATATATATATATATATATATATATATATATATATATATATATATATATATATATATATATATATATATATATATATATATATATATATAATCATTAAGCTAATTATTTTGTTATTTTATGCGTTGTCTATGTGTTTTATTCAAGATATTAGAATTTAGGGGTGGGATTCGAATTTAAATACTAAATTCGAATACATACTAATCTTGAAATCATTAAAGTCGAACATGTGGATTAAATTCGAAGATTAAATTCGAACACAAAGCTTAAAGTCGAATAATGGCTAAATTAGAACACTTCATTCAAACCTAATGCTATATTCGAATCCTATATTGAAATTAGAAGCACTATTCAAATTTAATGTCCATAATCTAATCCTAGATTTGATTTTATGGATAAATCCGAATTCCTTAGCCAAAATCAAACTCCCATGTTAAATTTGAAGCCACTATTCGATTTTATGGTTATAGTCGAACCATAATTCGATTTTGGTGACATAAATTCGAATTCCCTTTTCGAATTTAAGTTAAACTCAAAACCAAGATTCGATTTTAGCTAGAATTCGAGTTTGTTCATGCATTTCGACTTTGTTCTAGATATTTCGAAATTGTTCATATTTAATAGCTTTAAAACACCCATTCTAAGTCTAAAATCACTAATATGTTAAGTATTAAGCCTAGTTTCGATTATATTATTCATTATCTAGTTAAAACTTAGCTTTAATAACTCAAGAAAGTATAAATTCGAATTTTATCTTCAAAACCGAAAATATGAAAACTAAAAGAGTCGATTTTTACCTTGAATTCATACGAAATCAAACATATAGTAGCAGATTCTTGTAGTACTCTCCGAGATCTTTCTGATGACGTATAGATCTTGATAATCGGTCGGTCGATTTTGAGAGAAATCTAGGGAGAAGTAGAGAGAGAAAATCTAGAGAGAGAGAGAGTGTAGAGAGAGAGTAAAGTGATTAAATGATCCTAAATTATGTTTATATACTTCAACTAGTTATATTTGCTACTTAACTAACTATTACTTTTGTATCTTATATCTCTTTTATTTAATTATCTTTATAATTTATTAATTCATAATTTAAATATTTATATAATTTAATTAAATATTTTAAATACTTAATTAAATTATAATTCAAATAATGTAATAATATTACAATATTGGTTCGATGATCAGATATTTAGGATTAGCTAAAAGTTAGGTTTACAGAATGGGCTCCACCACGCACAAACTTCGTCCCTGAAGTTAGATTTGTTCGAACAGACTTGGGTAGATAGCTTTTATAATATCTTGATTCCCAAGACTGATACGAACCTTTGTGGTGTTTCCACTGAACGAGCACCATCTACATTTCATGATTTATGCTTCTTTGAGATTCAAAAATACAAGAACTCAAATTTCTCCTCGGATTTTCATATTTGATTCAATGTTTTGCTGTTATATAATTGTCGTTGATCATTTTAGGAAAACTGATTATCAGTTATATATATTCTCTTTGTGGACTTTTGAGATTTAACTTTATATCTCATTCAATTCGGCTAGTATCTCTTATATATTAGTTAGCTCATATCTCTTTTCATTTGCTCTTGAAATAGTTACAGAGCTTTTCGGGAGTCTGATATCTGTACTTTATGTTTCTTTTATTGATGATGTTACAATCATCAATCACTTAGACGATTTCTGACTAGCGCTGACTTGTTGTGAAAACTTGCAATCATTTTGCACTGACAAGCAAATGCAATCAATCCTCCGGCGCAACAACCGGAGCCAATTCTTCGTGTAACGACTCCACCTCACCTACGTTGGTCTCCGATTGCGCTGCCATATCCGCCAAATCCTTTACATAAGCAGCCTCTCGAGAAGCAGAACTCTCTAAGATGATCGAGTGTTTAGAAGCCGAGATTGAAAGATTGAGGCAAAATGTTTTGAAATGCTGCATTTAACAGTCGCAGAACAAAACAGAAGTTCGAACAGAGAATCAAATAATTTGGAATTTCAATCGGCCACATCATCTTCGCAACGGTTTCAGCAGTTGATAGATATTTCAGGCAATTCAAACATGATCAAGAACTTGAAAAGATCATACGCTCTCAAATCTTCCAGCGAATAAGAATATTAACGACATGAAAAACAAATGCTATACAGAATCGAATTCCAAGAAACGATTTTGATAGAAATCGACAATTTACTTGAGCTTTCTCGGTGTGATTCGTTAGACATGACGACAGATTCTGTTATTGAAGTCAGGTCTCGAGTTACCAGGGTTTCAAAACTGTCTCCACGACCATTTACATCATCTTCTACTTTATCGTCATTGCCTTCCTCTGTTAGTTCATTGTGCAATTCGGTCAAGAGGGCTTTGACAAAGCAATAGCCTTTGGTTCTGTTTAATTATATGTATACACTTATGTTCGACTTTTCTTTGGTGAATTTCTGAATTTAAAATTATTTTACTCTTTTTGGTAGTAACTTTTCATGTTATATGCAGTTAGGTGGAATAGGAATTCCATATTAGATATCTCACTAGTCTCGCGTCAACATAGTGAGAATCCATCACTTACGTTTATTTTGGCATTTGACGGGCTTTTCAATGGCCATTCATGGCTAATCGCTTGACTTAACAAAGATCTCAATCTATTTCTTTGTCACTCTCGCTTTGTGTCTCTGACTTCTCTGATTCTTATTCAAGTTGTCATTGGGTTCTTAACAATCTGTTTCAATGATTCCCTTCTTAATAGTTTTATTAAATTAGCAACTTCTACCTCTGTCTCATTATAAGACACGCTGTAATCATTCAGATTACAAGGATTTAAGAAGTAGCTTGTGATTAGGATTATATTTTGATTTTCTTAGAGCTTTTGAATCATTCACGATTCAGATTACAATACCTATATTGTTTATAGATATAATTTCTGATTGGAAATGTATTGGTATAGTAACTTCAACTGATACAACCCATATGTCATCCGCATTATTCACGCTCACCACAGTTGTAACATACGTCGTTTCTTTCTGGGCACTCATCACTTCCATGTCCAATTTGGTTACAGGTGTAACACGTCACATCTCTAGGGTTGCAGCGTCCGCTATGAAATTTGTTACAGCGTTTACACGGTCGCGCTCTTGACTGTATGGAATAAACTCTAGTCTTCTGAGGCGTAGAAGACGCTTGTGACTGCTGCTGGCTGGAATTTGATGAACCGAAGAATCTACTGGTTTTCTGTTTCTTAGGTGGAGATGGACAAGTAGGACTTATAGCCATCATAACGGGTTCACAACTCGAATCTGTGAATTCCCGCTCCACCATCCTTGCTGCTTCCACAATACTGAGATACGTTTTCAATTTTATGCTACTCATTTGTCTTCTATATATTGGATTCAGACCGAGTCTGAATCAGTTTATCTTACGCTCTTCTGTTGCTACTTGATTGTCACACCCTGTTACCCCGGTTGGCAGCGAGGCGTGACGAGTGCGGAAGCGTAACCATAATCATAATGAACGACCACTATATGGACGTTTTCAAAAATACATCGATATAACTTTAAAAGGTAGAAATGTTTTTTACATAACCCGTAAATAATAAAGACTAGTTCGCAAGGTACAGAGATTTGAATACATAATTAAATTATCCAAAATAATGCAAATAAATCTCCGACAGTTTGAAAAAGAATGCGACTCCTTAAGTGCGGAAGCTTGAAAGTGGTTACTTCTGAAGGCATACTTGCCTTAATTACCTGAAAATACATGCTAAAATACGTCAACAAAAATTGTTGGTGAGCTCATAGGTTTACGCGAAAAGACCAGTTGTATGGACATTATCAGATGAGTTGAATTCATAAAATCATAAATTCCGTGTATGTATTACATAAACCATCATGCAACCGAAGCTTAATTAGAATGAGTTTGCCCTGTGCAGTATTCCCATACGTAATACCGTGTGTTGAATATATATGCACTCGCTGTTAGCCGAACCTAGCTAACACGAATGGGGGACATGACTCCCAATAGATCTATCCACAATATACTCGCGCTTACAAATAAATGCAATTAACGGTTCATGATATAAGGGCTGATGGAATCCGAACATGTAATACATATAAGAATTAAACAGTTTTGATGTCCATATGAAAACAGTGCATGTATTTCCACCCCCAATAGATAGTGAAAAATAGGGGCTATGAAGACTCACCGAACTTGTGATGGCAAAACTACGCACAAAAATGCAAATGTGCGTTGGTTGATGGGTGATGAAACCGGAGGTGGTTAACCGAGTCCTAAATGATAATAAGGACTTAATATCACCAATATATGATATTATGTATATTTATAGATTTTTATATCTTAAATCACCCAACATTACAAGTTTATAAATGAAATGCGCTTAAAACGTCAAGTTTATATATATATATATAATTTTCCAGCTTTTTCGGAGGTTTTTCGGCCTACTTTGAGGCTGTTTTTGACCAAGCTCCAAAATGTTTTGGACTTTGGTTTTCTAGGACATTAAACTACTATATACAAAGGATTTTTAGAATCAAGAACGGCCATTTTTCGAGTTGTTTAGGTTGGTGAAAGAGCTCGTTAAAAACGCTATGTTGGCCATCTTTGAGCTGTCAAACTTTCGGTTTCCCAAATAATTTCTGGAGGTCTTAAACTTCAAAATAAGTTATGAAAAATTACAGATCTATATTTAAGACATAGATCTAACTTTTGAGACAAGAATCAACTCATTTCGTTGAGTTATGAATTAGTTATGATTTTTCAAAGTCGATATAAATTTTCTGCCGAAATTCCGTAGTTTATAAATTTACAACAATTTATGATTCTTGTTGTTTATTCAAAGACTACTTGTATAAAAGTTATAAAAGTTATATAACACATATATAACACATGTTTTCATAATATTAACATGTTTATAATGTGTTCATATATTCATATGCATATTTAAAGAAACAACTAAAAATAAAAACTAGAAACTTATAAACTTGAGTTTTTATGAAACTTGTTGTTGTAGGTGATTATATATATTATGCAAGACTTATATAAACATGAATATAAGATGATATAAGCTAGAATTTACTTACTTTGATTTGTTAGTAGAGTGAAAATGAGTAGAAGACTTGGTCTTGAAAGAGTTGCACAAGAATACTTTGAAATATTTGAAGAACACCAAAGTTGGAAATTTTGCTCTTTGACTTGGCCTTGGGGCCGGATTTTGAGAGAGGGAGGAAGAGAGCTTTTTTTGTTGTTGTAGTGTGGAAATGAATGAAGCTCAAGTCCTCTATTTATAGCCAAAGGAAAAAGTCTTGTAATTATGAAAGAGATGGGAGGTGGAGATTGTGTGCAAGTTTGCACAAGCATGGTGAAAAAGTTGATGTAGATTGTGCAAGGTTGGAGGATTAAAATAATGAGGTTGTGTACCTCCTATGGTGGCCGGCCATAGGAGTTAATTAAAGTGTATTTTCTTTTTTTTTTTTTTGTATAAATGTATTTAAAATGTATTCTTGTATTTTCCTTTTCTTGTAAATTCAAAAATACTTTTTGAATGCATTGTTTTAATGAATTGTTTTAGTCTTGCATAATTAAGGTTAAGTAATTGTATTAGTGTATGATTAGTGTCACTAATCATAATTTAATTACGTACTTAGTTGAATTAATCCCTCATATTGTAAATTGATCGGATTAATTGATTTCCCGATTCATCGCACCGATGAATTTGATTCTAATTGAGTTGAGTCTTCTAATAAGCCTTGTTAATCATTTGATTAAGTTCTAATGACTATTGATTAGGCTATAATTGACTATTAAATGTGGATTAGGGCATCATTGCTAACCTCGTTTAGTGCCGGATGTTACAGTCTCCCCCTGTTAAGGGAATTTCGTCCCGAAATTAGCTCGTGTTCTCCATTTCTTGAGTATTTGAGAATAGGTGAGAGTATTTTTCCCGGAACTGATCCTCGCGTTCCCACGTAAACTCAGGACCTCGCTTAGAGTTCCATCTGACTTTTATTATCGGGATCCGGCTGTGCTTTAGTTTCTTGACTTCGCGGTCCATTATTTCTACAGGTTGCTCAATGAAGTTCAACTTATCGTCTAACTCCAGCTCGTCCATGGGTATAACGAGTGATTCATCAGCCAGACACTTCTTAAGATTGGACACGTGGAAGGTATTATGAACGTTATTAAGTTCTGGGGGCAGGTCGAGTCGGTAAGCAACCGGGCCAATTCTTTTGGTGATCTTGAATGGTCCGATATAACGAGGATTGAGTTTTCCTCGTTTCCCAAAACGGATTACGCCTTTCCAAGGCAAGACTTTCAACATTACTTGATCTCCCTCTTGGAATTCCAAATCCTTCCGTCGAATGTCTGCATAACTCTTCTGTCGATCCCGCGCGATCTTTAATCGGTTACGAATCTGGGCTATCTTTTCTGTAGTCTCTTGGATGATCTCAGGTCCAGTGATCTGACTATCTCCTACTTCAGCCAAACAAAGAGGTGATCGACACTTTCGCCCGAGAGTGCCTCGAATGGGGCGGTCTTAATGCTTGAGTGATAGCTGTTGTTATAGGAAAACTCGACTAATGGCAGGTGTCTGTCCCAACTTTTGCCAAAATCGATGACACATGCCCTTAACATGTCTTCCAGCGTCTGAATCGTCCTTTCACTCTGACCATCCGTTTGTGGGTGATAGGCTGTGCTCATATCTAGACGTGTACTCAGTGCTTCTTGCAATGACTGCCAAAATCTTGATGTGAACCGGCTGTCCCTGTCTGATATAATTGATACAGGTACTCCATGTCTTGAGACGACTTCTTTAAGATAGATTCGTGTTAACTTATCCATCTTATCAGTCTCCTTGATTGGCAGGAAATGTGCGATTTTGGTAAGTCGATCCACAATCACCCAAATGGTGTCATAACCTCCAGAAGTTTTTGGCAACTTGGTGATGAAATCCATGGTGATGTTTTCCCACTTCCACTGGGGTATTTCTGGTTGAACCAATAATCCTGATGGTTTCTGGTGCTCAGCCTTAACCTACAAACATATTAAGCATTTGCTGACGTAGGTAGCAATGTCAGCCTTCATATTTGGCCACCAGTACATTCCTTTCAAGTCGTGATACATTTTATCTGACCCTGGATGAACAGCATATCTTGTCTTATGCCCTTCATCCATGACCAGCTTCCTTACTCCTCCGAGTTTTGGTAGCCAAATTCTGCCCATGAAGTATCGACATCCATCCGGCTTGATTTCAAACTGCTTATCCATCTCTCTCAAGGCTTCATCCAGTATATTACCCTCCTTGACTGCTTCTTCTTGTGCCTCGCGGACTTGCGAGTTTAGGTTTGACTGTATAGTCATGACCAAAGCTCGGACTCTCAAGGGTTTAACCCGTTCCTTTCGGCTCAGGGCATCAGCTACGACATTCGCCTTCCCCGGATGATAACGAATTTCGCAGTCATAGTCACTAAGCAGTTCAACCCAACGACGTTGCCTCATGTTTAACTCTTTCTGATTCAGAATATGCTGAAGGCTTTTATGGTCTGTGAACACCGTGCACTTAGTTCCATACAGGTAGTGCCTCCATATTTTGAGAGCAAACACCACTGCTCCAAGCTCTAAGTCATGAGTCGTATAATTCACCTCGTGATATTTGAGTTGTCGTGATGCGTAAACAATGACTCTATCCCTTTGCATGAGCACACAACCTAATCCATTGTGTGAGGCATCACAGTAGACCACGAAATTTTCAATCCCTTCAGGTAAGAACAGAATTGATGCACTACACAACCTTTGCTTTAACTGCTGAAACGCCTTTTCTTGCTCTTCACCCCAGATATACTTCACATCCTTCCGAGTCAATTCTGTTAAGGAACCTGCTATCTTTGAGAAGTTTTCGATAAATCGCCTATAATAACCGGCAAGTCCTAGAAATTGGCGGATTTTCGTGGGGGTTCTAGGAGTCGCCCAGTTCTTTATGGCCTCGATTTTTGATGGATCAACTTGGATTCCCTGGCTGTTGATCACATGTCCAAGGAATTTTACTTCTCGCAACCAAAAATCACATTTTGAAAATTTGGCGTATAACTGTTCCTTTTCTAACAACTCCAAGATTAACTTGAGATGCTGTTCATGTTCCTCCTTATTTTTGGAATAGATGAGAATATCGTCTATGAACACTATTACAAATTTGTCCAGATACGGTTTACACACTCGATTCATGAGGTCCATGAATACGGCTGGTGCGTTAGTCAAACCGAATGGCATTACCTGGAATTCGTAATGCCCATAACGAGTTCTGAATGCTGTCTTGGGTATGTCTTCTTCCCGAACCTTTACTTGATGATAACCGGATCGCAGATCAATCTTAGAGTAGAAGCTAGATCCTTGTAGTTGGTCAAACAGGTCATCAATTCTGGGGCGAGGGTAGCAGTTCTTTATCGTTAACTTGTTTAGCTCTCGGTAGTCTATGCACATTCGGAAGGATCCGTCTTTCTTCTTCACAAACAAGACCGGAGCTCCCCAAGGTGAGGAACTTGGTCGAATGAATCCTTTATCCATTAACTCTTGTAATTGATTGGATAGCTCTTGCATCTCACAATGGGCTAGTCTATATGGGGCTCTTGCGACCGGTGCAGCTCCCGACACCAAATCGATTTGAAACTCTACTTGCCTAGTTGGCGGAAGTCCAGGCAAATCTTCCGGGAAGACCTTCGGATAGTCACAAACCACTGGAATATCCTCAAGTAGCTTCTCCTCCGCCTCTTTTTCTACAATTTGCACCAGTACTGCATGACAACCTCTCCTAAGGCACTTTAATGTTCTTAGGCCGGATATGACATTCAACTGTCGGTTCTTTCTTTCTCCTTGGACTGTTAGGAACTTCTTCTTGTGGAGTGGTATCCGTACCACTTTCTTACCACACAAAATCTCGGCATGATTGTGTGACAACCAATCCATACCAACTACTACGTCGAAACTTCCGAGTTCTATAGGCATCAAGTCTATTTTAAAGGGATGATCTGCCAGCTTCAGTGTGCATTCCTTAATGATACTACTTGCCTCTATTATTTTACCGTCAACCAGTTCTATAGTATAAGAGTTGTCTTAGGGAAAAGGAGCGGTATTCAATTGCTTACTAAACTTATCAGATATAAAGCTCCTATCAGCCCCAGTATCAAAGAGTACGTAAGCATAAATGTCGTTTAAAAGAAACGTACCTGATACCACGTGGGGATCTTGACGAGCGTCACCTGCTCCCAACACAAAAGCTCTCCCCTGAGCTCCTCCACCATTCCTCAGCTTCGGGCACTCACTCTTGAAGTGCCCAGTAACTCCACATACAAAGAAGCCTTTTTGATTGCTGCCACTGGTTCCCGAGGCTCCAGTTTTACAGTCCTTGGCCATATGCCCCAAACGTTTGCATTTCTCACAGTGGGTTGGACAGGGACCCTGGTTGTGATGGAAGGTGCATTTAGTGCAAAAAGGCTTGGTACCGGTATACCCTCTTCTTGGCTCAGCTCCCGCTGCGTAAGCCTTAATGGTTTCGGGCTTTTTGGATTGTGAACCCGCATTCTTCCCCGTCTTGTCTTCCCACTTTCTTTTGTTCTCCCCGGCCTTGGCTTCATTTCTCCGGGCTACTTGGTCCATAAGATTATTGGCCATCCTGATGGCATCCTGTAGGGTGGATGGGTTTGAGGCAGTCACATTACCTTGAATTTGAGGAGCGAGTCCCCAAATGTAACGTTCAATCTTTTTGTACTCCGGGGTCACCATTTGAGGGCACAAAATGCTTAGCTCATGAAATCGGTTGGTGTACCCCGTCACAACTGTTCCCTTCATCGACATGTTCCAGAACTCCGATTCCATTTTCTGGAGTTCGTTCCTCGGACAGTACTCGTCCGTCATCATTTGCTTCAACGCGGACCATGTGAGCTGGTAGGCTTCATCGATACTTACAGACTGGACATAGGAATTCCACCATGTGAGGGCGCTATCTTGTAGGGTGTGAGTAGCAAACTTCACCTTATCTCCCTCAGCACATCCGCTGATGCGAAAGACAGATTCTAACTTCTCAAACCATCGTATCAAGCCAACGGCTCCTTCAGTTCCGTTGAAATACCGGGGTTTGCAACTTAAAAATCCTTTAATTCCACAACCTTTTGCGTGGATTTCCGTTCCTCCCGTGGTGCGGCTAGCACCACCATCTCCATTTGCTGAGCTATTCCTATTTGCCTCATACGTGGCTATAGCGGCAGCCACTCTTTGTGCGACTAGCTCTTCAATGTCAGCAGCGTTCATTGCTCGTTTCGGCAGCATTATCTTAAAATTTTAAAGAAACAGCATAGTGTAAGAAATTGAATCTTAAAGAGGTAAATTTTCCTTAAAGCACAATACTATAATCATCAAACACAATTTCATAAATAACCTGCAATTTTCATTAATCATTCGAAATTTTCTTACATTAGGGGCGGGTTATTACCCGAAAATTTTGTCCTATATTATTACATGATATTTTCCTACCATTACAAAGATAGATAGAAGTGCACTAAGTGTGGGAGTGATCGGGGGTCTCTCCCTTTTCCATTGCGTTGAGGCGCTGAGTCAGCTCCTCGATCCGAGTTTGGCTTTCGGCTAGTTGCTGCCGAAGCTCATTTAGGCCATTCTGTTGAATAGCAAGGGCGTGCTGATTAGCCCAGTAGATGTTGGAGTTTTGCAACTCCTCCCGCTCTAGACGAGCGGTCATCCCACCGATATCTAGGTTAAGTGATCGGATCTGGTGGTCATGCCTAGTCGACAGTGCTATCAGAAGGGGTATGGTCTGCTCGGTAGGCTCTTGGGTGAGGGTCGGGACAGGTGCGGAGGATGGTCCTCCTATCTCAAAGTTGGGAGGATTTCCCTCCATCTGCCTCCATTCGCGGAGGGTCTGGGGTATCCAGGTCCATCGCCGGGCATCTACCCGTCGTTGTGGTGGTGGGGGATTGGGCTGGGGAGTCGGGACAGGAATAGACTCCCTTGTTGGTGGGTTCACCCGTTTTCGGGGTGTGTACAGCATTTTGGGGCCGTTAGCGTATGGCCTGTACGGCTTATAAGACGGCTCAGCTGGATGGTATGGAACGCGGGCAGGGACCGCTGGGGGCAGTGGATCTTCCTCCATTGGCTCCTCTTCCGTCTCCCACATCGGATCTTCCGAGGGATCCTCTTCCTCTGATGTGTCTTCCTCGTGGAAAATCTCAGTGGCCGTAGGGCTAGCAGGAGTGTACTCCTCCTCTGAATCTGATATGATGATTGTTTCCGGATGGGACATGATTTCTGCTATCAAAGTCCATTCATAGTCTTTTAGTTAGTTACAAGTTTCAAAATATTTTCTAAAATCAGTAAATCTTATGTGCAGTTATAGTCTAGGGTACTAATGCAAACTAGTTCACTATAACTATGGCTCTGATACCAATCTGTCACACCCTGTTACCCCGGTTGGCAGCGAGGCGTGACGAGTGCGGAAGCGTAACCATAATCATAATGAACGACCACTAATGGATGTTTTCAAAAATACATCGATATAACTTTAAAAGGTTGAAATGTTTTTTACATAACCCGTAAATAATAAAGAGTAGTTCGCAAGGTACAGAGATTTGAATACATAATTAAATTATCCAAAATAATGCAAATAAATCTCCGACGGTTTGAAAAAGAATGCGACTCCTTAAGTGCGAAAGCTTGAAAGTGGTTACTTCTGAAGGCATACTTGCCTTAATTACCTGATAATACATGCTAAAATACGTCAACAAAAATTGTTGGTGAGCTCATAGGTTTACGCGAAAAGACCAGTTGTATGGACATTATCAGATGAGTTGAATTCATAAAATCATAAATTCCGTGTATGTATTACATAAACCATCATGCAACCGAAGCTTAATTAGAATGAGTTTGCCCTGTGCAGTATTCCCATACGTAATACCGTGTGTTGAATATATATGCACTCGCTGTTGGCCGAACCGAGCTAACACGAATGGGGGACATGACTCCCAATAGATCTATCCACAATATACTCGCGCTTACAAATAAATGCAATTAACGGTTAATGATATAAGGGCTGATGGAATCCGAACATGTAATACATATAAGAATTAAACAGTTTTGATGTCCATATGAAAACAGTGCATGTATTTCCACCCCAATAGATAGTGAAAAATAGGGGCTATGAAGACTCACTGAACTTGTGATGGCAAAACTACGCTCAAAAATGCAAATGTGCGTTGGTTGATGGGTGATGAAACCGGAGGTGGTTAACCGAGTCCTAAATGATAATAAGGACTTAATATCACCAATATATGATATTTTGTATATTTATAGATTTTTATATCTTAAATCACCCAACATTACAAGTTTATAAATGAAATCCGCTTAAAACGTCAAGTTTATATATATATATATATATATATATATATAATTTTCCAGCTTTTTCGGAGGTTTTTCGGCCTACTTTGAGGCTGTTTTTGACCAAGCTCCAAAATGTTTTAGACTTTGGTTTTCTAGGACATTAAACTACTATATACAATGGATTTTTAGAATCAAGAACGGCCATTTTTCGAGTTGTTTAGGTTGGTGAAAGAGCTCGTTAAAAACGCTATGTTGGCCATTTTTGAGCTGTCAAACTTTCGGTTTCCCAAATAATTTCTGGAGGTCTTAAACTTCAAAATAAGTTATGAAAAATTACAGATCTATATTTAAGACATAGATCTAACTTTTGAGACAAGAATCAACTCATTTCGTTGAGTTATGAATTAGTTATGATTTTTCAAAGTCGATATAAATTTTCTGCCGAAATTCCGTAGTTTATAAATTTACAACAATTTATGATTCTTGTTGTTTATTCAAAGGCTACTTGTATAAAAGTTATAAAAGTTATATAACACATATATAACACGTGTTTTCATAATATTAACATGTTTATAATGTGTTCATATATTCATATGCATATTTAAAGAAACAACTAAAAATAAAAACTAGAAACTTATAAACTTGAGTTTTTATGAAACTTGTTGTTGTAGGTGATTATATATATTATGCAAGACTTATATAAACATGAATATAAGATGATATAAGCTAGAATTTACTTACTTTGATTTGTTAGTAGAGTGAAAATGAGTAGAAGACTTGGTCTTGAAAGAGTTGCACAAGAATACTTTGAAATATTTGAAGAACACCAAAGTTGGAAATTTTGCTCTTTCACTTGGCCTTGGGGCCGGATTTTGAGAGAGGGAGGAAGAGAGCTTTTTGTTGTTGTAGTGTGGAAATGAATGAAGCTCAAGTCCTCTATTTATAGCCAAAGGAAAAAGTCTTGTAATTATGAAAGAGATGGGAGGTGGAGATTGTGTGCAAGTTTGCACAAGCATGGTGAAAAAGTTGATGTAGATTGTGCAAGGTTGGAGGATTAAAATAATGAGGTTGTGTACCTCCTATGGTGGCCGGCCATAGGAGGTAATTATAGTGTATTTTCTTTTTTTTTGTATAAATGTATTTAAAATGTATTCTTGTATTTTCCTTTTCTTGTAAATTCAAAAATACTTATTGAATGCATTGTTTTAATGAATTGTTTTAGTCTTGCATAATTAAGGTTAAGTAATTGTATTAGTGTATGATTAGTGTCACTAATCATAATTTAATTTCGTACTTAGTTGAATTAATCCCTCATATTGTAAATTGATCGGATTAATTGATTTCCCGATTCATCGCACCGATGAATTTGATTCTAATTGAGTTGAGTCTTCTAATAAGCCTTGTTAATCATTTGATTAAGTTCTAATGACTATTGATTAGGCTATAATTGACTATTAAATGTGGATTAGGGCATCATTGCTAACCTCGTTTAGTGCCGGATGTTACATTGATAGGACGAGTAGCCGCAAAGTCTCGAGAACTCATGCTCGTAGTCATCAACGGTCTTAGTTCCTTGTTTCAATTGCATCAACTGCATCTCGAGTTCGTCTTGTTTGTCTGTTGGACAGTATTTGGCGTTGAACATCTCCAAGAACTGCTCCCAGTCCAGTGTCATAATTGCTTCCTCACCATAGATGCTCCTTTGCGTTTTCCACCAGGCTCTAGCAGCTCCAACGAATAGTGCTGTAGCAAACTTAACTCTATTGATGTCCAGACATTCTGAGATACTGAAGATCTCTTCAGTACGACTTATCCAATCTAATGCTTGTATTGGATTTATTGTGCCTTCAAACGTTATGGCACCACTCACTTTGAAGTCTTTGAATCTATAGCCTTTTGGCTGCACAACTCGTTGACTGACATGCTCATTATCGGATTCGGATTCGCTTGACTGTTCAGTTTGCTTCTTTTTATGTTTATTTCTCTTTTCAGTTTTCTTTATTGATTCAATTTGCTCTAGCATAAACTTGTTTTGTTGCTCATTATTCTGGGTTATTAGTTGTTGCATCATTTCCAGGACTTGGTCTGGGGTCATGCCACCTGATGGTCCACCTTCTCCTGACATAGATCTGAAAATTCAAATCACTAAATATTTAGCTCATAAGCCTATCATATTGTACCCTTTCATGCCCCGTCTTACTAGTCTCTGAACCTATCTTAGTTCAAGCCATTCTGTCATGATTGATACTATAGCATTGCACAAGTTTGAGATCATGTATTACACGTAATACAATGATTCACTCAAACTATTGCTCTGATACCATCCTGTGAGACCCAAGATTTCTCAAAGGTCTTAAGTCAAGGCCCAGTAGCAATGCAATATCAATCAGGAAACTAAGATAAAATTAACAGTGCGGAATAAAAGTTAGTTTACAAACAGAGACAAAAGACTAAGTATAAGGGACAGAGTTCTAGACTATTTCATCAAAGCAAAAATGTAAACTAGCCCAAACCCCAAAGCTCTATCTTTAATCAAGTACCAAGGTATTGGAACAGGTTCTAATGCACTTCAAGCTCTTTCAAGTCCTGACCTATGAACTAGGTCCAGCCAATCCTTTGCCTTTACCTGAAAAATAATGCAACAACGGGGTAAGCTTAATTGCTTAGTGAGAATGTAGAATTTCACATTTAACATGCAATTATGAACGCGGAATCACATGCACTGCACTCGGCTCATGCACGGCTCAGCTCTATTGCTTATGCACTTCACCAGGCTCATGTACAGCTCAATCTCGAAGGGACATTGGCCAATTAATGCTCTTTAGATGCGCGACTTTGCTCAGCTCCCAGTTATAAAACTGTTGTTGCTCTTGAGACTTTTAGACAGATTCATAAGGAATGCTCGGATGATGATAAATCCATACACACGCATCATTAGTGGGGATCAGCCACGTATTGGGCTAGCTACCAGTAATTGCTCTATATGGATATCATCGGAATGCTCAGCTCTAGCTACCCTCTATGCTTTCATCACGTAAATCAGCACATCATAAGCCTAACATTAACCCAACACTGAGCAATAGTGATGGAGTTAAGCTTAACAATCAAATGACTCATCAATGAAATAGATTCTGGTAGAATAAATGCTCAGCTCAACAAATCATAGTAAATATACTATGATAATATAAATCAATAAGCTCAAGATCAGAATGCCAATAAAATCAGGATCATGCAACAAAAGTCTCAATTCACATAATTCGCAGTTAAAGTAAAATCTACAACTCACAGTTACTGGTTATTATGCACTTTCTGGCTCTGGCTCTGTTGCTCACAATCTGTAGTGGATTAGAACCACTATCTGACTTATGTCAGACTATCAGATGCTCGCCATTTTGCTTGTTGCTCAATCCGTTATTCATATCATTTAAATAGTGTATTCAGTATTCATTCTATTAATAGGCTCAAGATTCGTTCGTTGATCTTTTAATCTCACAATCTCATATCTTGATTATACGATCATTAATCTTTATTAAAATCTTTCTTAACTTTCATTTTATTCAATCACTTATCATGTGATATTAAATTCTGTTAAATCATTATTCAACTCATTTAATTTAGTTAATAAGCCTTGATTTCTATTAATTTATCCCTCATTCACATATTTGAATGTATGAATATTTATCATGTTGTTGTAATTAATTTTAATTCATTATCATATATATATATATATATATATATATATATATATATATATATATATATATATATATATATATATATATATATATATATATATATATATATATATATATATATATATATATATATATATATATAATCATTAAGGTAATTATTTTGTTATTTTATGCGTTGTCTATAGAGAGAGAAAATCTAGAGAGAGAGTGTAGAGAGAGAGAGTAAAGTGATTAAATTATCCTAAATTATGTTTATATACTTCAACTAGTTATATTTGCTACTTAACTCACTATTACTTTTGTATCTTATATCTCTTTTATTTAATTATCTTAATAATTTATTAATTCATAATTTAAATATTTATATAATTTAATTAAATATTTTAAATACTTAATTAAATTATAATTCAAATAATGTAATAATATTACATTATTGGTTCGATGATCAGATATTTAGGATTAGCTAAAAGTTAGGTTGTTACAGTACGCAACTATTCTACGACTTTAACCCTCCTTAAAATGATATTCTTTCCCCCTATACTGAACAAATGTCTCACTCCCCGTCAAATGAATACTATTTCCTTTACAAAACAAACAAAGCTTTTCAACATTGTGAACAAAGATACAAATTCATTTGTAAGAGTGTAGGTCTACATTGGAGACCTGTTTGCACAATAGACATAATCTATGTGACCTACAATTAACACTGGCGTGATGTTAACACTGGTAGGATTTACAAATAGTCATCGTGAATCCTTTACTATGAAAGAATCACTCTTATATGTTCCGGCTTAGTCACTTTCGACTAGCAGTTTATAGTCACACAGAGTGTTTGACTTGACGTGTCCTAAAAATGTATATAAATAGCTCTAGACACAATGTGCATCATATAAAGTCGGAGACCGGAGTAAATGTCTTCCTTGTTTCAGTATAATTAATTTCCAAATGATATATTGATAGAAATATGTTATATCTTCATGAGTATTTAAACAATAATCTTTTAAAAAAATATCTGAGTGGTTAGTGGGCTTATTCCATGACGTCTTTTTCAATATCAAGTCACCAAGGGCCTGATAGATTATGAGGTTACCCAGCCGACACAGTGTAAATATGATTATTTTTTCTTCAAATCCTTTCTCAGCTCTCAGCTCTAAGCATTTTTCAACTAAGCCCCTTCCGGCTCACTTTTGAGAGTTAAATTTAGTCAGTTTTATACCGAAAGCATGAACTGATGCACCATCATCGCCTTTCAATATATCCCTAATAGTTACATTTTACCTCTGCTCAACAATGTTATTATCCCTTGATAACTGACACTTCTCAACTAGTAGATCTAAAGTACCCTCACCCACACAAACTATAGGCGGTTTGCTTCTTGGGTAGGTCTTCTGGTTTTGGTTAGACCATAGAAGCGATATTTATGCCTATTACTCATTTTGGTGCATAATCAGAGCTAGAAGAAATAATTTTAGCATTGCATCTCATGGGATGTCATCAAAAGAAATGAACTAGGAGACGAAATTCAGAATGAATTTGGGGAATGATTAGTTGGGAGATATTAGAATGAAATGAAAAATCTGATATAAGATATATAATGAATCAGACTTTTGTGAAAAAAATTAGCTAATGGGAGATTATGGGAGAATTCGATACGAATGAATTGGAAGAATTAAGAATGCAAGAAGAGAATCTTAGAAGCAATGACATAACCAAAATCAAATAGATGAGAAAAATTAACCTCAATGATCTCTTCAGAGAATCAGAAACGAATATCCTTAATAAATTTATTCTTTTCAGCTTAAATATCTTTTTATGTGCACAAAATGTTTTTGTGAAAAATACACACAGTTTTATGAAAAATATGTCTTCTTTAGAGTGTGTCTGAAACTCCCCTTGGAAATAAGTCCACAAAGTTAGTCAACTCATAGAAAATAGATCAGGAGCAAAAAATTGTAAAATAAAACTCCCTCTTTGTCAAAACAGCTTCAGAGTTGAAATCAGGGCAAGAATTTCAGAAAGATTCGTTTTTCAAAATCGGGTTCTAATTTGTAGTGCTTAGAAGCCTTTGTTGCAGAAGCTCAGGTTTCAGTCTAAAGTAACAAAAAGCCATTTGAATTCAAGATTAGGTTCTGTACTAATGTGTTCAGAAGCCTATTGTCTTTGACTTATTCTGATGAAGATCGGGTTCTAGTCAGATATGACTAAAATCCTTTTGTTTGAAGTAAGGGTTCCAGTTCGTAATGATCTGGAAGCCTATTTAAACTTATGACTGGGTTCATGTCTGAAATGACAAGAAGCCACTATATCAATGAGGACCGGGTTCTACTCTGTTGTGAGTAGAAACCTATAATCTGCAAAATCAGATGTCTTTGGTATCCAAACATATATGGATCCAGATTTGTTGGCACTTCTGTGTACCCATCTTAAAATGGGTTTCGGTACCCACTTGAACTTTGTTTTAGGTACCCATTGTAGTTTATATCTCTTATCTTCTCTCTCAAATTCATAAAACAAGTTTCTTTAAGTATGATGAAATTGAATATCTGAATAACCAAAGAAACTTGAGCTTGAACAATCAGAATTTTGCACACTCTTTTTCCTGAAAAACTGTCCGCTTCTAGCCTGTTTCTCATAATTCTTGGTATTTTTCTGTGAAGATGTTTTCTGATAAGAATGACCAGTATTTTCAGGAAAATTTGACTTCGAAGAGTCACCAGTGTAAATCTTGACAGGAAGTTGTTCAATAATTTTATCTTTGCCTTTGTGTATCTTTAACAAATACTTAAGGTAGAGATCTGAAGATGAATCAAACTTAGTTAGATTCATTTTACTTTCTGTAGATAAATCAGAATGATCAACTTTAGGTTCTAAACAAACTGAAGAAGTAGTCTTAACCTCTGATTTAGTTGAAGAAGGAGAAACATGCAATTGTTTTGTAAGATGTAAAATCTAATATTTTAATCCTTTGATAATGACCAAATTTGAATTTCTGTCATCAGCCAATGATTGGTAATCATATATAAAAGATTGTTCTTTAACTAAGAACATCTGTCTTTCACCTTCAAATAATTTAGATTTTGTTTTAAAATCTTGTTCTTTAAGCAAGAACTCATGTCTTTCCTTCTCAAGTACATCTTTAGTTAAAGAAAACTCTTTTTCAAGAACAAATTTTTTTTCAGATTTGTTTAAAACACAACTTTGATCAGTATGATTTGTCTTAGAAATTGTTTCTTCAAGATCTTTAACTTTCTTACACAATTCATTTCTTTCAGGCAAAAGACATTTCAGTTGAGTTGCAGTCTGAAAATTCTTTTTGTTTCAACTCATCAAGTTCTTTATTTAATTCAAATATTTACAATTTAAGAGCATAACTCTCAGACTTCTGTTTTTCTTTTAAGCTCAAAATTTCTTCCTTCAGTATTAATACATCACGTAAAGCAAAAGCTTTATCCGTATTCAACTGAACAAAAATGTCATAATTGTTCATACGAATCTTTTCAGATTCAGTAAGTTTTACATTGAGACCAGACATTGAAAAATGTGCATATGACATATTGATTTGCTTGAAATTGAATTTCCAAGATCGTTTATGGAAAAAATGATGAGTGATTTATGACTTGTTGAAAATCAACTTTGAAGTAACTTTTCGACGTTAAAATTTTCAACTTTTTTAAAAAAAATGCCTGTAACTTTTTTCTGGAGTCGAATTAGGCCTCGAATTTTTCCCTAACTGTCTATGCGAGTTCTTGAAATCGTAGATCTCAGTTCAAGCTTCGATTTGAAGTATGGTAGGCCTTTTAACGATGTTCCAGTCAAAAGTTATGACCAATTGAAGCAGCAAAGGTCAAATAGAGTAAAACCTTGAATCTCGAATTGTAAATGTTATAACTCGAATGAGAATAGAGTAAAACTCGATTAATGTACAATGAAACTCGATTGAGTAAGCATGAAACTCGGATGAAGAAGTAGGAACTTGAAAGATGAGTAATCAAACTCGAATAATGAATTACTAAACTCGAAATAAAAATGATCAATGACGATGGAAGCCTTATGAGACTTGATTATCTCCTTATCAACCTCGAATGACAGTGAAACAAACTCAATCAAAACAGACTCAAACTCGATTAACACTTCCTCAAACTCGATGTATACTCGATAAAACTCGATCAAAATATTATAAAACTCGAAAAAAGCTGAATCTTTAATAAAGTCCGAGTTTTAACAGTTATGAAATTTTTTAAATTCAAATTTCAATATTTTCAACAAATATGAAAGAATTGAACCCAAATCACAATTGAAGGTGTGGATTTCATACACAAACTCTTTTTGAAAAGAAAGTTTGTCTAGTTTCAGATTAAACGCCCTAATTTTGACAAATACTTGTAGAACACGACTTTTTTAAAAAAAAATATGAAAATTCTAAATTAAAATTTGTATATTTGGAATTAAAATTTGAGATTTATCTCATTAGATTCACACTCAAAAACGTCACCTTCAATCCAAAATTCAGATCATTTCATCCACAGAATTAGAATCCAAAAATGATTTTCGAATTTTCAAACTTTTCTATGAAACAGTACTTTGAAAATTTTCACATTCAGATTCGAAAAATCAATCGAATTGAACCATATATGGCTTTGATACAATTTGATAATTCAAATTTCATGCAATTCATACAACATTTAATCAAATATGAACATCAATCAAACACATAAAATCGAATGATTAATTGAGAAGAATATTACAATGTGAAGCTCTTCAAGTTTCTTGAACAGCAAAACTTCTATATGACTTCTTCTCAATCGTACTGTTCATTCATACATGAACTGTACACACTAACATCTATTTATACTCAAATACAACTATTGAGTATTTACAATAAACCCCCTGAACCTTTAAAATAAAATTGTTTTCAACTCTATATTTATTTGTACCCAACACTGTCGCTCCCCAAGGCCTGATACCTCACCCTCAGGCTCTGTTCGGGGGAGTTTCTTCCCTCAGGATGATCAGGGTCGTCCTGATCATCATGTTTTCTTTTTAGCGCTGAAGCCTGAGGGCAATACATACTTTTCAATTCGGACACTGCTGCTTCAACTTTATCTATTGTTTGTGTAATTCGGCCTCCACCTTCAGAATCAACAAATTCATCTGCTTAAATGACTGAGTAAAAAGAGCAATTGTAGTTGCGATTTGGTCTTTAAGCTCCTCTAAATCAGCATATTGGACTGATCGGGTACCAGGTGGCAGCGCCTGAGTAGCAACACCGTTTCCCTTCAATAGATTTGAAGGGGACATGTGTTGTTCCTCATTTGGTGCCTTGAGGGCGTCCAGGTCAGCTCGTGTGACAATCCTAGCATCACAAAGAGCATCTGTTAGCATCTCGGGAGTAATTCTAGGATGACCTGACAAGGACGATCATGATGTAGTCGTGTCGGGATTTCCATCCTTCATTTCTACTCCACCAGGTATGGAGGCAGATCCGGATGTTTGAGAGGACGTCACATAGATGTCCTTGATGATCTGTAATGTGTTATGTGGTGTGGGATCAGACGTGGTCAAATAAACTTAAGTCACCAGGGGAAGCATGTAACTTTTTTCAACATCGCCCCCCTCCGAGTGAGGGGCTGATGGCACATGAGGTGAATCCTCGTGAAATGAAATAGGTTCCTGTCGAGAGGTACCTAAGTGGCAGGTGGGGTGTGCGACGACTACTTGACTTGTAGCCTTTTGCTGACTTGTCTGACTATCTGGTGAAGGTACTCCCTCATCTCTCATCCTCACTGAGCCCTCATCTCACAAGAGAGCAGAGATGGTCTTTTCAGAATCAGCCACCTCTGCCTCATCTGCCCCAGCTCTCTTTCTCACCATACTCAACTCCTGCTTACCAATCCCTTGTGTGTTTTAGCTCAAACTCCCTCGTCCTCACTCACACTATCCTCACCTTCAGAAGTGCTTGACTCAGTCGGTTCTGACTGAGCCTCTTCTAGATAAACACTCATTAAGTATACCCTTACCCGTTCATTGGACTAATAAGCGTATTGTACCAAGGATAAGGGAATGTCCATGACTGGTACATGCAGGATTTCCCTTGGCAGTTTAAATCATGATAGCGCCACAGTTTTGTAGACATCTTTCTCCGGCCGTTCATGTATTTTGTCGTCGTTGTCCATGGAAAACTATATAAACAATTATAAGAAACGTTGAAAGGGGATGAATTTCCTTTCTCGTTTTGTGCCTTTATCTTTTACAGTCCGTTTGAGTTCATCGAATATGAACTTGGCGTAGACGTAACTTCAGTCGTAGGCAAAAGCGGCAAACATCGATAGGACATGGATGTTGGCTAATTCGTGGCCTTAATGTATCTCGGTGAAACATAAGTTCAAGATGTCAAAAAAGACTTGCCAGTAAGATTGTAGTTGTTAGTTTTAAAATCTGAAGACTTTGTGAGGGAGCTGTCATATACAAAATTTTGGACTTGAAGGAGTATTTGGTCGTGTGTGGGTATCAGTGCGAAGGTGTGTTGGTATTTGAGAAGTGTTCGGTGTGAAGGCGGAGATTATCACGAATGGCTTCGAGAGTGAGGCGGATGGGAATGGTGTCAAATTTGGTTACAAAGTGAGGGATTGCCTCATCAATGTAGTGGAGATTGTTCCAAAATTGTTGAAGGTATATTATGGGAATGGAGATGGTGGTGTTTAAGGTGTAGAAGATTGGGTGGCATTTGAGGATATCAAAGGTGATATCCTCGGCTTCTTGTCGGATGGATGAAAGATCCAGTTGCTAATTCTATGGACCAAACTTGGTAACCGAGTCGGATTTAGTATGAAGTTTCTGGCAGATGCCTGCTGTTGTGTGGGATAGGTGGGTGTGGGATTGTGTGAGTTTGTAGTTGTTGCATGAGTCCTGTAAATCGCAGATTGGTTAGTCAAGTCTGACTATAACAAATGAGTAAGTCATTGAGATACATTCTGAAACCAGTAAAGAATACAACAAATCAAAGCTAATGCAACACTTTTGATGCAACACTTTTAAAAATTGTTGCTTTTTTATTTAAGTTCGCTCTAAAGCAACACATTGACATTAAGTGTTGCATATAATGATTTAATGCAACACTTTTTTTAAAGTGTTGCCATTTTTACTTAAAAAATGCAAAATTTTTTTAAAGTGTTGCAATTTTTAGTAAATATTGCAACATTTGTTTAAAGTGTTGCATATTTCAATAAAAAATGCAACACATTTTTAGAGTGTTGCATTTATAATGAAAAAAATGCAACACATTTTTAGAGTGTTGCATTTATAATGAAAAAGATCCAGTTGCTAATTCTATGGACCAAACTTGGTAACCGAGTCGGATTTAGTAAGAAGTTTCTGGCAGATGCCTGCTGTTGTGTGGGATAGGTGGGTGTGGGATTGTGTGAGTTTGTAGTTGTTGCATGAGTCCTGTAAATCGCAGATTGGTTAGTCAAGTCTGACTATAACAAATGAGTAAGTCATTGAGATACATTCTGAAACCAGTAAAGAATACAACAAATCAAAGCTAATGCAACACTTTTGATGCAACACATTTAAATATTGTTGCTTTTTTATTTAAGTTCGCTCTAAAGCAACACATTGACATTAAGTGTTGCATATAATGATTTAATGCAACACTTTTTTTAAAGTGTTGCCATTTTTACTTAAAAAATGCAAAAATTTTCTAAAGTGTTGCAATTTTTAGTAAATATTGCAACATTTGTTTAAAGTGTTGCATATATCAATAAAAAATGCAACACATTTTTAGAGTGATGCATTTATAATGAAAAAAATGCAACACATTTTTAGAGTGTTGCATTTATAATGAAAAAAATGTAACACATTTTTATAACATATAACATTCTTTTAAGTGTAGCATTTATAATGAAAAAAATATGACATGTTTTTAAGTGTTGACAATACTATTTTCACTTGTTTTGTAATTTTGATTAAAAAATCCACACGAAAGTTCAATGTCTGATTTGTTAAGATTAATATAATGCAAGATTTGATGGTACATGTTTTATTTTATTTTTTTAAGAAAAAGAGTTCATTTAAAAATTGGTTACGAATTTAAAATATCACAGATATATATATATATATATATATATATATATATATATATATATATATATATATATATATATATATATATATATATATATATATATATATATATATATATATATATATATATATATATATCTTTGGGTGGTAAACTAATTAAAAATTAAATTAATCCAACCCGACCAACTTCTGTAATATTTTTCTTGTAAAATTCAATAAAAATCTAGATTTACTACAAAAGAAATGTCATTTAGTGACTGAATGTTTTATTGGCTGAAAAAAGTTCAGTCACTGAAAGTAACTTTTTTAGCTATTCTGGTTGATTTTAAAAGTAGGTGAAACTTTTTACAAATTTAAAAAAAGACATTATTTTCATTGTCATTTAAGCCCAAGCTACCTCACCGAAGCAAGCCCCATTTCACGGTTGCACCTTGCCTCACAGAAAGATGGTCGGAGTCCCCTTTAACCTCACAGTATCGGCACCGGCACCGGCTCTGGCTCCGGCTACGACTATGCTTCAGCCTCGACTGTGTCTTATACTTCGGCTTCGGTTCCACTCCGACTCTACCACCAATCCCGCTCCACACCTACTCTGCTAATCAAACCCTAGAGTTTTAGCTTTAGTCGATCTCTACTTCCATCATCTTCTACAACTAACAACATTCGTCCACCCCCCAAACCCTGCATACCAGTTCATTTTCTCCCACCCACAAAAATTATCAACGCTCTATCTCTCTAACCTAGTGGCGTCTCTAACCTACCGACAACGTCTATCTCTCTAAGCTACCGGCAGCGTCCTCTTTTAGTCAAGGTACTTCTTCTCCGACACACCAAAGGTATCTGTCTCTCCATTGTTCTTTGATGATGTGGTTATTTTGGGTAAAACAAGGATAATAATGGTACCTTTTATTTTATAAATTTAAATGCTAGTTCATTATCTGCCTTATGTTTTGATGGTATAAATTTCAGATTTTTACTGTAGGGTTTTTAATTGATAAGTTTCACCCCTTTAAACCCATCAGTCTCAACACTGATTTTAGGGTTGCTTCTGTGAAATAGATACGATCAAGACTTATTTGAGTATATTTATTGAAATAATTTATATGAGCAGATTTATTGATTTTTTGCAAGTTTCAATTAGTGAGCACTTCAACACATCTTAGTCCTCATATTATTCATGTTCACCAATTATATACATACAATTTTTAGTTAAGTATATTATGTAATTTGAATTGAACTTGGATGTAAGTTATACAATTTTTAGTTGCATCAGTAACATGAGGAATATATATATGTATGTATGTATTTGGGTGTATGTGTGTGCGCCTGCGTGTGTATGTGTAGGTCGCAAAAGATTTTCCTAGTATGTTGCTCTAAGTTGTAGAGGGGGGGGGGGGGTGAATACACCTATTTAAAGTTCAACACACTTTTCTCAATGTTTGTATGTATTATCAACAAGTGTTAATTACAAACAAGCTTGAACTGCGGAAAGGTTCAACCTGAGATGACAGATACAACAGATGTTTTGCTAATCTATGACACACTCAGACCAGTTACAATGAATACACTCACAAAGATGAACTCACTGTTTACAAGACAGACAGACAGACAGCTTGAACAAGAACAGCTTGGACACATTTAACTCTTTTTAATCAAGAAGACTTTGCATGAATGAAAACACACTTCTTTTCATGTTCTGAATATCACACTCTTAGTTTTCTCTCATTCCTTAGAAGCTTCCTTTTATACTCTCATAGAGAATCCCAGTGAAACTTCCTCATTGGTAGTAGAGATAGTGGAGTGTCTTTCCAAAAAGACAAAAATACTTTTCTGCATGTTCTGACAAACCAGTATTGTCTTTACATGGCAGAATCTTTGTCTTTTCCTTTTTGTCTCTGTTGTAGAAGGCTTTAACCAGAAGCGGAATGTCAACTTTAGACCTTTCAACTTCTGGACTGGCCATTTTGGTATAAGAAATGGTCTGTCACACAATTCAAATATTCTCTTTGTCTTCATGTAACAAAACAGTGTCGGCAGTCTTGGCAGCTTCTGTTTTTCAACTTTGTCTTCGACTTCGTAAACTGATCTTGTAGTCCAAGATAATACATGAGGACATGGAAACATATTCCATAAGTGTTTAGCATGTTCACAAAGAACAGGTTCTGTTCACAAAGAACATAACACTTAGAATTTGTCCAAACTGCTCAACAGGTTAGAGCAGCATAGACAGTTTATGTCTAACTTGTTCAACTGAATAGAACAGCTTAGACAATCTACCTTAGTTGCAACATATGCAACAGGCTAAGCAGTTTTGACTAATATCACAAATCACTTATCAGGTTTCAATAAGGCATTAACAGGCCTTAAATTTTACCTTCAAGTGCATCAAACAGGTTTGATTAGTAATCTCCCCCGAAGATGTATAACAGGTTTGATTGACGCCTTTTTGTGCCTAACAATCTCCCCTATTTGCAATAATTAGTCTAAGTTGATTCAGTCAATGATCACTATATATTTTTACATTACATTTGCTGAAATGAAAATGAAACATTGAACTAAAGTAAAAGATCGGTATATATATACACTGATATTGATATCAAACAACACATGTTTTTACAGAAGTACAATTGATGTACTAAAGTAAATTACAACTAATGTAATAAGAAAAATTACAACTGATGTAATAGCGTACAACATATGTACAAGGAAAAGTTCAACAAATTTGGATTGTTGATAGTGGGAGCAAATAATAGCAAGCCTTTCCAACTTATGGACAGCTTCCATTCTTCATCTACTCAGCAATAGATGGACCTTCAAGCTACAGTGGTCTTTCTTCAAACATCATTTCAAAGTGCTCCATGGTTTCATTAATTTATTCCACTTCATGTTTAAGAAACATGAAGTCAGGATGTTGAAGCTCGCCTCTCTCATAGAAGCCTTTAAGTTGTTCCCAGATAGCTGCGCTACATCTTGAAGATTGTTTGAAGGAGTTGGATAGTCTAAAAGCTATGAGCTACTTAAAAACAACCTTGTACAGATCAGAAGCTCTCTGGAAACACCTTATCTTTGTTAAGGGATCTACAAAAAAATACCTCTAACTCAGGCTCTTCTATGAGTTTATCTTCCTCAAGTTCAACTCCTCTAGGCAGGCTGTGATTCACTCCTTTGATCTGAACAGCTAGGATGCCTTGATCAATCATACTCAGGATTTCTTCAAGCTCAGTATCCTTCTTCTTTCTCCTGGCCTTAATCTTGGGTTCAACCACTGAGGTACCCTTAATTTGTTCTTCAGAATTCAGGCCCAGGTTCTTAACTCTTTCCATCAATGTTTTAACATACGCCCTGATAGTCCTAGCAGTTTTAGACTTCGACTGACTAAGGGAAACTGCCAATTCAACCCAATATCTGTACCCCATGCAAGCAACATCAGTGTATTCATATGCTTCTAATTCTGGACCATTGGCACCTAGCCTGGTTATTTGAATATTCCACTGCTCGCCTTTCTTTGAAATGGGGACAACTTTGACAATTATTTCCTTGGCAAGCCTTCTGTTGGCCACATCAAAGAATTTCTTTCTTGCCAAGTTATCAAAGTGTACTTGGGCTCTTGCTAAGGAGGATGCAAGTTTTGACTTGATCACTGAGACATGTGCATCTTTTTCTTTGTCTCCCTCTGTTAGATATTTAATTTCGATCATCGGGAGTTATTTTGTAATAAATATTGTCTTAGCATTTATCTTTGTATTTGTTTCCTTGTAATTTATTTTCTATGTAAAAGTCTAGGGGGCAATTGTGTCAATGCCCCATAGATAATTAAATGGAGCTATAAAAGCTCCTAGGGTTACTTTATTGTAGAGACACGGTTCATACATTGTATATACTACAGTCGCCACTTTTGCATATTCTCTCTAACATTCATATTGTCTTCTTCATCATTTTTCCAATTATTGAGCATTGTTTCTTCTTGGGATATGATAAAGAATCATCAAAGGTGCTGAAACATACGGGATTTCATATTCTACAATTGGTATCAGAGCACAAAAGGTGGATTTCAACTTGTTCTTCTCGGATTCTGCTGGGTTTTTTTTTTCTCTTGTGTTCTTCGTGTTCTTGATTCTCCATTCGGTTAGATCCTTTTATCTCTGGTTTTTACGTGTTTATTGTGTTCCTATAGTCTTATAATCATCACAATATCCCCATACACTGATTTCGAGTTCATTCACTTCCATATTTCCATAAAAATCATCAAGAATCGGCACTGTGAAACATTTAAAAATATGGGGTTTTTAGTGGGTTTTAGCTTGTTCTTTACTGATTTTAAGTGTTTTGGGTTATTTTAAATCATCACAAGTGTTTAAAATAGTTTACAAATCACTTAGAAACTTTTTTAGGCTTTAAAACTGATAAAATAGTATTTTGCTCTGTTCTGCCTTAGAAAACCTGCAAAAACCTGTCGTAATTCGGACCTGTTACTGTAGCAATTCGGACCATTTAAGATCCCAATTCGGACCAAATACCATCCTAGTTCGGACCTCACTTCGGTCCAATTCGGACCAACCTTAGGTGAATTTCGGACCTCCCACTGCCCATTTCGGACCCTACTTCGGTCCCATCCGAACTTCGGTCCATCCGAAGTTCAGATCAGGCATTCCCATTTTATCATTGTGGACGTGTGCTTAAATTTTTAAATTTCAAATTCGGACCATAGCCATTTCGGACCCTCCGACTTCGGACCATCCGAATTCGGTCCCCTACCTGCACATTTTCCTAAGCGCTGTCCACTGTTCACCCGAATTCGGACCATCTGAATTCGGTTCCCTCATTTCATCCGAACCACAAATTGTTCATCCGAAGCTATTACTGTTCATCCGAATCCGGTTCATCCGAATTCAGTCCATCAGACTTCTAAGCATCCGAATTAGCCCCCATTCGAAATACCATCCGAAATACGTTGTCCATCCGAATCAGACCTCATCCGAATTACATCCTCCATCCGAATTCAAAGTTCATCCGAATTAGGCTTTCCATCCGAAACCCATTTCATCCAAATTCGATTCTGACCATCCGAAACACAGTTCATCTGAAACCAGTGCATCCGAATTACTATTCCATCAGAAAATAGTGTTTTATCCAAATTAGCACCACCCACAGTGCTATTCTTCTAAAGTCCAGCCCAGCCGTGTCAAGTTTCCACCTTTAATATCTTATCTCTTTCATCAGCACCAAATATCATGTCTCGCGATGCCCTCGTACTCGGATCTGAGAACAGACCACCTGTTCTCTATCCCGATGAGTATGAACAATGGAAATCCCGGTTCCTCAAATTCATTGGGATGCAACCGCTTGGGAATTTAATGCTTTAGTCCATCTCCGAGGGTCCCGTCATCTATTATCGGGAAATACCAGCCCGACCTGAGGCTGACCCCCCTGTCTTAGCTTCCAAAGTTGAACGCATGCCGAGAGAGACAGACAGCATGCCGATAAGAGGGCGGAATATTTAATCTATCAGGCCCTCCCCACTGATATTCTGGTTGGCGTCGACAGCAAAATGTCTGCCAAGGAAATGTGGGACGAATTGGAAGTCTAAATGCTGGGGGCAGATCTCGATGATCGTGCCAAGATTGAGGAGGCGAAGGCTAAGTTTACAGAGTTCCGAGCCAAAGACGGGGAATCTCTGCAAGCTACGTTTACCAGGTTTTGTGCGGTCCTAAATGAATTGAACAAACTGCACATCAACAAGGACAGGGATGACATCAACATCCAGTTCTTTGCCGCCTTAGCCCCCGAGTGGCAGATCGCATGGCGGGCCACGAAACGAGTCCTGAACATTCCTGAGATATCAATCAACGTCGTCTTTAAGGAGCTAAAGAAGTATCAAGGGGATGTGGATCAACAAAGACTGATGGCGAATCAATTGGCATCTTTGTTGCTATCAGCCAATACTGGGATGAAACCGAATGATTCACACGCCATGATTACCAACACGAATATTCCAACACCAGCCTTTGCTCCAGGTTCATCGTCATCGTAGTGCAGGTATGCTTCTCCTCCACATGAGGTACTTGATGAGGAAGAAGCTTCTATACAGGAACAAATAGCCTTGTGGACCAATCGTCTCCAACAACGACGATTCTCCAACAAGACTAACAATCAACTCCGTTATGACACCGGTCCACGGAGGTACTCAGATGACCGTAGGGATGAACGACGCGATGATTATCGCAGGGATGACTACTGAAGGATGATCGGGATGACCGGAGGTATGACGATAGACGCGACTATCGAGATGATCGACGTTATGAAAGGCGAGACGATAGGCGCGAGGATCGCAGGGATGATAGGCGGGACTATGAGAGGTGGGACGATCGTCGGGATGATCGTCGGGACGACCGCTGTTGGGAAATAGTTTAAGTACATTCAAGCTGTTAGTTTAGACTTCTCAGACTGTTAGTAGATTTTACATGTAAATACAAAGTTCATGCTGCTAGTTGAAGAAACTCGAGCTGCCAGTGTAAAAGTTCAAGCTGCCAGAGCAAAACAACTCAAGCTGCTCAGTTCATGCTGTCAAGAGATTCAAGCTGCTCAACAGTTTCAGAAACAGAAAGTGCTGATTTTCAGGAAACGATATCTACATGAAGATTCCAGCATATCTACTATCAGAGAAGTCATAGTTCGTCAAGGAAACATATCAAGAAGCAATATAAATACAGAGAATAGGTCGTTCTATTGTATAGGAGTTTTCTGCATATTTTGAGTCTGTAATTGCTTTGTTGATTAAGTTTTCTTAAGCCTCTAAGGTTGTAAAACCCTAAGAACAGTCTGTGTTCTTCGTCTAATCAAACAGATTAGAGGTGATTGTAATTGATGAATTCAGCAATACAAACAGTCTTGATTAATTCCTGTGTGTTTATTTATTATTGATTCTGAAAGTTTTTGTTAAAATAATTAAGTGTTATTCCGCAAACTTCTTGATTAAACTTTGATTCAAAGCAAGATTATTGATTTATACTCTGATAAATTCAAATCAGTTAGTCTTGGTAATTCATATTTTAGATCCTGTCAAGTGGTATCAGAGCCAGGTTTGTCAAACCAGGTTTGTCAAACCAGGTTATTCAAATCAGGTTTTTCAAACCAGGTTACTCTTTGTTTTTTCAAAGTCAAAAACTTTTTTTATCTTTTTACAATGGAATTTGAAAATAGCAGCAGTGGATCTGGGCAAGGACTCAAAGTGCCTATGCTCAAGCCCACTGAGTTTGAGATGTGGAAACTCAGGATTCAACAGCATATTCAATTCATTGATTATGCCATATGGGAAGCTGTTGAATTCCCTCCTGTAGTTGATCCAGAACTTGATGATGAGGGAAAAGCAGTCAAAACTCCTCCAAAAATTGAACTTGAAAGGAAGGCTAGAATGAATGAAGTGAAAGCACTCACACTATTACAAATAGCCATTCCTAATGCTTATCAACATCAGTTCAAAAAGTTTTATACTGCTCACTCTCTTTGGAATGCCTTAGAGAAGAGGTTTGCTGGTAATGCCAGTACCAAGAGAAATCAAAAAGACCTCTTGAAACAGCAGTATGAAAACTTTTCTGGTGGCAAGAATGAAAACCTCACTCAAATCTTTGACAGGTTCAACAAACTGATAAGTGAACTGGAAAGTGCAAAGGTCAATCTGGATCAAGATGAAGTCAACAGAAAGTTTCTCAGATCTCTTGGAGAAGAATGGACAGTCTATGCTGCACAATGGAGAACAAAAGACACTCTTGATGAGATAGAATTGGATGATCTGTATAACAGTTTAAGAGTGTTTGAGACTGAGATTGATGCTAAAAAGAAATCTTTTTCTTATAATCACAATACTGCTCTTCTATCTTCTGAAAAATCTAATAACTGTGATTCTTTCTCAGGTGGTGATGGCAACTCTGCTGAAACTCACTATGAGGCATTTGTTGCCAATGATGGATTATTTGCTCTAAATGTTGAAGACTTGGAACAAATTCATCCAGATGATCTTGAAGAGATGGATTTAAAGTGGCAACATGCAATGCTGACCATGAGGGCCAAAAGATTTCTGAAAAGAACTGGTAGGGCCAACTTTCAAGCCAAGACAGAAGGCAAACCATCTTTTGATAAATCAAAAGTGGAATGCTATAAATGCCATAAGCTTGGTCACTTTGCCAGAGAATGTAGATCTCAAGGTCAACAGCCATCAAGGACTTCACAGCCCATCCAAGAGTCATCATCAACAGCACTTGTCTCTCAAGAAGACAATGTGTTTGACTGGAGTGATCAGACAGAGGAAGAATTTCAAAATCAAGCACTTATGGCAGAAACATCAAATGTCTCCTCCACTGAACTACCATCTGAGGTAAATTCTAAGCTCTGCTCTCAATCATGCAAAAATATGGTTAAGAAGTACAGAGATCATAATGAGAGCATGTGCAAAACTCTAGCTAAGATGGAAGAAAGGAGATATGAATACATGCAAGCCATAGAAGATCTGGAAAAACAGATCAATGATTATAAGGACAATGAGATTCAAATGGGCTATGATAGAACCTATCATGAGTGGGAGAAAAAGGAGCTAAATAAGAAAATAGAATCTCTAAATAAAAAGGTAGAAGAGACTGAACAAAAGGTGTTTGAGGCTAATAAGAAGCTAGAATATGTTAACATAGATCTAGGAAACTTCAAGTTAGCAAATCAAAAGCTAGAACACCTAATGGAAGTTCAATTCAAAGATAGAGTGAAATCTCAGGTCAATCCCAAAGAAGGAATAGGATATAAAGCTACTCCACCTCCATACAATAACAAGTACATTCATCCAATGAGTGAGGTTGCTGATAGACTTGTCAACGAACCACTAGATGAGTCTATGACTATTGTAGATCCTATCCTTGATAACAGTCCTGAATTAAAAGAAGATAAGAGTCAAAATAGAGACTGTGACACAAAGAGTGCACCCATAGAAGTCCAAGCTCCCAGTAAGAAAGGAAAAGAGAAGATGAGTGTATGCAATGCTACTCCACAAGCATCTGTACATTCTAACTGTAACACTGCATCTTCATCAAAAAGGAACTAAAAGAGGTAAAACTGTTTCTATCTGCACATGCCAAAAGCATGGTGTTCAAAAGTTTCCTAAACAACAGCAGGTAAGAGGAAACCAGAGAAACAAGAACCAGAAATTGACAGAAAAGTCTGGTGTTCCAATTCAAATTGTCAAAAGATGCTTTCACTGTGGAAGGAAGAATCACTTAGCCAAGGATTGTTTTTACAAACCAGCTGTTGCAAAACAGACTGTGCATCACACAAAATCAAATCCTAATCAGGCAAAGCACTCAAAAGTGAAACCTTCCACAGCAGCTCCAAAGAAAACAGTTGATCACAAATTCTCAAAAGTTAATAAAAAACAGTCCACACATCAAAAACAAGTTTTGGCAAAGCCTAAATCAAGTTTTAAACAAATGTGGTGTGTCAAGGACAAATCTGTTGCTCAAACTGCTAATGCAAAAGATCAGACTGCTAAGTCAAAATCTGATACTGTTAGTGCAAAAACTGAAACTGTTAGCACTACAAACACAGCTCAAGCTGCTGGGCATCAATCTGGAGCTGCTAGTGAATTATCTGAGACTGTCAGAAGAAAAGATGATCAAAATAGTTGGATACCTCATATTATCACTAAATACTCTCCAAAGACTCCATCAGTTGATCTCACTAAATATAAGAAGTCAAAAACAGTTTTTAGTTATGTCAATGTACAAGGCCAACCCAAAACCAATTTGGTTTGGGTTTACTCCACTACTAACTAAGCTGTTATTTGTGCAGGGCAACCACAGGTCTCCTCATAGATCAAGATGGCATCTGGACAGTGGATGCTCTAGGCACATGACAGGCAATTCTGAATGCTTGTCAAATTTCAAAGGTTTTGATGGAGGTTTTGTTGCATTTGAGGCAACTCAAAGGGAGGTAAGGTTACAGGTAAAGTACTGTTAATGCAGGCAAACATTTGACAATTCCATGATGTTCTGTATGTGAACAGCTTAAGTAGCAACTTTAGTTGAGTGTCCTCTCAAATCCTGTGACAAACAAACATTGTTCTGTTCACAGATTCTGGTGATTGTTCTTTCAAAGGGATTTTCAAAGGTTCCTGAAAATCTTGTTTTACTTAGAAAACACCAAGAAATAGGGACAATAGTTACTGCCTGGACACAGATCTTTTACACTAAGTCAAATTACTTTAAGCTGAATTAATATTCCAGAGCATCATCAAATTGAGTCGGCTCTGGCGCATAGAATGGATCGTGTCACATGGAACTTCAAGTCATTGGGATATGCTTTAGTTAAAAAGAATCTGGTAAGAGGATTACCACAAAGGAGTTCATTTGTGATGATCATTGTGTAGCATGTCTTAAAGGTAAGCAACACAAAACTTCTCATAAGACCAAAGAAGTAAATTCAATTTCATCTGTTCTTCAGTTGCTACATATGGATCTATTTGGTCCAACATCTGTTTTGAGTTTGAATAAAAGGGCATACTGTTTAGTCATTGTTGATGATTTCACCAGATTTACTTGGGTATACTTTCTTAGGTCCAAAGATGAAACTGCTGAGCTAGTTAAGTCTTTTGTCCTTAAGATAGAAAACCAATCCAATTCCAAAGTTAAGGTGATAAGATCAGACAATAGAACTGAATTTAAAAATCACATTCTAAACAGTTTTTGTGAGTCCAAAGGCATTGCTAGACAATATAGTGCACCAAGAACACCACAGCAAAATGGTGTAGCTGAAAGAAAGAACAGAACATTAATTGAGGTTGCTAGAACAATGCTAGCTGATTCAAATCTGCCAATGACTTTCTGGGCAGAAGCTCTTAATACAGCCTGTTATGTTCTAAATAGGGTTCAAGTAGTTCAATCACAAGGGAAAACTCCCTATGAGTTATTCCATAACAGAAGTCCCCTAATAGATTTCTTCAAGCCCTTTGGATGCCCATGTACTATCCTTCACACTAAGACTCACTTAGGGAAGTTTGAAAGTAAGGCAGAAGAAGGATTCTTTGTAGGATACTCAACTCAAAGCAAAGCCTATAGAGTATACAACAGTGTGTCTAAAACAATTGAAGAAAGTGCCAATGTTGAGTTTAATGAAAATACTGCTAATATCAAAGGCAGTGGCCCTGATTGGTTGTTTGATTTAGATTCACTAACAAATTCTCTGAGCTTTGTTGAGTATACTGCACAAGCTGATGCATACAGGGTTGAAGCTGCTAACACGAATTCTCATGCTAAAACAGGCATGTTCAAAAGCAGCTAGACTGAATTCAGAAACCTGCTTGTTCAGCAGCAGAGTCTCATTGTGAACCATTTCCTTGTTTGACCAGGAGTGCTGCGATCACCCAGTATTTGAATTGAGAGGGTGAGACTTGTGAACTCTAGTGTGGGCTCTCTCTCGTGTTGAAAAGAGTTCCGAAGCTTTGTATCATCTCCATCCAGATACCAAGTGAATGGTTTTCAGTATTTCAGTTTTCTGGAACTACAGCTTGAGTTTTTCTTAGGCTAACAGCTGAGAAGCTGTTGGGATCTTGCTAGCCCGAAACTGGGACTGTTTCTCTTTTTGTGGTTGGGCTGTACTGTCAGGACTTGCGGATATGGGCACTTCGTGGCTGGATTTAGATTAAGCTGGATCATTCAGGACCCCTTGGGGATCACAATTACAGAAGTGGTAGAGTGTGACATCCATCCTACTTGTGAAAGTATCTGCAGCCGAGTCTGAACTTTGTGCCAAGCATGAGAAATTTGATTAGCAGCA
>JAANYP010000550.1:81830-315805 GCA_020465985.1 Centrapalus pauciflorus
CAGCTCCAGTTTGATGCCCAGTAGCTTGAGCTGTGTTTGTAGTGCTAACAGTTTCAGTTTTTGCACTAACAGCATCAAATTTTGACTTAGCAGTCTGATCTTTTGCATTAGCAGTTTGAGCAACAGATTTGTCCTTGACACGCCATATTTGTTTAAAACTTGATTTAGGCTTTGCCAAAACTTGTTTTTGATGTGTGGACTGTTTTTTATTAACTTTTGAGAGTCTGTGATCAACTGTTCTCTTTGGAGCTGCTGTGGAAGGTTTCACTTTTGAGTGCTTTGCCTGTTTAGGATTTGATTTTGTGTGATGTACAGTCTGTTTTGCAACAGATGGTTTGTAAAAACAATCCTTGGCTAAGTGATTCTTCCTTCCACAGTGAAAGCATCTTTTGACAGTTTGAATTGGAACACCAGACTTTTCTGTCAATTTCTGGTTCCTGTTTCTCTGGTTTCCTCTTACCTGCTGTTGTTTAGGAAACTTTTGAACACCATGCTTTTGGCATGTGCAGATAGAAACAGTTTTACCTTTTTTAGTTCCTTTTGATGAAGATGCAGTGTTACAGTTAGAATGTACAGGAACTTGTGGAGTACCATTGCATTCACTCATCTTCTCTTTTCCTTTCTTACTGGGAACTTTGACTTCTATGGGTGCACTCTTTGTGTCACAGTCTCTATTTTGACTCTTATCTTCCTTTGGTTCAGGACTGCTGTCAAGGATAGGATCTACAATAGTCATAGACTCATCTAGTGGTTCATTGACAAGTCTATCAGCAACTTCACTCATTGGATGAATGTACTTGTTATTATATGGAGGTGGAGTAGCTCTGTATCCTATTCCTTCTTTGGGATTGACCTGAGATTTGACTCTATCTTTGAATTGAACTTCCATTAGGTGTTCTAGCTTTTGATTTGCTAACTTGAAGTTACCTAGATCTATGTTAACAGATTCCAGTTTCTCATTAGCCTCTAACACCTTCTGTTCAGTTTCTTCTACCTTTTTATTCAGAGATTCTATTTTCTTATTGAGTTCCTTTTTCTCCCATTCATGATAGTTTCTATCATACCCCATTTGAAGCTCATTATCCTTATAGTCATTGATCTGTTTTTCCAGATCTTCTATGGCTTGCATATATTCATATCTCCTTTCTTCCATCTTAGCTAGAGTTTTGCACATGCTCTCATTATGATCTCTGTACTTTTTAACCATATTTTTGCATGATTGAGAGCCGAGTTTAGAATTTACCTCAGATGGGAGTTCAGTTGAGGAGACATTTGAGGTTTCTGCCATCAGTGCTTGATTTTGGAATTCTTCCTCTGTCTGATCACTCCAGTCAAACACATTGTCTTCTTGAGAGACAAGTGCTGTTGATGAGGAAGCTTGGATGGGCTGTGAAGTCCTTGATGGTTGTTGACCTTGAGATCTACATTCTCTGGCAAAGTGACCAAGCTTATGGCATTTATAGCATTCCACTTTTGATTTATCAAAAGATGGTTTGCCATCTGTTTTGGCTTGAAAGTTGGTCCTTCCAGTTCTTTTCAGGAATCTTTTGGCTCTCATGGTCAGCATTGCATGTTGCCACTTTAAATCCATCTCTTCAAGATCATCAGGATGGATTTGTTCCAAGTCTTCAACATTTAGAGCAAATAATCCATCATTGGCAACAAAAGCTTCATAATGAGTTTCAGCAGAATTGCCATCACCACCTGAAAAAGAATCACAGTTATTAGATTTTTCAGAGGACAGAAGAGCAGTGTTGTGATTATAAGAAAAGGATTTCTTTTTAGCATCAATTTCAGTCTCAAACACTCTTAGACTGTTGTATAGATCATCCAATTCTATCTCATCAAGTGTGTCTTTTGTTCTCCACTGTGCAGCATAGACTGTCCATTCTTCTCCAAGAGATCTGAGAAACTTTCTGTTGACTTCATCTTGATCCAGATTGACCTTTGCACTTTCCAGTTCACTTATCAGTTTGTTGAACCTGTCAAAGATTTGAGTGAGTTTTCATTCTTGCCACCAGAAAAGTTTTCATACTGCTGTTTCAAGAGGTCCTTTTGATTTCTCTTGGTACTTGCATTACCAGCAAACCTCTTCTCTAAGGCATTCCAAAGAGAGTGAGCAGTATAAAACTTTTTGAACTGATGTTGATAAGCATTAGGAATGGCTATTTGTAATAATGTGAGTGCTTTCACTTCATTCATTCTAGCCTTCCTTTCAAGTTCAGTTTTTGGAGGAGTTTTGACTGGTTTTCCATCAGCATCAAGTTCTGGATCAACTGCAGGAGGGAATTCAACAGCATCCCATATGGCATAATCAATGAATTGAATATGCTGTTGAATCCTGAGTCTCCACATCTCAAATTCAGTGGGCTTGAGCAAAGGCACTTTGAGTCCTTGCCCAGATCCACTGCTGCTATTTTCAAATTCCATTGAAAAAGATTAAAAAAAAAATTTTGAAGAAAGTTTTCGACTTTGAAAAACAAAGAACGACCTGTGGCTCTGATACCACTTGTCAGGATCTAAAACTTATGAAAATTATGAATAACCAAGATTAACTGATTTGAATTTATCAGAGTATAAATCAATAATCTTGCTTTGAATCAAAGTTTAATTAAGAAGTTTGCGGAATAACACTTAATTATTTTGACAAAAACTTTCAGAATCAATAATAGCATAAAACATAAGAAGTAATCAAGACTGTTTGTATTGCTGAATTCACTGATTACAATCACCTCTAATCTGTTTTGATTAGACGAAGAACACAAACTGTTCTTAGGGTTTTACAACCTTAGAGGCTTAAGAAAACTTGAACAATAAAGCAATTACAGACTCAAAATATGCAGAAAACTCTTATTCTATGCGTATATCTTCTATACAATCTTCTGTCTATTTATATTGCTTTATGGACGTGTTTCCTTGAAGGACTATGACTTCTCTGATAGTAGATATGCTGGAATCTTCTTGTAGATATCTTCCCTGAAAATCAGCATATTCTGTTTATGAAACTGTTGAGCAGCTTGAATGACTTGGCAGCATGAACTGAGCAGCTTGAGTTATTTTGCTCTGGCAGCTTGAACTTTTATACTGGCAGCTCGAGTTTCTTCAACTAGCAGCATGAACTTTGTACTTACACAGAAATTCTACTAACAGTCTGAGAAGTCTAAACTAACAGCTTGAGTATACTTAAACTATTTCCCAACACGCTATAGTTCTAAAAGACAAATTAAGTGAACAATGTGTCAGGATAGAACTTATGTATGAGCATGTTGAGGCTTTAACCAAAGAACTTACCATTAAGGAGGTTGAGCTAGCAAAATCAAGGGTTAAAGTTGCTGAGGTAAATAGTAAGTTGGAAAAGTTTAGGAACTATTCACTAAACCTAGGTAAAATCTTAGATGCTTAACGGCAGTCTAAGAAACCGATAGGATTAGGTTATCAAGAGAGTCCTTCACCTTTCAACGATAATTATGTGCCTTAACCTCAGGATAAAACTGATAGACCAGTCGAGTTAGAGGTAGTAACTGAAACTGAATCTGATAAGGATAAATCAACTAAGGTGTCTAATAATAACTCTACGATTAAGAAAGTCAAGTTTGTGCAGTCTTCTAGTGAAAAAATTCTAGGAGAAGCTAAACCTGAAGTTAATAATCAGAAAGAGGAAATAGTCACGATAGTTGAAAAGAAAGAACATGACACTAGTGAGACACCAAAGTCAAAGGGCACTCATAAGAAGTTGATTGATAAAATGTCCTGCTTTAGATGTCATGAGAAGGCTCATGTTGCGTCTAGCTGTCCGTATAAGAAAGTAGAGTCTACACCCTCTAAACCAGAGTCTAGACCTGCTGTAGGAAAGCCAACAAAGACTTGTGTCTAGTGTTGCAAGCACAAGTGGTTCTCAAAACACTGTGAAGATTGTGAATGCCACACCTAAATCGCTGTTAGACAAGTACCTGCGTCGGTTATACCGAATGAAGTGGTTAGGATTAATTCGCCAAACAGAGTCCCTAAGCAGTCTAGTTCAAGACCTCAACAAGCTTATAGGAGTACAACACCTAGAAGGACTTACACTCCAGTTATGTCTCACTCTCCTCAAAGACAACAGACACCAGGTAGAGCCCAGGGATATCAATCTGAAATGCCTTATAATAGAAATTATTCAAGGGCTCTACAGCAAATGCCTACCCAAAGGCCAAGAGTGAACTTGAATCACTCAGAACCACAATAGGCTATCAATCGAAAACCCAAGTCACCTGAAAGGAGAGATGGGTATTTGAAGGAGTTCACGTATGTGGATGAGAATGGTATTACCAAGTCAGTCATGGCTTGGGTTCCCCATGATAACTAACATGTTTTCTTTCATGTGCAGGAGCTAACTACAGGTCTAAACAACAAGTGGTTCCTCGATAGTGGTTGCTATTGTCACATGACTGGGGAAAGAAGTCTACTCACAGACTTAAAGGGAGGGAACAAGGGATTCGTATCATTCGCTGGGAACAAGGGAGGACATATCACTGGTACTGGAGTGGTCACTAATGGGACTATCACACTTGATCAAGTTTACCATGTTGATAAACTTGATCATAATCTTATTAATGTATCTCAAATCTTTGATAAGAAGAACTCAGTAATTTTTACTGATACTGAGGCGTTAGTGCTGAAACTGGGATTTAAAGTACCTGAAGAGTGGATAATGATGAGAGCCCCAAGGAAGAATGATTTATACATGATGGACATGCACAAATCTGATTCATCGATGGGAACAATCTGTCTTCTATCCAAAGCTTCAGAGTCCGAATCCATTTTATGGCACAGACGCATGGCACACTTGCACCTAAGGAAAATGAACTACATCACTAAACATGGTCTGGTGCAAGGTGTCCCACTGAAGAGTTTTCAGTTGGACGACAAGTGTGTACCATGCAAGAAAGGCAAACAACACAGGAAGTCACACAAGTCAAAGACTCAGAAGTCGATAGCTTCCACCTTCGATTTGTTGAATATGGATCTCTTCGTTCCTATCAACAAAAGGAGTATAGGTGGTAGTTGGTACTGTTTAGTTATCACTGATGATTACTCACGTTTTTCATAGGTTTTCTTTTTAGGTACGAAGGACGAAACAACTGGAAAGTTGATTGGGTTCTTAGACCAAGTCGAAAACTCCTACGGGACGAGGGAAAAACGTATCAGGAGTGATAATGGAACCGAGTTTAAAAACACAGTAATTGGTGTATATTGCCTATCCAAAGGCATAGTGCATCAATTTAGTGCACCATATGAGCCACAACAAAATGGGGTGGCAAAACAGAAAAACAGGAATTTGATTGAGGCAGCAAGGACCATGCTCTCGGATTCAAAGCTTCCAACCATGTTTTGGGGGGAGGCAGTGAACACCGCATGTCATGTTTTAAACCGGGTCCTTACTGTCAAATAACTGAACAAAACCTGTTATGAAGTTCTGAATAAAAGACCACCTAATTTAACAGGCTTTGAACCGTTTGGGGTACCGTGTACTTTATTAAGAACAAAACGTCCACCTAAGTTTGGTGAAAAGGCTGACGAAGGATATTTCCTAGGTTATGTGCTTAACTCACCAAACAAAAGGGTTTTTATCAAAACAAACGGTACGGTAGAAATTGTGTTTAACATTGATGTTACAAGTTCTTCACATGAACCCCAAATAGGTCCTGAGTGGTTTTTTGATTATGACTTATTGTTTGAATCATTTAACATACCAGTTAATGGAAATGTGGGTATAGTGGAGAATGACTTCTCGTCATTAAGCCTGAATGACGACTGTCAAGGTTTTCCAAAGTCAGGCATTCCATCAACTTCTAAGCCTACAACGATTGAAAATAGGTCTCCAACCGAGAATGTACCTGAGTTACCTACAAACGAGAATCAGACAAATGCTTCTAACTTCGAGGATAGTGATCATGAGGAAAAGAATGTACCGTCTGAACAGTTAATGGAAATGCAGTTACAGTGGAGAATGACTTCTCGTCATTAAGCCTGAATGACGACTGTCAAGGTTTTCCAAAGTCAGGCATTCCATCAACTTCTAAGCCTACAACGACTGAAGATAGGTCTCCAACCGAGAATGAACCTGAGTTACCTACAAACGAGAATCAGACACATGCTTCTAACTCCGAGGATAATGATCATGAGGAAAAGAATGTACCGTTGAAGTCGTAACCCCGCTAGGTGAAATAGGATCAAACTTAGGGGATAATCTTAGGGTCGACGAGATTGAGACGTCAAGGATAAACAAGGATCATCTGATTGAGAGCATCATAGGAAATTCGAATAGTGGTGTGAGAACTAGGAGTAGTGTGAATAACAACACGGTGCTGTTGTGGATGATCAATGACTCCGAGGCGTATCACACATGTTCATATTCATGTTTCATCTCGCAAGTAGAGCCCAAGAATGTGCAAATGGCACTGAAAGACAACTCTTGGGTTGAAGCCATGCAAGAAGAACTGTCACAATTCAGAAAGCTTGAAGTGTGAGAGTTAGTGCCGCTACCTCAAGGAGAAGTTGTAATAGGAACCAAATGGGTTTTTAAGTGCAAGAGAGATGATCGGGGTATAGCTACACGTAACAAGGCTAGACTTGTGGTGAAAGGATTCAACCAAGAAGAAGGAATTGATTACAACCAAGTGTTTGCACCAGTGACAAGGCTTGAGGCAATTCGTCTGACTCTGGCCTTCGCGTCCTTCAAAGGATTTAAAGTATATCAACTGGATGTAAAGAGTGCATTCCTGTACAGCAAGGTGAAGGAACTGGTGTATGTCGAACAACTGCCTGGGTTTACTGATCCAAAATATCCTGACAGAGTATATCGACTCGATAAGGCTCTGTATGGATTAAATCAGGCGCCAAGGGCATGGTATGAGACACTATCAACTCATCTTTTGGACAATGTGTTTGGAAGAAGGAGAATTGATAGTACATTGTTCGTGAAGAGAAAGGGAGAAGACTTTATCTTTGTACAAGTGTACGTGGATGACATCATTTTCGGGTCGTCAAACGAACAGATGTGCAAAGACTTTGAGAAGGTAATGAAGTCAAAGTTTGAGATGGGTGCTATGGGAGAGCTGAACTTCTTCCTGGGTTTGCAAGATGAACAAGGGAAGGATGACATGTTTATCCATCAGACGAAGTATGTCTACGATATTCTAGAGCGCTTCGGGATTGAAGGAACAAAGCTGACCACTCACTTCAGTACTCCGATTCAAGTTTCAAGCTAATCCGAAAGAAATGCATATGAAACCCGTGAAGCGGATTCTACGATACCTGAAGTCGAAACCTAATCTGGGACTTTGGTATCATGCTGATGGTGATCTAGAATTGGAGGCATACACGGATTCTGATTATGGTGGATGCAGCTTGAACCGGAAATCAACAACTGGAGGTTGTCAGTTCCTTGGAGGGAGGCTCGTATCCTGGCAATGCAAGAAACAGACTTCGGTAGCCGTGTCAACGTGCGAGGCCGAATATGTAGCTGCTGGTAGTTGATGTTCACAGGTTTTGTGGATACAACAACAATTGCGGGACTGCGGTTTGACTTACACTCATACTCCCATTAGGATAGATAATCAGTCTACAATTTCTATAACTAATAATTCAGTTAAACACAGTAAAACAAAGCACATAGACATACGGCATCATTTCATACGTGATTGTGCTGAAAGAATTTAATAAAACTGGTAAAAGTGGCAACGGAAGACAATAATGTAGATTTATTCACTAAAGCTTTTGATAAGTCACGCTCTGAGTTGTTAGTTCAACTAAATGGTATGCGAAATCTAGAGTAACTTGACCTCAGTAGATTTTTTTTTCTTTTATAGTAAGTTAGTGGTTTAGTAGATTTTCTTTCCTATTTTAGTGAGTTAGTAAAAATGAAAAACAAAACAAAAAAGAGAGAAAATCGTAAAAACTTCAAAAAAAAAAAAAGAGAATATCGAAAAATGAGTTAAGTCTTAGATTCATAGGTTCAAAGTGACGAAAATTAGCACAGTCTAAACAAATTCTAAGTGTTGAGCTTTCACACATAATGCATCATAAATTCTAAGTGATATACAATTTCGTGCTTGATGTGTTGGTAGGCATAATACACAAAGGAAATCCTTACAGCTAATAAAATAATCAAGAAAAAGTCTTATGTGTAACTAACTCATATATATGATCAAATTGTCTTAATTTCTATGTTAGAGACATACAGACAATGATTCTAAATGAGGTATGCAAATTTTCTGGAGGATGTATAGAAACATCAAAATACATCTTAAAGAAAAGAAAAGAAATTTTTTTTTAAAAAAAGGAGGGAGTTAAAACAAGTCGCTTTGTTGTACGTAAGTACAGACCTGTCATCTCTGTTTTGACTCAAGTTAGCAAAATAAGTCGCTTCGTTGTACGTAAGTACAGACTTGTCACCGCTGTCTTGCTAACTTAAAAGGAACTTTAAGACAAACTAAGACACTCTGTTGTATGTAAATACAGAACTGTGTCTGACGTTTGCCTTTTAGAGAAAATTTGCAATACCGAAAAGTTATAATCATTGTGTGTATACCTTGATCATAGAAGTATATCTAAGTATGGGACACGTAAGGTAGTTTCTTGATAAATAAAAAGGCCATGGGAATTTCCAAAGTGTTAAATGTTTAAAGGGAAAATCATACCGACAATCGACATGGAATGTATATCACGACAAACAACCAGAGGAATAAAAAATTCCTAAGTGTGAAAGTGAAATACTGAAAGTGCGTTTGGCACCGCTATCTGATTGAACCTTCTTTGACTTTCTCGCAAAAATATTCTGTTAAGTATAAGTCGTAATTTTAAATTACTTTTTAGTAGTTTTAATTTAATTTAATTTAATTTTGCTTTAAGTAGAATAAAGGTCAAAGTTACTGGGATGCATTTTTTGGTTGATGAAACAAATATTGCGTGAAAATCTGTTGCTTAGTGTGAATGATTTTGCAAAGTTTGTAAAATTTCGTTACTTGAAAAAGTTGGATTTTATTCAAGAATTTTCAAAATTTTCAGATTAGTTCGAAATCCAGACAAATTCGAAGTTACCTTCGAACTTGCTGGAAGTTTGAACTTAAGCTAAGTTCGAAGGTAGTTGATATAAATAGGTCAACAGTGCCTCATTTATGATACCTACCCTCGAATTTGTGTTCTCGAACTTGTGCACGACGATCTCGAACTTGTTTTCGAACTTACCGAACTTCGAATTTCCATCCAATTCATCGAAGTTTTTCTACTATTTCTCGAACATACACATATACTTGGGTATGGTGATCAACATAATACTATGTAAGTATTGTTTTGGACAATATTGTGACAAAAATCGACCATATTTCATAGTTATGTTATTTGAAACTAGGTGATTTTAAATCACAAGTTTTAAAAGATAAAACTTCAAATAAATGATACATTTCTTAGATTAGACCCTAATAGGACTAAGTTACACGGTTGATTAAGTCAAATGGGGTCAAAATCATGGTTTTTAAGTTGAAAGTGACAGTCTTCGAATTTGTTCTTCAGGTTCGAACTTGTCAGAAAGTTCGAGCTTGTTGAAATATCAATAAGTTCGAAGTCAGTCAAGTTCAAATGGATGCCTCGAATTTATTTAAGTTCGAATGCATTTTAACAATTTCAAATTTGTCTAAGTTCGAATGTGTTGGACTTCAAATTTAGTCAAGTTCGAAGTTGTGCAAATTCAACTTTAACAAATTTAATTTTATTTTCATTTCTAATTTTTGACTGGTGATTTTGTATGCAGATATGGAAGACCGTGCGTTTTATAACAAACATAATATGGTCATGCCTGTGGATCTACAGTTGCCAGAGGCCCAACCCTATCGTCAAATGATCGAATTCCTGACGCAGTCCCAAGTTTCCTATGCACTCACTCACAATTTGCAAATTACCTTGACGTATGTAAGACAATTCTGGGAGCATCTTCAGGTAGACTGCTCGGTTACCCCTACTGTAGTGCGAACAAGAGTAGGCGAACAACCAATTGCGTTTTCGGCTAATATGTTGAGGCAGATTCTACAATTGGGCACTGAGGACTGATTGGACAATGGAGGTACCTGGTTCATGTTATCATGGTGTGTTTCGCGCCGAAGAAGGCAGGGTTTGACACTATGGTGTTAAAGCTGCAATCTGCAATGATTCCATTGGTGTACAACAAGAAGTTCAGCTTTTCAGAGATTTTTATCTGGGAATTTGTGCACCAGATCACAGCTCCGGCAAGGGAACGATTCTTAATGTATCCTCGTTTTGTCATGATGATAATTCGTCATTTTTGGCCAAATCTGCCGCCATTACCCGACCAAGTGGTGTTGCGTTGATTGACAAGCACATCTTTGCTGACTGCCAGACCCATAATGCGAGAAGGGCTGAGCAGGTCAGGCCGCAAGTAGCACCGCTATTTGGTGCAGTCATAGATCCAGATTTTGTCGCCCAGGAAGGTGAAGATTGGATTGGTGAAGCCCCACCCCAACAGCAGCAGCAGCAACAGCAACAGCAACAACAGCAACAGAGAAGAGCACCGGTTAGAAGAACTCCGGCTGCTAGAACCATTTCTCGCTCCTAACCAGCCACTGCAAGTGCTGGCCCATCTAGTTCGGCTCCACAATTTGACCAGCGGGAGCAAACGTTGGAGGAAATTTGGGCACACATAACAGCTGCGGAGCAAGATATTGCTGCAGAATTAGTTCAAGATATTTTAGAGCCTCCGGCTGATATGCATGATATTTTTAAAGAGATAGATGATTATCAAACCTTTGATGCCAAGTTTGTAGACACAGAGGTTCATGCTGAAGAAGAGATTGCTAGGGATCAGACTGAGGCTGAGGGTCACGTCAAGACCGCCTCCGAGTCTGCATCCGAATCTAGGTTTGATGGTGAAGATCCGGATTTCACAATCGGCAGTTATAGATCTAGGTTAGTTGTTAGCAGAAGGAGAAAGGCAAGGCCAACAATTAGTGATGAAGAGGCCGAAGAGTCCGAGTTTGAATTAGAAGAAGAAGATCCTCTTGTCCCTAGGCATAGAGCAAAGAGGCATAGATTCATGCAGGGAGCTCCATCCACTTCTGCTACTCCGTTTTGTCAACTCCCGCTTCATCCACATCAACCGCAGCTCTATCAACATCCGCCTCTACTCCATCTACCTCGACTCCATTCACTAAAAACCAGCGGGAGTTGAAGGGAAAAGTGGACTTCCAAACAGTCCAAATATTCCAACTCTCTCAGGCTGTAAAAGAGTTGCAACAGCAAAATGCACGATTGGATCAAGAGAATGCCGCGCTACAGACAACTGTGGCAGATCAACAAGCTGAGCTGAGGACTCAACAAGCCCAAATTCTGACTATGCAGACTCTTATTGAGCAGATTATGAAAGATCTTTGAGCTCAAGGGGAGAGTAGGTGCAAAGATGATCATTTGAGGTGAGTTAGAAGAGACGATGAAGAAGGCAATGATCTAGATGCACAGCAAGATAGTGAGCTAGCAGATCTTTCTCAAAAGACTGCTCAGCAAGCAATTGTTCAGGGGTATCCTAGTTCTTCAAGCATAGTAGGAGGTGAATCTCGAGAAAAAGGCAAGGCTCCAGAGGCAATAGAGTTAGTTGATCAGGAGATAATCGGAGCCTTGGCCAATCTTGAAGATGAAGGGGTAATGTTTGATTTTGAGGATGAGATTGAAGTCCTTGAAGAGGGGAGAGTTCGTCCCAGAAGACATTACCGATTGGAAATCTGATGATGAGGTCTTGGTTCACGAAGAGGATGAGGCAAATGAGATCATCATTCAACAAAATCCTATCACAGATACATACACTACAGCTGAACAGAATTCGATAGACATTGATGCGTTTAAAGATGCTCTTAATGTAGAATCAGAGAGTGAGGAGCCTGAAAGGGAACTCACCAATGAAGAGAAAAGACAGATGTGGTTTAGAAAGGAAGATAAAAGGACAGAGTTAGCTGTGAAAAAGAAGATGAGATTCCTAATCCAGGAAAGTTATCTAGATGTATTCTTAGCTGATTTTTCGATAGAGAGCTACAGCTCTTTTGCTGAAGAGACGAGATGGGCTGCAATATCTGAGGAGAACGTTAAAAGTCTTTAACACTCTGCCTAAATGCAAGGTGAAAGATCTGGCATGGATGAATCTAATCAACCCAGGAGATGACCCTTATGCTGAAATAGTTGCTAAAATTATCAGAAGGGAGGGTAGATCTGGAAGGTTTGAAAGGCTGAAGCCTAGATCCGGAAAGAGAGTAGAAGACGAGACGAGAATAGATCCTCATACTGGGAAACCATGGGCCAAGATGGTTTACAAACCAGTAAGATGCTTAAAGAAGGTAGCGTTGAAGTCTATGCCACAGGATGTTCTTTCAAACATGAAGTGGTGGTTTGTAGACAACGAGACAGCTGAGGCAGTAATGGAGGATCATGAGGATAGAGTGATTTTGAAAGTATATGACCCGTTACATCTTGTAAACCTGTCACAGAACTACCTGGAGAAACTTCATGAACAACCTATCTACTTCCACGAAGGTTGGAGATCGGAAGGCAGGAAGTATCAAAAGGTGGTCAAGGTTTGTATAGAAAAGGGTTTATATGCTGGTAGTATTTTGAATAGACCTAGTACTTAGAAAAAATGTATATCTATTAGAAGCTACCGTCAAGGGGGAGTCTGTTAGTGCATCCTGTGTGACGATAGCGGTCCAAGTGTAGATAATGTTTTGTAATAGTTCAAATCTTCGTAATTGCACGTTAATACATGTTTGATATATGTTTGATATTGATTGTATATATGTTTGAACTTGTTTGTAATTGATGTTTTACTTAAGTTCAAACATAAGTTCAATGATAAGTTCAAACATAAGTTCTAGAACAAGTTCAAAGATAAGTTCTAGAATAAGTTCAAAGCCATGGTTCGAACTTATTGGTGGACAAGTTCGTGGGCTTGGGCTTTCTCGAACTTGTCCAGCCTAAGTTCGATTCTGATGGTTTTAATTAAGGTTTAATCAGTTTTGATTAAGGATCTTTGCAGAAATCTTTGTTCGAGGCGATTACGAACTTTTGAGCGTTTGCAGAGTGTATTCAGAGTGTTCTTGGAGAGAATCACGTGTCGGGACGTTCGTGTTTGCGTCTATCATCGTGTTGGTCTCCGTGTTTCGTTTTGTGTGATCAATCCGTTAAGCCACTAACAAGGATTCTGCACTCGTTGGACGGTGTCGCGTCAAGATTGGATCTGTAGGTAGGTGACCTTTCAAGAGAACCTTTATCAACTCCACCAGGTCGTAGCCCATCAACACCTCATTCGTTCTCAACTCCATCCAAACAATCCAACCACACTCCCACATCTCAAAAGGATCTTTCTTTGAAAGAATAACTTATTGTGTTGTTCAAAAAACCTGAATCTTTGGACAACTCCATGTCAAGACTACCGTCTACTATTGCAGACTCTGTGTCTGCACAGCCTGCAGGATTTCTTGATGTGTTTAATTCATCCTTTCCACATCCCACACCTTAACCTGAGCATACTCCACAACTGCTTGCACTTACTGCATTGTTCCAACAACTATCCTCCTCCCTCCCTCACTTCCCTTCTTACTCATCAACAGAGCTCTATGTCAAATTTGGCAGCCATGTCTCAACATCTGTCAAATATTGTTGAATCCTGTCCATATCCCTTCCCTGCAGTTTAGCCTCTTTGAATAACTTACTGGTATCCCAGTCGAAATGAATGGCATCTTTCTTGGAGGATGTGCAAAAAACGTTCAACACAACTCTTGCACAACTTAAAAGTCTCATGTTAAGTTATGATGACAAGGCTGTTCTTTTAGTTCTTACGGCCACTTCCACATCTTAGTCCACCTCGCTTGAACAAAATGTTACCCAGTTAGCTGAGGTAAAGGATAGCTTCGCCTAATTATTGAACAACCTAGGTGGTCCCAAACCTACTGCTGCACCCATTCCTACTCGATTCATTTCTTTGGGAAAACTTGTTGTTGAAGACTCTGTGCCCTCTCCTTTAAAGGGGGAGAAGAAGTCGCCTCAAAGTCAAAGAAGGACAAATCTTCTAAGTTGAAGGGGGAGAAATCTTCAACTCCTTCCAACAAACAATCAACATCAGTTCGACAAGCAAGAGGTTGTGATTCTAAGAATTCTGAGCCTACTCAGGCTAGGTCTCCATGCCTTGCACCATCTAAGGTGGAGGAACTTATGTCTGATGCCAGGCCCAACAAAAGAAGATAATTAGTCTTCGTAATTGCATGAGGAGGAGTTTGAGACTGATCCATCCACAAAATCAAAGCAAAAGGCAAAGCTGTTGTGGATATGGAAGTTAAAAAAGAACTACAACTCAAGTATGACAAGGCCCAAGCCAAAGAAATGAAAGTTCCACTAGATCAGTACTATGGATGGAAACAAAGCCAAGCTGAGTTGTTGGAATGACTAAAGGAAGAAGCAGCCTCTGTAAAAGTTGCCCATGCTTTGGCTCCCAAAGAGGCAAAGTAAGTAAAAATGTCATCTTTGGCAGTGCAAATAAAGTTGGAGGAAGCTGTCAAGGACAGTGAAGAGGAGAAGGAAACAAAGGACTCTGTGTTCAAGGAAAATCCTGTGTTAACCACTCCGTCATCAATCAGAACCCAAGTTCATTTTGATAACCATGCCAGAAAGAAATCTCATGATGTTGCAATAAGAAGGCTGGCCAAGGAAACTATAGTCAAAGTTGTTCCCATTTCCAGGAAAAATTAACCTTGGAGGATGCAAATCAAAAGCTATGATGCTAATGGCCTTGAATTAGAGTCATATGAAGCAGATGATGTAGCCAAGATGGGAAACATATAATGAGTTGAATTTGTAGTTGCTCTAAGTCAGTCTAAATATGAAACTATAGAGACTGTTAGAGCATTTGGCAATAAACTAAATGAAAAGGTGAAGTGCTTAGGACTCATTCGAATGGACACCATGGAGGGTACTGCTGCCACTAAATACAGATTAAAGTCCAGAGGAAATAGAGAAAAGAAAGACACAGAGATTAAGGAGATAATTATGCTGATAGAGCAGGGGTTCTATGCCACTAAGTTTATTGGGCTGAATCACATCCTGTCTTGAGGTGTAGAACCTGTTGAGGGAAGGTATACTCACGAATCTGAGGCTAGGATATACTTTGTGCATCCCCCGTCAAAGAAATGTGTTTTCAAAGAACCTTAAAACTACACAAGGCTGGTGTCAAACAGCTTTTAGCCCTCAGGTTTATGCCTAACTATAAACAACATGTCAGATGGAGAGCAACCATCAAAGGAGAAGTAGAAGACTTTATTGCAAAGAAAGAAATCCTGGCTAGACTTGAAGAAGAAAAAGTACCTAAAGTTGCTGCTGATTTAGAAAGGCTAGACAAAGAGAAGGAGTTAAAAAAGAAGTAAGAGATGAAAGCAAAAAAGGATTAAGAAAATAGTCCATCTACAAAACAAACACCGACTCTGTGTTCATACACAAGCTGTGTGTAGATGAAGAATGGAGGTTGATTATTAGTTAATCAGGCTTACCATTATTTGCTCACAACAAAAACAGTCCATTATTTTTTCTTTTTATTTTTGTTGACGTATAGTACTTAGTGAACTTGGTTTATAAACATTAGTCGTTTATGATCAGTTTTCATTGTATATATGTTGATATTTTACTTTAATCCTATGTTGAAAATTCACATTTGATTTTGTACTATATGATGTATAGTGAAAAACTAGTGTAATGATCCTTAGCCCAAATATTGCAAATGGGGTGTAGATTGTTAGGCACAAGAAGGCATCAATCAAACCTGTTCAATATCTTAGAGGTAGATCTTTAATCAAACCCGATTTATACACTTATGGGAGATTATGAGGATGTTTAATGCCTCAAACATACCTTGTATTAATTTGCAATACTAAGGCTAAGTCTGTTATACACTACTTCATAAGATGTTACTTGGGAGAATGTCAAAACTATCGTCATTAGTTGAACATGTTTGACAATTATGTGTAAGTTGTTCATGTATATTGGAAAGGTTTGACATAATTAAGTGCCTTGTTCTTTGTGGACGAGCTTGTTCTTTGTTAACAAGTTTAACACTTATTGGAATTTGTTTCCAAGTCATCATGTAATGTTTTGAACATTGGGTTCAGCCTCAAGATTCAAACCAAAGTGGAAAATTACAACTACTACATCTCTACCAATGCTATCTGCTAGATGAAGACAAAGAGATATTTGAAATAGGTGACAGACCAATTCTTATACCAAAATGGCTTAACAAAAGAGAATAAAGGTTATGTGTTGACTTTCCCTTTTGGGGTAAAGCTAGAAACGACAGAGCTAAAAAGAAAAGACAAAGATTCTGAAACAAGAGGACAAAGTCCTTTTTTTCAGTCTTGTCCTGATGCAGAAAAGTAAACTTGTCTCTTTTTGAGACATTCCTGCTTTTCTCTACAACCAATGAAGAAGCTTCACAAGGATTCTCTGTGTGACTATATAAGAGAAGCTTCCTACGAAAGAAAAGGAGTGATATCAATCACAAGAACTTGAGCGCCAAAAGAAATTGTGTTTTTCATGCATACACGTTCTACTTCAACTTGAGTGAAAAAGCTAGTGAGTCTAAGTTGTTCTTAGTGAAATATTCCTTAAACATGTTTAGTATTCCCAAAGCTGTTCTGTTGTGTCTTGTAACTAGTTTGGGTGTGTCTTAGACTAATGTAATATGTTGTTCATTTTTGTTATCTCGGTTTGGATATTACCGCAATACAAACTTGTTTGTAAACTCAACATACTTGTTAGTATTAACATACAAACCTTAAGAAACATCTATGTGATTTTATTTTGGTTCTATTCACCCTCCCTCTAAAGTCTCTCTAGAGATACTTGGGATAACTTATTGGACCTACAATATGTGTTGTTGCTTTTTACTATTTTTCTTTCATTTGTATGAATCTGTTTGAGATTCTTCAAGAACCTGAAACATTTTGAAATTTGAATGTCAATTTCTGTGTTTAGTTGTTAGCAATGATTGTGTTTCTATGTTTTATAGGGAAAATCGATAATTGGTTTTAGATTTTAGGTTCTAATTGTGGTTGTGTTGGATTTAATTCTAAAATTTCTGTGATTTTTGAGGTTGAAGTGTTTTTCTAGTAAATTTGTGTTCTTGATGTTTTTTAGTTGTTTTTGGCAAATGTCCAGTAAAGGAAAATTGTTCAAAATGTGTTTTTAAGTGTAAAAATGTCAGTTTTGTTGTCTAGATTTGTTAATTGTGTGTTTTTGTTAACATCAGTGTGTGTAAAGTGATAGATATATTCAGACTGAAGAATCTTGATTAATTTATGTTTCACGATTCAAGCAATATACTTCGATAGTCTTGCCTTATAATTCAAATTCACTACTTAGTCTTCGAGATTCTGGCTTAAGTACTCGAGATTCAAGCTATATACTTTGAAATCCAGACTAAGCCATTCGAGACTCAACCTTTAGTCTTTGAATTCCACACTTGATGAATCAAAATACATTCTTAATACTTCAAGATTCGTCCTTTAGGATTCAAAATTCATTCTTTACGATTCGAAATTTATCCGTATTCTTTCGAGATTCATCCTTTAGGATTTAAAATTCATTCTTAATCATTTGAAATTCAGTCCACTTATATTGAGACTCATCATTTGGACTTCGAAAATCAGACCATCCATATCGAGATTCATTTTAAGGACTTTGATATTCATCTTTAACATTCGAAATTCATTCTTTTTTATTCAAGGTTCATTATTCACCATTCGAAATTCATTATTCAACATTCAAAATTCAGTTTTCATAAATATTCTAAGTGTTGAAACATTAAATTTTTGAAGAAAATTATCATTTATGCGGTTAAGTTTTTTAAATCTGTATTTCAGAAACATTGGTCTCTTCATGACTGACTTTGAACTCCTAACAGTATTATTTTTATATTATTGTCAGGAATCCCGATGCTGTAAACGATGAAATTCAAGTTTTTTCTAACTTCTTGTGAAATGATAATTTTCTTTCTTTGTATGCTTACATTGTTATTCTATAGTTACTAACATGTTCGTTATTTTTCTTGGAATACAATGGCATCCCATTCACATCACTCACCTTCTGACCCATCAGCCGCTCATGCTTCTGATTCTTCTGAATCCATATCATCTTTGAATCATACACTGCAATCTAAACCAATTAGGTCAGCTTCCATTGCTGGTCCTTTACCGGACACCCTGTGCATGAAACTTAAATTGTTACACCCAAACATATTATTATTCTTTCTAATAACAATCAGAGGCTGGACACCTCTGTCATCAAAGTTTCACGTCCAGTGATTGTTGAGATCTTGAAAGGCCACCTTTTGTGTTATTTGATTCTGTACAAACCTTCTATTCCTTTGATCTACTTGCATCAATTCTTGCACACAGTTAAATTCGAACCTGATGTTGGTGATCATCACTTCAAACTGACAATCGATTAGTTTATTTGTAAAATTACTTTGGCAAGACTGAGACATAATTTGTTCTTACCTAAGAAGATAGACATCGATAACTTTCCTGATCTGATTGAATACGAAGAGTTTATGTAGTAATGATCCCAGTATAATAATGAACACTCATAATAATCATGTAATGATTATAAGACAGAATTATGCAAGAACAAAGAGAGTAAACTCAATCAATGTTTGACAATAAAATCCAGCCGCCAAATGCTATATAATATATTAAAGTGATTTTCAAAACCCTAGGCACATATTCCTTTTATACCTAGGCCTATCTTTGAGGGGTTTACACAAAAGACCCCTCAACATTCTACTAAAAAGGAAAATTACATGGAAAGGAAAAATAATTACAAAATAAATCCGCAGGATTGAAATTATAAATCTAACAATCTCCCCTTTTCAATCAATGTGGAAGGTGGCAAGCTCTTTCCTCGAATGCTCGAATTCCTAGGATATAATAAAATCTTATGATGAATAGGCGAAGATGTATCTTTCATTTATAACCTTGATTGCGTCTCTGATAACTTGAACTTCCAGTGGTTCTTTTTGAGCTCAACAAACTTTGTGGCGTCATCCTCTTGAAGTCTTCCATTTAGTTCTGCTCTTATTAATCGGAGTGTTCCAGTGGAGTAGCTCGTGATTTCTTTAAAGCGCAAGAACCACTTTTGTCCATTTTTTGCTTAAGAAGATTATCCCTTACACAGATCTTTTGAATACTCTGTAGATTGGTTGATGATCAATTTCAAAGAGACTCTGATCCGGAGCTTTTAAACCAGCCTTAACAAAATAGCTCTCGATAGCTAGTTGGAAGTCTTTTAAGCACGTTACGGTTGATTGTCGTCTCATACATCGTGTAAGCGCATCAAGAGTAGTGATGTAACTTAATTTACCATTGACTTTGTTTTTCAATTTGTTGTGCAATGTTTCAATGTCATCAAGGGTCATAAAATCGAAGTCACTCTCATGCACCTGTTGAGTAGACCCATTTGCCCTTAGGATGTCAAGTGATGGAGTGTAGATGCGGGGTCATTTATACATTCTTAAGGAGACGACTTTCACTTAGACTTAGACCAATAATCAGACCTTGGCCTAGTCTCTCTCAGCATCATTTGATTGTATACGACCTCCTCAGCTTTAGTTATATCACTTAGCTCCATGAGTAGCCTCCTACTATATTATCCTGGATTCCATATAAAGACGCTTTTGAATTTTTCGTCTAGGTAGGGTTCAAGAAATTCTTCAGTTTTCATCTTAATTAGAAAATTCTTGAGACCATACACTAGAGGTGCGTCGACTTCGGCAGCAAAAATTTCTAACATTTTATAGACTTGACGATCGTGGTCGAGTCTTAACTTTTCCATTTCTTCAGGGGGTATGTTATGAATGATCCCTTTAGAAAATGAGTGTACCCACTAAAGATCCCCTTCCTCATATTTTATTGTCGGTTCACCGGTAAAACTCCTGGAAGTAGTCTACTGTTCGGGGCTAATTCTCTGTGGCTTGGGGTGTTTCTTTTGGTATCTTTTGGGTTATGTTGGAGGTGGATATGTTGTAGGTGAGTTTTAGGTTAGGTGGAGGGTTGTTGGGTTGTATTTGAGATATAATTTCTTTTTGAGGCTCATGGGTTGGAGAGTTCAGGAAGTCAAAGGAGGATGATGACTTAGTCGTTTCACGTTCAGGTTTGGTTAAATCTAGGCCAGCTTCTGTATCTGTATTAGATTGCAGAATGACTTTGATTTTCTGAGGTTGAGGCTCATACACTACCATTGCCCTTGTCAAATCTTCATCTCTTTGACCACCCGGGGCTTGTGTTGCAGGTTCTTCCCCACTCTCAACCCTTTTAATGGCTCCCCCTAGACCAGATACCTCACCCTCAGGCTCTATTCGAGGGTGTTTCTCCCCCTCACGAAGTTCAGAATCATCCTGATCATTGAGGACGTTACTTAGGCATCCCGAATGAGGTGTAGTGTGTTTTGTGGTCGAGGAAGAGTTGTGGTCATTAAAGGTTCGGTCATCGAGGGCGGCAGGTGACCTGTTTCAACATCTCCCCCCCCCCCCCTTCGAGCAAGTAGGTGATGGCATGTCTGCTGATTCCCCGTGGAATGAAACAAGCCAGAGAGGAGCTTGAGTGGCTACGGGGTGATGGCATGTCTATTGGGCTAGTAGTCTTATCCGGGCTTGTCCGACTTAGAGGCTGTGGTTCTCCCTCAATGCCCGACCTTGCCAATCCCTCAATAACGTCTCTCAAAAGGTAAGAGATGGTTTGTTTAGAATCTGCCGCCTCTACATATCCGGCTCCCTCCTTCGCGGCACCCAACTCACTCTCACCAATCCCCAAGACATTTTCACCACCAACTCCCTCTTCCTCACTCAGTTCATTCTTACTATCAATAGGGGACTGAGCCTCTTCTAGGTACACTCCCACAATATAAACTCTTACCCTTTCTTCGTTCGAGTCTACACTAGATAAGAGAAATAGTGGGATGTCCATAACTGGTACACAAGGAAGTTCCCTCGGTCGTTTAAACCAGGACAGAGCCACCGTCTGTATAAGTCTGCTTCTGGCCGTTCGTGTATTTCATCGTCATTATCCATGGAAAACTGTATAAACAGCTGCATGAACTATTGGAATGGGATGAATTTTCATTCACACTTCGTTTCTTTGTCTTTGACTGCACTACAGAGCTCAACGAATACGAATACAGCGTAATCATAGTGCTGTCGAATGCGAAAGCGGCGTACATCGTCAACACGTGAATACTTGCCGAGTCGTATCCAGGATGCTTGCTTGTGAAACAACGATTGAGCATGCCAAAAACTTACTCGCCAATGGGATTGAAGATTTTAAGTTTTGAAGTCCGATGACTTTGTTAATGAGCCGTTATATGCCAAGGCTTGGACTCGTTGGAGAACTTGGTTGGGTGGTGGAATGGGGGCAAAGGTGTATTTGTGGTAAGAAAAGTGTTCGGTTGGGTGGCGTAGAATGTGGCGAATGACTTCAAAAAATTGATACAGACGGGGACGGAGTCAATCTTGGTTACAAAGTGAGGGACCGCGTCATCAATGTATTTTAAGTGGTACCAAAATTGTAGGAGGTAAATTGAAGGAACGGAGATGGCGGTGGTTCGAGAGAAGAAGATGGGATGACCTTTGAGGATATCAAAAGTTGTATCCTTTGTTTCTTTGCGAATGGCTTCAAGGTCTACCTGCCAGTTCTATGGGGGCAAACTCTATAAATAGAGCGGGGTTCAGAAGTACACACTCTGGCAGCTTCCTGTTATTATGTGGGATAGGTGGGTTGGGAATGGTGAGGGTAGGAACTTGTGTCTGCTCTATTTTTTCTGTAAAAACACACCTTGGGTAGTGGACACATACAAGAAAGACATATCATTCAGACATATTCTAAAACATGTCTGAGATAGAATGTATCTATTCTATTTAAAGCTTCGGGTTTTCTTCCAGTAGTATAAGAATACTACTGAGAGAAATCAAAATCGACCGTTGGGAGACCAATGTTTGAATAGACCAAAGGTGCAAGAACGGAGAACTTATCTAAAAAGGTTGACAACAATTTAAAAGTTAATAAATTAAAAAGTCAAAAAATGACAAGTGTTGAACTTCGAATCAGTGAAGTTCCGATGTTTGGATGGAACCAAACTTCGGATGTGACCGAAGTTCGAATACAGAAAAAGAAAAAATAATCAGGTTAGAAAGGAAATAAAGGACACGATATTCGGATGGACCCATATCTGAAATTTGGATTAGGTCCCCAATGACAATCACTTGGAAAAATAATTAAAAAACAAACCATATAAAGTATGTGGTCTGAAGTTCGGATGGACACACACATCCGAAGTTCGGATGAGGTCCAACATAATATACTTGTGCAAAAATACAGTGAAGTATGCCTAAGTGCTCCGAACTTTGGAGAACTAGATGTGACATGAATTAAGTATGCAAGTGTAAGTGTGAGGTGGAACTTCGAATGTGGCGACCGAAGTTCATGTGATCATGCGAAACTTCAGATTAGTCCGAAGTTATACCTAGCAGATTGCGTTTAATGACAACAGTTAAGGTTCATGCACATACATACGACTACAGTAAAAATGCACAAAATAAGCCCTAAAAACATATCCTAAAACAAAATTTAACTACGAGAAACTTTAAAACTAGCAAAAACTCCTAAAAACACTAAAATCTAACCTAAAACATACAAAAACAAGAGCAAACACGCTAACAAATTCAAGAAAACAAAAACACAGAAAATGCATGTTAAAGCTTGAAATAAAATGTTAGATATGTTACCAGGTGTGCGATTCGGTGTAAAATGAAGAAATCAATTTGAAAAATATATTTAAATGTAGTATTTGGAGTGATTTTTTGAGCAAAAATGGCGGGTGGGGAGCGTGTCTGGTCGACGAGGAGTCGAAGGGAAGTAGAGGGAATTGGAAAAGTCAAAAGGATGACCGAACCGCTCCTTTTATAAGTAAAATATTGTGTCGGGTGGGCCAAATCATACTCAAACCAAAAAAATAAAATTTGGGCTAAAACCCAAACTGTTAACGAAACAAAAAAGTTAAAAATAAAATAAGAAAATAACATATCATAAAATGAGATGAAATAAAGTAAGATAAAAAATAAACTTTCAACAAATGAAATAAAAAAAATTTTGGATAACAAAAAAAAAATATTTTTGAGTTTTTCACGAAATTTTCAACTTTAAAATAAAAGAAAAGGTTAAATCTTTTTGTATTTTTCAACTTTTCCACAAAATAAATTAACGAAAAATCTTTTTGTAAAACATAAAATCAGATAAAAAATTGAAATAAAATCTTTTTGAGCGTTTCCAAGTTTTGCAAATTAAACTAACTGAAATTAAGACAAATAAATAAAACTGAGATAAAATCGTTCCTTTCTCCCCTACAAGCGTGCGAACTTAAAAAAGATTTAACAAACTGTGCAAACTTGTGGCGAAAGAAATACTCCCACTAAAATGAATAGTTATCATATTTTAAAGAAATCCATAACCCCGATAAAGTAAAGAAGACCCTATAAACCTGGATACTGTTAAGATTACCACTCAACACGAACATTGCACATAGCGTTTATCAGTTTCAACAGAATTAAAGACATAAAATAGATAAAAGAACACAGAAAAGAATTTTGTGACACGTCCCTTGAATTGATCTAATAGATATTTCTGACCAAAGAAGTTTTAGTTGTGAGGATAACATGATACAAAATTAATTAAGAAATATCTGAGATACAACTTGATGGTGGATTCAACATGCCAATATGAAATACTAAGGCGGTGTTTGGTTCGCAGAATGTTTATTCGTGGAATGGAATCTGTCAATGAATGGAATTCTAGAAGGAATGAAATCTGTCAAAATTCAAATACTGCAACTTGTTTGGTTAGCAGGAATGGAATGGATTTCAGATTCAATTCCATTCCTGTTTACTATTTGGTTTGTAAACCTGTCTAAGGAATTGTAATGAATTATTACTAATAATCAACATACGCTATTATATATTTTTAAAATAGAATTCTTGGTGGTTAAAAATATTTTGAAATTATGACTTTCTTTGTTTAAGATTTGGTTTATTAAAACAATTTTTTTATTTTGCAAGTTCATAAAATAAATGCCTAAAATGATAACCATAAACATGATTGTTTTACATCGTAGAAATATACACATGTTTAATTGCTTATGGTGATAACCATTAAAAAATGAGGACAAAGTTTGGATAAGGAACTCAGATTTGCTAATCTGTCAATTGTAAATCATAGATTCTTTTGAGATTTGATTGGTCGAATAAAACTACAATTATGGCTTGAAAGGAGCAAATAAACCCATGTGGAAGAACATCAAAATACAGAAAAATACAATTATGGTTATGGACACACTGCTGAACAAAATCACAGCAGTAACAAGAGCAAAAGCATAACAGTAACAAGAGTAGATGAAAAGCAAAATTAGTAACAAGAGTAGATGAACAAAAAATAACACACCCATTTCAGTGGAAGAAAAACACAGGAGTAACACACCCATTTCAGTAGATGAAAACAAAATCAGGAGTAGAAAGTACCAAATCAGGATTAACAGCAAGAAGACAGCGGCGGAGGCAGAGGAGACCAAGGTGGCGGCGGAATAAAACCGGCGGAGGAGGAGGAGACAAAGACGGAGGCGGAGGAGGAGGCAGAGGGAAAGTTTTCGCCGACGAGATGAAGACGGAGGCGACCGTCGATGGTACTGGTGGAGGCTGCCGTCGATGGTCCTGGTCGAGAAGGGAGGTGAACAAGTGGTGAAGATATGGAGGCTGGTGTGTTTTGGTTTTAGATGAAATGAGGTTGGTGATATCTGATGGTTTGGAATGGAATTTAAATTCCATGGCATTATGCTAAGGAAAGAAGATTCTTTCAAAAAGTGATATATTTTTTTTCAAATGGAATCCTCATTCCATTCCATTTTACTGCCAAACAACATTTCGGAATGGAATTTTCATTCCAATTCCATCAAATTTCATCAGATTCTGTGAAGCAAACGCCCCCTAAGAACTGAAAATGAGGTTCGTCTAAAGCCTTAGTAAATATATCAGCAAATTGAAACTCCGTGCCAACATAATATAATTCTGTTGACCCTTTTTCTACATGGTCTTTAATAAAGTGATACTTGATATCTATGTGCTTTGTTCTTTAGTGTTGTAGGGGATTGCAAGAAATAGTAATAACACTCTGGGAATCACAACAGATTGGGATGCTAGTGAATGAAAATACATAATCACGCATCTGAGTCCTCATCCACGATACCTGAGAGCAACAACTTGTAGTTGCTCTGTACTTAGCCTCAACTGTAGATGTGGAAAGACAGTTTTGCTTTTTGAAGACCAACTCACTAGTCTATCAACCAAGAACTGAATTCCACCGGATGTAATTTTATGATCCACGCGACAACTTGCAAAATCAGCATCGGAAAAGGTTGTAAGATCGAAATTGCTTCCCTTTGGATACCATAGCCCAAGCTCGGGTAAACGCATAAGATAACGAAAAATGCGTTAAACCGCAGTAAGGTGTGATTGTTTAGGCTTGGCCTGATAGCGAGCACAAAGACAAGTGGAAAACATTATATCTGGTCTATTGGCCGTAAGGTAGAGTAACAAACCAATCAATCCTATGTAAGTTGTGTCATCAAGACTTTTCCCATAAGGATCAGTGTCTAACTTACAGTTTGAAGCCATGGGAGTTGCGATAGCCGTGCAAGAGTCTAGTCTATACTTCTTAAGAATATCAAGGGTTTGACTGGTTTACAAAAATCACATCCTCAAGTTGTTCGACTTGTAATCTGAGGAAAAAGTTCATTTCCCTCATCATGCTCATATCGAACATGGACTCCATGAGGTTTGAAAATTCTTTACTTAGGGTTGATAGGTCCGGATATGATATCATCCACATAAATTTGGACCAACATTATATGTGGGTCTTTCCTTTTAGTGAACAACGTTTTATCCACCACACCTTTACTGAATCCTGATGCAGTAAGGAAGTTTGAGACGCTATCATACCAAGCCCGAGGTGCTTGTTTCAAACCATAAAGAGCTTTATCTAGCATGTAAACATGGTCTGGTTTATGTGCATCAAAAAAGCCTTGTGGTTTAGGAAGGCGACCTTGACGTCCATTTGGTAGACTTTAAAGTCCTTTTGTGCTGCAAAGGCCAAGAAAATTCGGACGGCTTCGATCTATGCAACCGGAGCAAAAGTCTCATCATAATCTATGCCTTCTTGTTTCCGGCAACCTTTAGCGACTAGCCTCTCCTTGTTCCTCACCACTATTTCGTTTTCATCTTGCTTGAAGATCCATTTTGTCCCGATAATTACCCCACCTTTAAGCTTAGCTGTTCAAACTGGATGGGCTCTTCTTGCATAGCCACAATCCAATCAGGGTCTTCCAAAGCTCCATTCACACGAGGATGCTCTATCATACTAAGGAAAGATGCAAAGAGACATTCATTAGCTGATGCCCTTCGAGTTTAACACTGGTTGTCAGATTACCAATGATTTGTTCGGTTCGTAGATCTCAGGTCCATATCTTTTCGTGTGGCAGGAGTGAAGGTGAAGGTAACTCAGTGGTCAGTGTGGGAATGGATGAAGTGTTTTGTTTGATGGTTTCATGTTAAGGTACCACTAGTTAAGGTAGAATAATCTGCAGGCATAGGAATAATGCGTGGTCCCAATTGATCAACTTCAGGAGCCAGTTCAGCCATTTCGTCGAATGTGATGTTCAAACTCTCATTGACTATTCTAGTATGACTGTTGTACATGCGATACGACTTTGAATTGGATGAATATCCAATAAAAATTGCCTCGTCCACCTTCTCGTTGAACTTCCAAAGGTTGTCTTTATCGTTCAACACGTACACTTGCAACCAAAACTCATAAGTATTAGATATAAGAAACTTTATTTAAGTAAACTTTATTCAACCAAAACTTTATTGAAGTGCTTCTAAATGATCGAACGATTCTGTATGTAGCAAGCAGCTGAGACGGCTTCTGCCCACAAGAATAGCGGTAGCTTCGTGTAGTTGAGCATGGTACGAGCAGCCTCTACAAGGGTAGGGTTTTGTCTTTCAACTATTCCATTTTGATGAGGTATTCTGGCGGTAGAGTATTTATGATGGATACCTTTGGATCGAAGGAAGCCCTAAACTACTGAATTCTTGAACTCCGTGTCATTGTCTGATCTGATTGATTGTATAGACAACAGCTGTTTGGTTTTGACACTCTTGATAAAGTTGATGATCTCTTGAGCAGTCTTGTCCGTGGATCGAAATAACCAAACTCAGGTATATCATGAATAATCATCACAACAACCTACACATAGTGCTTACCATTGATGCTTTGTGTACGCATAGGACCTCATAGGTCCATATGTAGCAGCTACAATATTTTCTTCGTAGATGGCTCGACTTTTGGTTTATGAGAATACCTTTTCATTTTGCCCTTCTCACACACTCCATATCGATGATCTTTTTCCTAGCGTAATTCCGGGAGATCTTTTACCAGATCCTTTGACGACAGCTTGTTCATGTTATCAAATTTTAGATGAGATACCGTCGATGCCATAGCCATTAGTCTTTTAAGGGCACTTTTGACAACAGACATATAATATCTTTCACCATGAGCTTGGCTACATCGATGTGTAGAGGTTTGAGTTACGGGAACTAGATAATATTTCTTTTCCATTATCACTCTTAACAGTATAGCTTTTGGCCCTAAAAGTCACTTCCAGACCTTTGTGACATAGTTTTCCTATGCTAAACAGGTTATGAGACAACCATTCAACATAGTCAACGTCTTTGATGACTAGATTGTTTAGGACTAAATTTTCGTATTCTCTGATCTAAGCATTGTGTTCAATCCCAAATCTAATCGTTCTGCAGTATTGATCCAATACGTTGGTTAGTAACTCTTTTCTCCCAGTCATGTGCTTGGAGCAACCCGAATCCATATACGATGGATTTCCCATGAAAGTTGAATTATGTTAGGAAACAAATATAAGACAGTATAAAGAGTTTGATAAATGGGAAATAAATCCATAATACTGATATGATGTTCGAACCACATCCGAAGTTCGCATGATTAGAACTTCAAGTGGTCTGAACTTCCATCAATTTAAGCTTTATAGTCATTTTATCATATGATCTGAAGTCGAATGTTTACCCCCTTCAATCCAAAGTCCGGATGCCCTCATATATCCGAGGTTCAATTCCTTATCCTTTTGATGACTTAGGAAAATTTAATATTTCAAGTTGTCATCTGAAGTTTGGATTGTCCGAACTTTGCATGATCCGAAGTTCATACTTATGTACTTATGATCCGAAGTTTTGTTATCCGAATTTCGAAAGTTGCAATTTTGTGAAGTTCATAAGTTTTCCAAATTAACACTCGTTCATTTTGTACCAATCTTGTGCGTGAAATCTATCGATATAAAACTAAAACACTTATTTAACTCACTATTTAAAATGATTTTAACATATGTTGCACCAAATCAGGCCATACTCATAACTGTTAGCCCCACACGCACACACACTAAAAACACCTAGTAAAAATCAAAATCAAAACTAGGAGTGAAGTTAAAGACTGAAATATTGTATATAACCTGCCGAAGACTCGATTTAAATTTTCCAACTGGTAAATACAACATGCAACCATACAATTAACACCAATCTATGATTCGGTTCTCATAAAAACCAAACCCAAAACTCCTTAAATTCATAAATTCATAAATTTGAACGAATCACTGTTTGTTGTAGTTATAGCTTCTTCTAAGCTACGTCTTTCTAGAATTTCAGCACTTGAAATCAACTAAATCATGATTTTGATTTTAGAGAGAGTGGAGCCGTGAGAAAGATAAAGTATGCGTGGGTTTAGTGAGGGAGAGTGGGTTTTCATAAAATGAATGGTCACCCAGTTGTTTTTCTCTTAACTTCTTTCAAGTTTGACACTTGAGCACATTCTCCCCTTTGACTTAAACTTTCACATTTTAACATCTTAAATCTTTATTATTTTCACCAATTATCGTTAACATAACATGGAGTTCTTGTTTTAAATATCCCTTTCCTTGAATTTTCGTTATAACAACAATGACGATCCCTGATCATTTATTTGATATTTTATTGAAGTTCCATAATTCATACAATTTCCAACTCATCGATAATGCTTTCACTTCACAAGCATTATTTTCACTTTAGTCTCCGAAATGCACTCCGTCTCATCAACATACTAGAGCCTTTCATCCCCTTGTATATTAGAGTGGTCAGTCCATGGCTCCCTTTCGGCTATCAGACTCTTTCTTAGGTAGCTAGCATGGAATAGGATGCACACCAGATTGTTCTTCAGGTAGATCATGAGGATATGACTAGTTTCCGATTATCTAAATGATGCAGAAATGACCTACAAATCGAGGAGATAACATTCCTCCCTTTACAAATCTTGTAACCCCTTTCATTGGAGAAACACCAAATCATCTTTTTGGAACTCAATCACAAATTGTGTCAACAATCATAATAGCTCTTTTATCTGTCTTGTGCAGTTTTCATATACTGCCTGATCAGCTGAATCTTCTAATTCGTTTCATACAAAAGTGCAGGACCAGCAATAGGGGTTTCTCTCTAGCAAGTCGGAGTCATACAGTTTCTTCCATAAATGAAATCAAATGGTGCTGTTTTTATTGTTGAGTGATAACTGTTATTGTTAGAAAAACTCAGCAAGTGTTAATTGATCATCTCAGTTACCACCCAGATCCATGATGCAGGCTCTTAATATGTCTTCCAAAGTGTAGATCGTCCTTTCACTTTGTTCGTCAGATTGTGGTCTGTAGGCCGTACTCATAGCAATGCGAGTACCAAGACCCTCTTGTAGTGCAACCTAGAAGTTGGAGGTAAATCTATAGTCATGATCCGATACAATTGACTTAGGCACCCCATGCCACGTGATGATCTCGTTCATGTAGATATGTGCTAAGCATTCTAACGAGTAGGTTTCTTTGATAGGAATAAAGTGTGCAGATTTAGTCAACCGGTCAACGATGACCAAGATTGAATTATGTTGACGACGAGTTTTCGGTACTTTTGTTACGAAGATCATAGTAATATGGTCCCACATCCATTCTAGAACGAGATTCGGTTGCTAACTACTATATGCTTCATGTTCGGTCTTGACCAACCGTCATGTTTTGTACCTTTCGACATAAAGACCAATGTCTCTTTTCAACCCCGGCCACCAAAAGTCAGCATTCACATCGTTGTACATTTTTGTACTTCCAGGGTGAATCAATTATTTTGATTGGTGGGCTTCTTCCAAAATCACTTTGCGCACACCCCCAAACATAGCGACCTGTATTCTTCCATACACACCTTTCGAACCTGACCCATCATCTTGCATAAGTGGCAACTGAATCCTAATATTCTCAACCTTAACATTCTCCTCTTTTAATGATTCTACTTGAGTAACCCTTACATAGTCAATAAGTGTTCAAGTCTGCACAATATAGGTTAACGCATAATAGTAAGCCTTGGATAAACTTATCTACTTAGTGTATCTATGACCATGTGCTTATCTAGGATCATACAGGATTTCGTATTCATAATACTTTATCAGTTCCATGGATCGGTGTTGTCTCATATTCAAGTCCTTTTAACTAAATATATATACTTTAAGCTTTTGTGATCAGTGTACAACTGACCCTTCGGGCCATATAAGTAATGTCTCCAAAGCTTGAGAGAGAAAGTTACAGCTGTTAACTCCAAATCATGTGGAGAGTAATTTTTTTCATAGTTTTCCAGTTTTCTCGATGCGTAGGCTTATAACCTTTGCTCGTTGTATCAATACAACCCACAAACCCATTTCTGATGCATCAGTACACTACAAAGTCTTCATTTCCCTCAGGGAGAGCCAACATTGGTGCCTCACTAAGTTATTTCATTAAAGTTTCAAAGGCCTCGTGTCGTTCTTCTTCCCAAACAAAAGTTGCATTTTTTGTGTAAGCTTAGTGAGTAGAACCACTATTTTAGAGAAATCTTTGATGAATTGGCGATAATATCCAGCCAAACCATGAAACTTCGAATCTCGGAGGTGTTATGTGGAGACTCCCAATTCTAGATAGCCTCAATCTTTGTTGGATCAACAAGAATACCAGCTCTAGATATCACGTGCCTCAAGAATTTGATCTAAATGAAGTGATAAGACTCCAATGTTGATAGGAGTTCATAATTGAGTTTTAGGAGTTAAGGATTGGAATCATATCAATTGTTGAGATGTACCTGCCTCAACCAGATTTCACACTTAGAGAATTTGACATAAATTTGCTCTTTTCGCAACAACTCCAGCAATTCGCTAAGATGCAAAGAGTGTTCTTCATCGGTCTTTGATTAGATAAGAATATCATCAATGAATACGATGACAGATTTTCGAGCATTAGTCGTCAAACTCTATTCATGAGATCCATGAAAGCAGCCGACACATTTGTAAGACCGAATGACATCACCAGACACTCATATTGCCTGTACCGTGTTCTGAAAGCCATTTTAGGGATATCGTCTTCGTGAACCTTGAGTTGATGATACCCTGATTGGAGATCCATCTTCAAAAAATAGATTGCGTCTTCTAACTCGTTTAAGAGATCGTCAATCCAGGGCAGAGGATACTTATTCATGATGTTCACCTAGTTGTGCTTGCTCCGGGAATAAGATCAATGCGGAATTCCACCTAACGATCTGGTGGCAACCCCGAGATAATTTCTGAAAAAATTATTTAGGAAGTCAATAATGATATGAATGGTAGATAGATATTTTTTTTCCAGCCTTTGCATCAATAACGTAGGCCAGATAAGCAGAACAACCTTAGCGACATGCTTTTGGGCATTAACGATAGAGATAAGGCATAGTCGTCATTCTATCTTTCCCCGTAGATACACATCTCTTGACCCTTAGGAGCGGAAATTCTTATCATCCTCTATTTACAAACTATTTTGCTTCATTTTGGACAGACCAGTCCATTTCCACAATGACATCAAACTCTCCGAAATCCATTAGAATCAAATCCAAATTGAATACTACATCATCTATTAACAGCATACAGTTTCTAAATACTTTATCAGCTTTCACTAACTTATTTCTTGCAGTTTCAGTGTTGATGGAGTAGGCACGATCACGACCAGAAGACCCAGATGATTGGCGATAAGACTGCTGTGGCGAATACTGTGATGAGCGAGAAGATCCCGAGTATCCTCCCTCACGTTGGCGCTTTGGTGGTGACGGCTGTGTTGGGTTAGTGGAAGCAGCAGCAGACCCAATTGAATAACCCGACATGGCAGAATTTTTTCTACATTTCTGGCAGAATTTGTTCTACATTTCTGGCAGCCTCAAGTAAGCTAGCAAAAGTAGTGTAGCGCACGTTGCTCATAACTCTTCTGATCTCTATATCCAAACCAGCCTCGAACCTGGTTACTTTCCTTTCTTCAGTATCTACTTGATGAGGAGCAAACAAACTCAGCCTCGTAAATTCCACAGCATAGTGGGACACAGTCTTAGTCCCCTGCATCAATGCCATAAACTTTGCCTCCAGTCTTCGACGCTCATCAACTGGATAGTACTGCTGAGTGAATAAGTTAGTGAACTCAGCCCAAGTCATTACAAAAACTTTCTCCAAGGTTAAGGCGTTAACCATGGAATTCCACCACATGATCGCGTCTTTAGTGAACATAGCAGTAGCGTACCGAACCATGTCCGTTCGGTTGCCGTTATCCATTCAAGTGCGGCAACAGCATCCCCTAATCCATTAAATTCTACAACACCATTTCCTTTGAAATTCTTAAAATGACAACCTTTGGGTTTGTTAGATGACCCAGTGTTGTCATCTTGATTATCATCGTTGCCCCACTCTTTTTCCTTATTCTTTCTCTTGTCTTCCCTTCTGTTAACTTCGGCCTCATCTCGAGCCCGAATCTGATCATGTATCATCTTATTCTGTTCAGCCATCATGGCTAACATCATTTCCCTTGTTTCTTCGGGTGTCATTCCTCCTCCAGACATGTTCTGAAAATATAAAACATATAACTTATTTAGTAACACGTCGTTTATATAAAGACAACACCCAATTGTTCCATATAAAAGTCAATCTCCTATAATTACTAGATCGTAACCTATCTTAGTTCAGATCATTACCTAAAATCTCTACCTATCATCACATAGTGTTTGAGACCAAGACCTCACGGACACTTGAATCTCAAACTACTGCTCTGGTACCATCTCATGTGACACCCTTGCCACATTTAACCACTATTACATAACACCCTGGATTAAACACCAAACATAATTTACATAATGATCTGAAAGCTTAATTAAAGTGCGGAAGCATAAAAGTACATAATTAAAATAATACAACACTGTCAAACACCCTACGGTGCTACAAGGTACCAAATCTAAGTCTACATACTCAATAACATTACATTATCCCAAATACAAATTATAATAACAATCCCATTATCCAATTACCAAGCTGAGTAGTAGATATTCTTCAAACTTCAAATATTGACCTAGCTAGAAGGTCCGGCAATAGATTTTCCTTTTCCCGTAAAAATGTCAACAACTGAGGGGTAAGCGAATGCTTAGTGAATACACAGATTTACGCATTTTATAAATATTTTTGAAGCCCACAAGAGTACACCAACGACACACGTCGTGCACTCTCCACGTACACAAAGTACGACACACATGAGCCGTCGCTCCTACGAGCCCAAAGCTCGGTATGTAACCCAACCATCTGAGACAGACATAACATTAGGGATGACATACTGCCTACCAGAACCTCGGAGGGATCAACTCCGGGTCATATAGCGCAGTAACATCGGAGTAACAAATGCGACCCGCCGGTCCATCGATAGATGCACAACAAACGAACGGACATGCAACAAGTATGAATGTGCATCTAAATCTACGCAAGTTAGTAGAATTCCAAACGAATAATGAAGCAACATGTCTCAGCAGGCAATAGCTAACATAAAGAAGATATAAACATGCGAAATCATATGTACTCACAGTGGGTGCGTTATTAAACTTTAATCAATTATTATTTCTCCTCGGGCTTTCAACCGGACTCACAAAGTACCCCACTGTGGGTTAAACAACACCACAAGAGTCCTCTTACATTTCCATAGATAAAACATATCATAAATATGTTCAATAACAATTTTCCATCATTATTAAATCAATATTAGAGTGCTACAACAGTCGGAACCGTCATCCGAAAATCATATTTAACTCCTCTTACTTGATGGTTTTATTATTCATAATTAATCCCCTTATTAATACCATCAATCTCTCGTTTAATAATGAGTCTCGCCAAGTGTCACAAATTATCGTGTTAATCCTTCGGAATTGTGATTGAAAATTTATACTTTAATCTCCAATTTCTGAGATTGCCAAAATATCCAGAATTTATCATTATATATTACTGAATTTAAGAAGGTCCGACCGTTTCTATTTTATTTTCAAAAATAAAACCCAAACCGAGATGACTATATACACACACACACACACACACATATATATATATATATATATATATATATATATATATATATATATATATATATATATATATATATATATATATATATATATATATATATATATTATTGTCTCTTTTTCAATGAAAATAAAAAGGGGAATACCGAAACTTTGAAAGTTTTTGGTAATCACCATTTATAGTTTCGGTATATTGGGGTGGGTTTCAGCACTTGTGATAGTTTCACCATCAAAGGTTTCACTAAAAAGTTTCACTGTCAAAGGTTTCACTAAAAAGTTTCACCAACAAGGTTTCACTAAAAAGTTTCACTATCAAAGGTTTCACTAAAAAGTTTCACCATCACGGTTTCATTAAAAAGTTTCACCATCAAAGGTTTCACTAAAAAGTTTCACCGTCAAAGGTTTCACTAAAAAGTTTCAGTAGTGGGTTTTCGTACCCCAAGGTTTCGGTACATGGGTGTGAGTTTCGGTACATTACCGAAACCTTGAGAGTTTCGGTATCCAAGCAATTTTCTCGGTACATATAAAGTTTCGGTACTATAAGGTTTCAGTAGTATGGTTTCAGTACCATGTACCGAAACCTTAGAGTTTCGGTACTAAGTTTCACTATTATGTGGGTTTCGGTAGTGGTTAATACCGAAACCTTAAAGGTTTCGGTACCCATAGTCAAGGTTTCAGTACTATGCAAAAACACACAGAACCCACGATTTTAATTCCTAAAATCATATTTGTAGCTGAAATCAAGTCCTGAAATTTTGTACATAACTTCTATAACACTAGATTTACACAAACCCACAATAATTTACTACATGCATCAACATTTTTGAACCAAATTCTCAGATTCGGTTTTCATCCAAATCCGAACCATAACCTCTTAAATTCGAAATTTTGAGAGATATTTACCTTAAATCGTTTGTTGCAGCAGTAATAGTTCCTTCTAAGCAACTTGTATCCAAATTTTCAGCCTCTAATTTGATGTTTTCTTTAATTCTTGATTTGAAGATGAAAGAACCTTGGTTTTCTTTCTTTTAGATAGAGGGTAGAGAGAGAGAGATGAAGGTGATAAAAATGAAAGGCTTATGTCTTTTATTCCCATTTTCAATATTTGGCACTTCTAGTCCCTCAAGTTATGTAACTTTTATTAAATAAAGATTTCCATCTTTATTTCATCTTAATAATTAAAACTAGAAATTTTAAAATTTCTTAATGCCTTAAAATAGCAACCAAATTCTTAAATTCCATTAAATACAGATCCAATCTTTATTTTATCATCTCAACCACTTAATAATATTTATATTATCTTAATAAATTTAGATTATCAATTTCCCAATAAAACAACCAACTTTTATCATTAATCCAAAATGCAATCCAACTTTCATAATTCAACTTCAATTACAAATTTAAACTAATAATCTTCAAATACAATAATTTAAATTTGAGGATGTTACAACTTGTATGGAACCAAAAGTCAGCTCTACACCGATCACAAAAGTTTAAAGTATATATTTAGTCACAAGGACTTGAATATGAGGCAGAGAAGGTCAATGGTGTTGATCAAAGATTACGACTGCGAAATTATATACCATCCAGGGAAAGCCAACGTAGTGGCTGATGCCTTAAGTAGAAAAGCATACTGCAAGGCGTACTATTATGCCTTGACTTCTATGATTCTGACGTCAACCATTGTCGATGATGTAAGATTATCGATGATGTAAGAGCTGCTCAAATGCAGGCTCTAAAAAAGGAGAATGTAAAGGATGAAAATATTAGAATTCAATTGTCATTAATGCAAGACGATGGAACTGGACTCAAAGGTATTTATGGAAGAATTTGGGTTCCTATGTTCTGGAACATGCGAGATGTAATTCTTGAAGAAGCTCACCAATCTAAATTCTCAATTCATCCTGGAAGCACAAAAATGTACAACAACCTGAAAGCGGATTTCTGGTGGCCAGGGTTGAAAAGAGATGTTGGTCAATATGTAGAGAAGTGCAGAACATGCAGATTGGTCAAAACAGAACACCAGAAACCCTATGGTAGTATGCAACCTCTTCCTATCCCAGAATGGAAGTGGTATCATATTACTATGGACTTCGTAACAAAGCTACCCAAAGACACGTCGTCAACATGATGCCATTTGGGTCATTGTTGACCGATTAACAAAATCTGCTCATTTCATTCCCATTCAGGATACTTATTCCCTGGACCGTCTTGCCCAGATCTACTTGAACGAAATTGTCATCAGGCATGGTGTGCCTAAGTCTATTATCTCTGACCGAGATAGAAGATTCACTTCTAACATCTAGGTTGCTCTGCAAAACGGTCTTGGTACTCGTATCGCAATGAATACTGCTTATTGACCCCAATCTGACGGGCAAAGCGAATGAACTATCCTGACTCTAGAAGACATGCTCAAAGCCTGTGTCATGTATTTGGGTGTTAACTGGGATGATCACCTCCCATTGTTTGAATTCTCCTACAACAACAGTTACCATTCCACAATCAAAATGGCACCATTCGAGTTCCTGTACGGAAGAAAGTGTAGGACTCCAACCTGTTGGAGGGAAACAGGAGAAACTCCAATAGCTGGTCCAGCCTTACTGCAAGAAACAAACGTCAAGATCCAGCTCATTCGACAGTACATGAAAACGGCGCAAGATCGACAAAAGAACTATCACGATCGCCGTCAAAATGCGATAGAATTAATTTCAGAAGGATGATTGGGTCTATTTAAAGGTTTCTCCGACGAAAGGTGTCACAAGATTCGTAAAGCGAGGAAAGCTATCTCCTCGATTTGTATAACCCTTTCGCATCATTGAAAAGGTTGGGAATCAATCTTATCATTTGGACTTGCCGGAGGAACTGTCAGGTGTTCACCCGGTCTTTCACGTTGGATACCTAAGAAAGAGTCTGGTGGCCGAGAGGGAACCATGGACTGATCCTTCAAAAATTAAGGTTGACGAATGGCTAAGGTTCGTTGGGGAGCCGGAATGCATTTTGGAATCAAAAGTCTAGAAACTCCGCAATAAGGAGATAAAGATGGTGCCGGATAAGTGGAAGCATCATAAGGGAGCTAACCACACTTGGGAATCAGAAGAAGACATGATGAATAAGTACCCAAGTCTGGTTAGCGCAGCATGACTTTGCGGACGAAGTATAGGCGTGGTGGAGCCCATGCTGTAACATCCCTGATTTTAAGTACATGTAATTTAAAAATATTAAGGATTCAATTATTGTATTAATGGATTATTATGTCAATTTAAGCAAATTTCGAACACAAATTTAAAAATAAGAAAAGATGAGGAGAAATCCTCGTGGTAGTTTTCTGAGCGAGCATAACTTGGAAAACCGATCCGGACATTTAAAATTGGTTAAATAAGAAAATACAAAGTTGAGGGGTATAATGTGCAAATGTGCCAAAATATCAAATAAAAGATGGAAAGTCATTCAATTTTCAATATCTCATTCTTTCTCTAGTCTCTCGATCTCTCTCTAGAACCTACGGTTCTTCACCATTCCACAAATCAAAACCATAAAAACGTTGAATTGGTGGCTGAAAATCAGCAATCAAGTCGAAATTAAAGAACTATAACTGCTACAATCATCACTTTGAGGTAAGATTCGCTCAAACTTGCAATTTTTGGACATGTTGGTTCGGTTTTGGTGTAAACCAAATTGTAGGATTATGATCTCGGATGTTAATGTATGTTGGATATCAGTGTTGCAATGTTAAAATTGAGTATTGATAATGTAGTATACCAAATTTCAGATTTAAATTCCATTCCTAAGTATGAATTTGAGATTAGTGTGTGTTTTCGTGTGTGTGTTCATCGATATTTGATTGAAAATGGACACAAATGGGTTAATTTGGAATTTTAGTGTTATGTTTTAAGTTAAAAGATATCATATATGTTCATATTTATGATGTTAGACTGAAAAACATGCATAAACTGACCAAAAAGTATAATCTAGAAAATCGGGAAATTATTCAAGTATAAACTCGGATCGGATGAACCGAATTCGGACCATCCGAATTCGGGCACTCTTCATCCGAAGTCCGAATTCAGACACTAATAAGCAATTTACTAAGTCAAATACTCAATTCGGACTCTACCTAATTCGGACCATACCCCATTTCGGACCCTTACCCATTTCGGACCTCAACCCAATTCGGATCTCCCTACTTCGGGTCATCCGGATTTCAGACCATCCGAATTCGGATATGGTCCGAATTCAGTACAATTTCACTTAATTTTCAGAATTTAAGCTTTAATCAATTACTAACATTAAATCATTATTACACTGACTTGACAGATCATTGTGGTGTTATCAAACACACATTGATTCAGAGACAAATTACACTGTACAACCCACTGTGAGTAATAGATTATCATTCTAACATTTATGGTCTTTGCATTCATGTTTTACATATTCATTGGCATGTTCACATTGTTCATATACATCAATTAGCACTCATGATTGATTTGTTGTTATGATGCACACTAGTACTTGACATGTACACACACATGTAGCCAGCTTTCGTTTGAAAGTGCATCTATTTACATCATGCTTACACTGCATGATCATTACTTCACAATCTGATGCGACCTGGACTGGGGCTGACAACAGGCCACTGTCAAGGATTGATCATCTCACTCGTTATCCTGGTCAGGTTCGGCACATCCCCGATCAGCATTTGAACTGCCAACCACATGCTTGCACTGCATGGTTTTACACATACTATGGGCTTTCACTGCCAGATTTCACACTATGCTTGTAAAGAAATACTTATTGAATGTTTAATCTGTTATCTCACTAAGAAAATTAGCTTACTGTTGACTCACAGTGTTTTCAGGCAAAGGCAAAGGTGTAGTTGGACCTTCTTCTTAAGCACTTTCAATTCAATATCCCGAAGACTTTAGAAGCTATTGGTACTTGAATGTTTGTAGCTTTGGGCTGGGATTTGATACTTTTTAAACAAGTTATGATGTTATAATAGATAGTCTTATTCACTATAGACAAGTACTTCTATTGCTTTAGAATGGAACTGCTTAAATCTGATTTAAGTATTCAATTTTAATTATCATGATATTCTTTGGGTTGTGTGTTGATCCTGGTGATTCCGTAGATACTATCAAAATATGAGAACGTCACAGATAAACAGTTTGAAATCAAGACCGATGGATGTCGGTAGTTCATGAGAAGAATTTGGCTACCAAAATTTGGAGGGTTAAGGAAGCTGGTCATGGATGAAGGGCATAAAACAAGATATTCTATTCACCCAGGGTCAGATAAGATGTATCACAACCTGAAGGAAATGTACTGGTGGCCAGACATGAAGGCTGACATTGCTACGTATGTCAGCAAGTGCTTAACGCGTTTGAAAGTTAAGGCTGAGCACCATAAACCATCAGGATTGTTGGTTCAACCGGAAATACCCCAGTGGAAGTGGGAGAGAATAACCATGGACTTCATCACAAAGTTGTCAAAGACTTCTGGAGGTTATGACACCATTTGGGTGATCGTGGATTGACTTACAAAGACTGCACACTTCTTGCCAATCAAGGAGACTGACAAGATGGATAAGTTAACATGAATCTATCTTAAAGAAGTCGTCTCAAGGCATGGAGTTCCTGTTTCAATTATATCAGATAGGGATAGCCGGTTCACATCAAGATTTTGGCAATCGTTACAAGAGGCATTGGGTACACGCCTGGACATGCGCACAGCCTATCACCTGCAGACGGATGGTCAGAGTAAAAGAACGATTCAGACATTGGAAGACATGCTAAGGGCATGTGCTATCGACTTTGGCAAAAGTTGGGAGAGGCACCTGCCATTAGTTAAGTTTTCCTATAACAACAGCTACCATTCGAGTATTAAGACTGCTCCATTCGAGGCACTTTATGGGCGAAAGTTTCGGTCACCGCTTTGTTGGGCTGAGGTAGGAGATAGCCAGATGACTGGACCCGAGATCATCCAGGATACTACACAAAGATAGTCCAGATTCGGAACCGAGTAAAGATCGCACGGAATCGATAGAAAAGCTATGCAGTTGTGCGACGGAAGGATTTGGAATTTCAAGAGGGAGATCCAATAATGCTGTAACTCTCACCTTGGAAAGGCGTAATCCGTTTTGGGAAACGAGGAAAAATCAATCTTCGTTTTATCGGACCATTCAAGATCACCAAAAGAATTGGCCCGGTAGCCTACCGACTCAATCTGCCTCCAGAGCTTAGTAATGTTCATAATACCTTCCACGTATCCAACCTTAAGAAGTGCCTAGCTGATGACACACTCGTTATACCCATGGACGAGAGGGAGCTAGATGATAAGTTGAACTTCCTTGAAAAACCCGTGGAGATAATGGACCGAGAAGTTAAGAAACTAAGGCACAGTCGAATCCCGATAATAAAAGTCAGATGGAGGTCTAAACAAAGTCCTGAGTTTACATGAGTACGCGAAAATTAGTTCCGGGAAAAATACCCACATCGGTTCTCGAGTACTCAAGCAGTGGCGATCACGAGCTAATTTCGGGAAAAATTCACTTAACAGGGGGAGACTGTAACATCCGACATTAAACCAGGTTAGCAACTATGACCTAATTAGTATTTTTGCTAGCCAATTATAACCTAATCAGTGGTCATTAGCAATTAATCAAAGTGATTAACAATGTTCATAAGGAAATTCAACTCAATTAGAATCAAATTCATCGGTGCGATGAATCGGGAAATCAATTAATCCTATCGATTTACGATATGATGGATTAATTCAACTAAGTACATAATTTAATTATGATTAGTGACACTAATCATATAATAATACAATTACTTAACATTAATTATGCAAGACTAAAACAATTCATTAAAACAATGCATCCAAAAGTATTTATGAATTTACAAGAAAAGGGAAATAGAAGAATACATTCTAAATACATTTATACAAAAAAAAAGTAAAATACATCATAAACACACCCCTAGGGGCCGGCAACCTCTAGTACATTACTAGTGGTTGTCTTCATTATTTTATTTAAAAATCCATGTCTACTTTAAACACCATCATTTTGTTTAAAAGTGCACACAACATCCTACCTTCCATGCTTTTCATCATTTCAAAGATATTTTCAACCTCTATAAATAGAGAACTCTTCTTCAAGCATTTCCACACACTTCACAAGCAAAATAAATCTCTCTTTTCTTCCTTGCAAAAACCAGCACCAAGGCTCTCAAAGCCAAAGAAAATTTCAACTTTGTTATTCTTGAAATATTTCAAGTGTTCTTGGTGCAACTTTTCAAGATTTCAACCTCTACTCAATTGCATTCTTATATTTAATCAATGTAAGTATATACTAACTCCTAACATCTTATATCTATGTTAATATAAGTCTTGCATAATATATATATAATCACCAACAACAAGTTTCATAAAAACTCAAGTTTATAAATCTTTAGTTTTTGTTTTTAAGTTGTTTTCTTCAAATGTGTTTATGAATATATAAACACATCATGTAAGTGTAAATATTATGAAAACAAGTTATATAAATGTGTTTTATAACTTTTTATACAAGTAGTTTTTGAATAAACAACAAGAATCACAAGTTATTTCAAGTTTATGAAATACAGAATTTCAGTAGAAATATATTGCATCAACTTTGAAAAATTATAACTAATCATAAATTAACGAAATGTGTTGATTATCATCTCCAAAGTTAAATCTATGTCTTAACTAAAAATCTGGAAGTTTTCGCAATTTATTATGGTGTGTAGAACCCCAAGATATTGTTTGGGAACCCGAAAGTTTGACAGCTCAAAAATGGCCAACATAGGGTTTTTAACGAGCTTTTTCCCTAACCTAAACACCTCGAAAAATGGCCGTTCTTGACTTTAAAAATTCTTTGTATATAGTAGTTTAATGACTAAGAAAAGCAAAGCCTAAATCGTTTTGGAGCTTGGTCAAAAACAGCCTCAAAGTAAGCCGAAAAACCTTCAAAAAGCTGGAAAATTATATATGTATATATAAACTTGACGTTTTAAGTGAGTTTTATTTATAAACTTGTAATGTTGGGTGATTTAAGACATAAAAACCTTTATATATACATATTATCATATATAGGAGAATATTAAGTCCCTTATATCATTTAGGGCATGGTTAATCACATCTGGTTCATCACCCATCAATCAACATAAAATTGCATTTTACGCGCATATTTTGCCATCACACTCTCAGTGAGTCTTCATAGCCCCTATTTTCACACTGTTATGTTTTGGGGTTGAAATACATGCTACGTTTTCATATGGACACTGAAACTACTTCATTTCTATTATGTATTACACATGTGGTTCCATCAGCCCTAAAATCATGAACCGTTAGTTACATTTATTTGTATGCGCGAATATATTGTAGATAGATCTATTGGGAGTCATGTACCCCATTCAGGTTAGTCCTAACCGGCTAACGGCGGAATGCATATATATTTAACATTACAATATTACGTATGTTAGTACATTCTGTGTGACGATAGCAGTCTAAGTATAGAGAGCATTTTGTGTAAGTCATTTTACTTGATATTGAATAGTAACAAGTGTTTGATATATATGTTTGATTATGTGTGTTTCATATTGATTGATTGTATGTTTGAACTTAGGGTAACGTATTACAATAAGTTCAAACATGAAACTCAAAGATAAATTCAACCATAAGATAAAACATAAGTTCAAACATAAGTTTGAAAGATAGGGTTCGAGTTTAAAGTAGGTTCGAATTTGTCTAAGAGGACAAGTTCGAATAGGCCTTGGGCCAAGTTCGAATTTGTCTTAGACAAAGTCGAACATGTCAATATAATTAAGGGTTAATTCGATTAATTATTAGACTTTTGCAGAAATTGTCAGAGGATTAGCAAGAGGCGATCTCGAACTTGATTGCAATCAGTTTGTTTCGTGTGGAGAGAATCACCATGTTGGGTCGTTCTAGTTGGTCCTCTGTCACCGTGCTAGTCTCCGTGTTTTGGTGTGCGTGGTCTTACCGTAGAGCCGCTAACGAGGATTCCTTACTCGTTGGAAGGTGTCACATCAAGATATATCCGTAGAGAGCAGACCTTAGAAGTGGTATCAGAGCCATTCGGTGTTCGTGGTGTTCTTCGTGTTCACTAGAAACATCAGTGGTTTCTTGACGTTTTGGACGGTTACATCACACTTTTGGATAGATTTTCGAACTTATCAAGTAAGATATCGGAAAATACTTTGCATCAGTTCAAGTTTTTGATCGAAATCAATATTTTTACTCTTAAAAATATTGGTTTAATCTGAAACTTTGAAAAACTCGAAGTATTAGCCGTTTTTCGAACTTGCGGCGCTCGAACATCAAGGGGGTATTAGGGTTTACTCAAACTTCGAGTTTGTCAGAAAATACGCTCCTTTCGAAGTTCCTTAGGGTTTGATTCGAGTTTGGCCACTTTGAATTTGCTCAGTTTCGAGTTTCCATTAAATTCGAATTAGGGATTTCGAATTTAGTCTTACCTTCGAGTTTATCATTTATTTCGAATTTGGTTGGACTTCAAACTTAATCTCGAATTTAATTCCAAACCAGTTTAAAATTAATTAAATTCGACCTTACTTAGGTTCGAAAGGGTTAATTTAAATTAATTTCGAATTAAATTAATTAAGTTTGAATTCAAAATTTTTTGAAACAATGACAAGTCTACAAAGGTTTATTGAGATGGACCACGAGGTCGGAAAAGCAAATTCTTCACCAAAGTTGATGAAATTGGAGGATTATTATTGGTGGAAGGATAGCTTCACCGACTTCGCTAGATTTTTTGACATGAGGATGTGGATATGTATTGACGAGGGATATGTTACTCCTACTACAGAGGTTGAAGGTCGTCAACGTGTCTTGTCATATCAGAAGATGAAAGATGATGATAAGAAGCTTTATGAGGCCGAGAACTGAGCATTCTCGATCATTAGAATGGCTTTACCTCAAGAGATCTTGCACACATTTTGCAATCAATGCACGACAAAGGAATGGTGGGATGCACTGGAGAAAAGGTGTGAGGGAAATCCTAGGGTGCAGAAAAATAGAATGGAAATGCTTAAACAACAGTTTGCAATATTCAAGGCTTTGAAGAACGAAAAGCTGGATGAGACAATTACCAGATTCTATCATTTATTAACTGAGTTAGACAACCATGATGTTGAGTACAGTGAGTCAGAGAAGATTGTCAAAATTCTAGATGCTTTACCTGCCAAATGGGAAATGTATGTTGCGCTGATAAAACATGATGAAGACAAGTTCTATACTCTAACTCTAGAAAATGTCATAGGAACACTGAGGGCCTATAACTTTGAATTGCTGAAGAAGGAACGAGATTATGACCAGGTACAGGATCCGGATATGTATTTTGGGAAGTCCAAACCTTCAGGGGCAACTGACGTGAAGACGGCTACAACATTTTTTTCAGGAGAAACATCGACTCCGGTTGAAGCAGAAGACTCAGTGAGTAGGGCTTTCTTAGGGTTTTCCAGACCAGAAGAAAAGACAACTCAGTCTACATCTACATCTCAAGGGTATTCAAAGATGCCGATGAGCGCAAAATCAGCTGAAGACCATCTAAATCTGTTGGCTTCATTTGGGGCCGCCTATGGCAATTGCGTTCAAGGGAAAATCAATGATCCTGCGCTATGGGATGAGGATTACAATCAGGTGGACCCTGATGATCTAGTGGAGATGGATATGCAATGGAAACTGGCCATGGTAACTCAGCGAGTTAAAAGGTTCATTAAGAGGACCGGCAGAAATCTCAACGTCAGTAACAATAAAATTGGGTTTGATAAATCCAAAGTTAAATGTGACAACTGCCAAGGGTTAGGAAACTTCGCTAGAGAATGTCAAAGACCTAAAGTCGAGAATTACCAGAACCAGTACAAGAATCAATCTCAAATGAGATATCAGCAGGGTAGTTCAAGCAGTCAGGCAAACATAGCTAGTTTGTTAACCAATGTCACATCTGACAGACAGCTCGATGGAACATATGACTGGAGTACACATCCAGAGTCCAATGCTAGAGTCGTTATGGCTGAAGTAACTGAGACTGGAAGTACTGGAGCAGAGGAAGAAACAAGGGACATCAATCAGAATGACAGCAGTCCTATGTTGGTAGAAAAGTCAGAAGATCATACGATTCTTGAGTTCGCCGCACAGATGGCCAATGTGGAATCTGATCACGCCAAGGTAATTCTAAACTTCTCTATATTCCGTGATATATGTGCTCTGTGTGCTACGTCTAGTGATAGATTAAACTTAGTGCTAGAATCACATCAAAATTTAATTGCTCAGAATGAATCCTTAATATCAGACAACGCTAGCCTATTAGACATAAAGGAAGACCTTAGAAATAAGCTTAAGGCAGATGCACAAGATGTCATAGTTCTAAAAGACAAGCTCAGTGAGCAGTGTGTTAGAATAGAACTCATGTATGAACATGTTGAGGCATTGACCAATGAGCTTAAGTGCAAAGAGGTAGAACTAGCTAAATCTTAGGGGGCGTTTGGTTCGCTAGAATCTGACGGAATGGAATGGAATCTGTCAAAGGAATGGAATTCGGGAACGAATGGAATCTGTCTGAATCCAAATACTATTGTTTTTTGGTTGGCAGGAAAGGAATGGATTTCAGATACAATTCCTTAATTGTTTTCCGTTTGGTTGATAAATCTGTCAAAATGAATTTTTTTCTTGAAGTACAAAAATATTTTAAAACTATGATTTATTTAATCAATTTCTTTATAAAATAAATTTTTTTATTACAAAGTCACAAAACAAATACCTTAAAATGTTACAACCAAAATAATATGTGATACAGTACAAAAGACAACAGAAAACATGATTGTAATATATTTGGTCATTTATGATAGATAATTTAAGTATTGATTATATATATATATATATATATATATATATATATATATATATATATATATATATATATATATATATATATATATATATCTGTGTGTGTGTATAGGGGTGGGTTCAATGGAAAACCACAATGCACCGATACATACCGTCCGATTGGGTGCATTTCATGAAAAACGCGGTGGCATGATCGTAAATAAGGTGATGCATCACGCGCAATTTTGACGCATCACGCGGGATTTTGATGCATCACACGAGGAATTTGATACATTTGTGGTGGTGCAGGCGGTTTTCACAAGTTTTCAGGTGCATGATGGTTTTCCATTGATCCTCCCTCTCTCTCTCTCTATATATATATATATATATATATATAAGTTATTAAATGATTGTCAACTTTTCAAATAAAAATTACCCACAGTCATGGTAGTTATTAAAAGAAAAAGTGGTAGTGGAACCAAAAACAGGAGGTGAGCTGGAGGAGAGGACGAGCAAAACCCTAGTCACCGCAGATAGAGCAGATCGGCGCCGGAGATGGAGCTGATCGGCACCGGAGATGGAGGAGGTCGGCGGTAAGACGTCCAGCGGCTAGCAGATCGGCACCGGAGAGGAAGAACAAGTTTTTTTTTTTGTGGCTACTAGGGTTGAGAGTGAGCGGATGGTTGTCAAAAGTTAGGGGTGTTCAAAACCGGATATCCGAAATTTCGGATCGGATATCGAATTATCCGAATATCCGAAAATTCATATTTTTAATTTTTTTTTAAAAATTAAATCAAATTTTTGAATATCTAAAACACAAATTTTATATATCCAAATACATATTAAAGATAAATATATCACAAACTAAATGTATCCGAAATTATTTTACCCAAAACGACTAAAAGAATATTGAAAAACTAAAAATATAAAATATTAGTTAAAAAATCTATAATATTAAGTTAAAACTCAAAAATATACATTAGAATAATAATAAACACTCAAATATTGTGTAAATAATTAATACCAAAGATATAAAAAAAGTTTTAAAAAAATAATTTTTTTTGGATTTTCGGATATCGGATTATCCGAATATCCGAAATTTTGGAATTTTACTATCTGAATCCAAAATTTCGGATCGTATTTTTGGATTTTATTTCGAATTCTCGGATTCGGATTTTTATGAACACCCCTATCAAAAGGAATTGAGAATGGAATTTAAATTCCTCTCATTTTGCTATGGAATGATCATTCCTTCAAAAGGGGAGGTTTTTAAAAAAATGTGGAATGGTCATTCCATTCTTTTGGACTACCAAACAACCCATCAGAATGGAAAATCCATTCCTTTTCCTCCAGATTTCATCAAATTCCAGCAAACCAAACGCCCCCTAAGGTTAAGGTAGCCGAGGTAAATAGTAAACTGGAATAGTTTAGGAACTCATCACTCAACCTAGGAAAGATCTTAGATGCACAGCGTCAATCTAAGAAACCTGTAGGTCTAGGATATAATGAGATTCCTCCACCTTTCAATTATAACTATGTACCTCAACCTCAGGAGAAAACTGAAAAAATAGTTGAATCAGAGGTAGCACCTGAACCTATGTCTGAACCAGTTAAGGATAAAGAAACTAAGGTGACTAGTAATAATGTCAAGATCAAGAAGGTCAAATTTGTGCCATCCTCTAGTGATAAGCCTGTAGGACAAGCCAAAATTGACTTTAATGATCAAGAAGAGGAAACAGTCACTATAGTTGAGACGCAAGAACAAGACACTAGTGAGACACCTAAGCCTAAGGGCACGCATAAGAAGCCGATTGACAAAATGTCTTGCTTTAGATGTCATGAAAAGGGACATGTTGCTTCTAGTTGTCCACATAGGAAGGTAGATTCTACTCCTAAACCTGGAAAGCCGGAACAACATAAACCTTCTACAAGTGTTGCAAGCACAAGTGGTTCTCATAACACCGAGAAAATTGAGCAAGCCACACCAAAATCTGCTGTGAAACAAACACCTGCATCAGGTCGAACCAAAGAAGTACTACACCTAGCAGAGCTTACACTCCGGTTAGGTCACACACTCATGTAAGACATCAAACACCAGGTAGAGCTTAGGGATATCAATCGAAAATGCCTTATAATCGAAACTATTCAAGTGCTCCATAGCAAATGCCTACACAAAGGCCAAGAGTGAACTTAAATCACTCTGCACAACAACAGGCTCTAAATCAAAAACCCAAGTCACCTGAAAGGAGAGATGGGTATTTGAAAGAGTTCAAGTATGTGGACGTGAATGGTATTACCAAGTCAGTCATGGCTTGGGTTCCCCGTGATAACTAACCTCTTTTCTTTCATGTTCAAGAGATAAACTACTGGTCCAAACAACAAGTGGTTCGTCGACAGTGGTTGCTCTAGGCAATTGAGAGGGGAAAGAAGTCTACTCGCAGACTTCAAGGGAGAGAATAGGGGATTTGTATCATTCGCTGGCAATAAAGGAGGAAATATCACCGGTACTGGAGTGGTCACTAATGGGACTATCAGACTGGATCAAGTTTATCATGTTGATAAACTAGTTCACAATCTCATTACTGTATCTCAAATATGTGATAAGAAGAACTCGGTACTTTTCACTGATACTGAGGCGTTAGTGCTGAAACCGGGATTCAAAGTACCTGAAGAGTGGAAATTGATGAGGGCTCCAAAGACGAATGACCTGTATATGCTAGACATGAACAAGCTGGAATTTTCGATGGGACCAATATGTCTACTATCTAAAGCTTTAGAGACGGAATCAGTTTTATGGCACAGACGCATGGCACACTTGCACCTAAGAAAAATGAATTACACTACGAAAAATGGATTGGTCCAAGGTGTTCCAATGAAGAGTTTTCAGTTTGAGGACAAGTGTCTAACGTGCAAGAAAGGAAAACAACACAAGAAGGCACACAAGTCCAAGACTCTGAACTCAATAGCTGCCACGTTCGATTTGTTGCATATGGACCTCTTCGGACCGATCAACAAAAGGAGTATAGGTGGTAGTTGGTATTGTTTAGTTATTACTGATGATTACTCACGATTTTCTTGGGTTTTCTTTTTAGTTACAAAGGACGAGACAGCTGCCAAGCTTATCGGGTTATTAGACCAAGTGGAAAATTCATACGGAACGAGGGTAAAACGTATCAGGAGTGATAATGGAATGGAATTTAGAAACACGGTTATTGGTGTATATTGCCTATCAAAGGGCATAGTTCATCTGTTAGGCACAAAAAGGCCTCAGTCAAACCTGTTCTACATCTGAGGGGGAGATTACTAATCAAACCTGTTGATGCATTTGAAGGTTGAATTTAAGGCCTGTTATATGCCTTATTGAAACCTGAAATTGATTTGCAATATCAGTCCAAAGCTGTTCCATGTGTTGCATGTGTTGCAACTAAGACAGTTTGTCCAAGCTGCTCTGTCTGCTGAACAGGCTGGACATAAACTGTCTACGCTGCTCTACACTGGTGAGCAGCTTGGGCATTTTACAAGTGTTCTGTTCTTTGTGAACAGAACCTGTTCTTTGTGAACAGGCTAAACACTTTATGGAATATGTTTCCAAGTCCTCATGTATTGTCTTTAGCTACAAGATCAGTTTACAAAGTCGAAGACAAAGTGGAAAACAGAACTGCTCAGCCTGCCCACGTTGTTCTGTAACATGAAGACAAAAGGTTATTTGAAAAAGGGTGACAGACCTTTTTCTTATATCAAAATAGGCCTTTACAAGGAAGAAAGACGCAAAGTTGACATTCCTTATTTGGTTAAAGGCAATGCAATAGTAGACAAAGTGAAAAGACAAAAGTTCTGCACATATGAAGACAAGTCTGCTTTTCAGAAAAGTGCAGAAAAGTTATGTAGTCTTTTCAAACAAGACTTCTCCTTTTTCATTCCGTCCAATGAAGAAGTTTCTCTTAGATCCTCTGAGTGAGTATAAAAGGAAGCTTCTAAGGTCAGAAAAAAAAAAGCCAATAAGCTAAGTGCTGAAGCCAAGAGTGAACGTGCAAGTATATTCTTCATGCATGCAAGCCTGCTTGTGTAACACAGTTTCTTTGTGTCTAAGTTTTTCTACTTATGCTGTTCCTCTAAGTCTTGTAAACACAGTGAGTGCTTATCAGTGAGTGTATTCATTGTAATCTAGTTTGAGCCTGTCTTAGACTAGTGAACATACTGTTGTATCTGTCATCTCAGCTTGAACCTTTCCGCATTCAAGCTTGTTTGTAATTAACAATTTGTTGATAATACATACAAACATTGAGAAAATAGTGTGTAGTTTTTAAATAGCTGTATTCACCCCCCCTCTACAGCTTAAAGCTATATACTTTGGGAACCTCTCGGGACCTACAACTGGTATCAGAGCAGGTTTAGAGTGTGTGTCATTCTAGATCTCTCATTCTCCCAAGTTTCCATGGACAACAGTGCTGCAAATTCCTCATACTATGACAATGGCTCAATGGGCAAACCTCCAAAGTTCAATCATCATAACTTTTCTGGTTGGAAGTGCAGAATGATTCTCTACCTAGAGAATCTGGATGTACAACTACCAGAAATTGTAATGGAGGGTCCTTATGTGCCAACCTCTGTTACAACAATAACTCCTGCTGTTGAAGGAGCAGCTCCTGAGATCAGAACATTTGAGAAAGCAAAAGCTCAATGGTCTGATGAAGACAAAAGATTGGTGGCTCTTGATGCAAAGGCCAGAAACAATCTAGTCATCTCCATGCCTGATGATGTGTTCAAACAGGTTGAGAAGATGAAGACTGCTAAGGAGATGTGGGATACTTTGTGTACCGTCTATGATGGACCCACAATCACACTGGATAACAGGATTAACAATCTTGTTAGACAGTATGAACTCTTCTTTGCAAAACCAAAGGAGACTCTCACAGAAACCTACACCAGGTTTACTGCTCTTGTAAATGATCTCAAAGCTGTTGGGATCACTAAGGACAGCCTTACTCTGGTGAACAAGTTTTTGGACATCCTCCCTGAAGAATGGAATTACTTTTCAACAATTTTAAGAAATTCAGGAACAATCAGAAGTATGGATCTTGTCAACTTGTATGGATCTTTACTAAATGATGAACAGTCAAGGCAACAGAAAAGAAATGCCTTGGAGATGTCTAAAAGAGGTGCAGCCTTTGTGGCTAATGTGAGACAGCCTGTGAGTCAGGTGAGTGATGTGTTCACTCAACCTGATCAACAGGATGATGACAAGGAGGAGATGTCAGATGAGGAAGACAATGCAGATCTTGCTGAACAGGATGATGAGCAAATGATATCTATGCTTGTCAAAAAGTTCAACAAGAAAAGGTTTGGAAGAAACATGCTGCAAGGAAGTTCAGGTGTGGCAAAAAGAAGGTATTTGATAAATCCAAGGCTGAGTGCTTCAAATGTAGCAAAACTGGCCATATAGCTGCTGACTGTGTGTCAAAAGCTGTTGGTCAGTCATCCAAACCATACAAGACAAACAAGGATGATGGTTATAGGGTTAAGTACCTTATGGCCATGGCTAAGCTAAGGAAGTTGGAAAACTCAGTGGGTTCCAACCGCCAAAAGGGACTCATGGCAGAGACTTGTGATTGGGAGGAATCTGATTCATCATCTGATGAAGAAGACAATCAATGTCTGATGGCCAACACTGATGTCCCATCAACAAGCAGTTTCAAACAGGATATGGCTGAAGCTGAAGCTTTCAGCAGCTTAGAGAACTGGAATCCTACAATGATGTATAAGGTACAAAATTTTATGGCTTACAGTTCTGAAGAAAAGATTAAGATGTTTGAATATATGCTAGTTGATTTGAAAGCTACTGTTGAGAAGCATGATGCTTTATCATCTGAAATCTCCAAGCTTAAAACTGATCTTAAAATAAAATCCAGTAAACTGGACAATTTCCATAAGTTGGAAATTGAGCTTGATGAATTAAAACACATCAACTCTATTCTACTGGAAGAAAAGAGAGAAACAGATATAAAGCATGCTAAGCTTCAAAAGATAGTTGACTCTTGGTGCCAATCTGCACAAAAAGTCAGCCATTGTATAAGTCAACAGATCCCTGCACAAATTCAAGTCTATCTTGGAGGGGCTCTTGATACAGCAGCTTCCATTGTTGAGATTAATAATCTGAAAGAAGATTTATCCACTCTTGGTGAGCTTCCAAACACTTTTGTTCAAAAAGTGAATGGTAAACTAATTTCAACAAACAGGTTTGTCAGGCCTCAAACACTGACAGCTCGTGTGAACCTAGCTCAAAAGCTGTTGTTGGAATATGTTCTCCATCAATCCAGCCTGCTAAGTGCTCTGCTGATTCACACAAGCAAAAGAAAGGAAAACATGTCCAAACTACAGCTGTGGATACTAAACCTGTTGACAAAACAGGTTCTGTGTCCAAAGCTGATGATAAAAGACATAATAATCCTTTTGATGCTAAACATTTTGAAAACAAGTTTTCAAAAGTTAAGCAGTCTGTTCTCAACAAGGGCAAGTCTCATGTTGAAAGTAAACCTGCTGTGATTTCTAATAAGTTTACTAATCATAGTGGTAAACTGGTTTTACATAAAAATAGGTTTTTCAAAACCAGAAACAATGATTATGTTGATAGGCAGCATAAATCACGTCTCAATAGTGACAAAGGCAAAGCCATTGCTCAACCTGAGAAACATGGGAATAAGTTCCCCAAACCTGTGGAAGTTCAAAAGCCAATTAAGCTTCCTGTCTTTGACATTTGTCCTCCTAAAAGGAGGAAAGAAGAGACAAACAAAGCTGTGACTTTTGAATCCTCCACTCAAGCTGTTGATTCATCAAATCATAATAAAGTTGCAATACCTGCTAAAAGAATCAACAAAAATAACTCAGAATGTGTTTCTGAAAGTTCTTCTTCCAAAAATACTAAAAAGAGAAAATGTTATAAATGTGGGAAGAAGACACATCTGGCCAAAGACTGTCCTGAACCTGAGGACATGAGGCCTGTTGACTCTGATAGTTCTCTCACAGCTGTTACAAGCAGTATTGGAAACATCTCAGTCAATAAAAATGGTATCCAAGCTGACACCATTCAAATTAGGAATATTAGTGTTGATATTATAAGTCCATCAACAAATGTTGATGAAGTAGGAGAACTCATCTCTGTGATGAGTTCCCCTAAAAATGACTAATATTTCTCTTATCACTCTGCAGGAAAAACAACCTTCCCAGGTTTGGTACTTGGACAGTGGCTGCTCAGGGCACATGACAGGTTGTAAAAAATTGCTGAGTGATCTCAGGCCTGAAAAAGGGCCAAAAGTCACATTTGGTGACGATGTACAGGGATCCACTGAGGGATATGGAACTCTTAAAACTGGTGCTGCAGTATTCAAAAAGGTTGCCTATGTGGTTGGGCTAAAACATAACCTTGTTAGCATAAGCCAACTGTGTGATGCTGGCTACAAGGTTAACTTTGATGAGCACCTGGGTTACATATTGGATCCCAAGGCAAAGTTGTGCTATGTGCTCAACGAAAGAAAGGTGTATATGTTGTGGACATGCAATCTGCTGATTCCACAACTGAAACCTACTTTCTCACAAGAACAAATGCAGACTTAAACTGGTTATGGCACAAAAGGCTGTCACATCTGAACTTCAAGAACATCAATAAACTCTGTAAGAAAGAGTTGGTGACAGGTTTTCCCTCTATAACCTTTGTTAAAGATAAACTCTGCACAACTTTTAAATCCAAACATAATTTCTCTATTGATACTCCACTCTTCTTAATCCACATGGACTTGTTTGGACCTGTAAATATCCTAAGTCTAGGAGGAAGAAGATACACTCTAGTAATGGTTGATGAGTTCTCCAGGTACACATGGGTGATCTTTCTGAAGAGCAAAGGAGAGGCTGCTAGAGAAATTATTGGATTTGTGAAAAAGATGGAGATGCTAAACTCTGCTCAAGTGAAGCAGCTTAGAAGTGATCATGGTACTGAATTCAGAAACAGTACTCTTGAAGACTTCTGTGAAGAGAAAGGAATCACTCAAAACTTTTCAGCTGTAAGAACTCCACAACAAAATGGAGTTGCTGAAAGGAGAAACAGAACTCTTATTGAAGCTACTAGGACCATGCTGTGTGCATCAGGTTTACCTTCATCATTCTGGGCTGAAGCTGTCAACACTGCCTGCTTCACTCAAAACAGATCCTTAGTGGTAAAAAGGTTGAACAAGACTCCTTATGAGCTACTCAAAGGAAGGAAGCCAAATGTCAGTTACTTCCATGTGTTTGGATGTCCCTGCTTCGTTCTGAATCAGAGGGACCAACTGACAAAGTTTGAACCTAAAGCTGATGAAGGTGTGTTTGTTGGCTACTCTTCTATCTCTAAAGCCTACAGAGTATTCAACAACAAAAGAAAGGTGATAGATGAATCTATCAATGTCACCTTTGAAGAGTCCAAGAATGCTTCTACCAAAGCTGTTACTGAATCAGTTTCAGGAGAACTTAATTTTGATGATCTGATGCATTCAAACAATGAAGAGGACTCAAAAGCTTCCACTACACCCGGTGTGGAACCTGTTAATCATGATAGACATGATGATGATTATGTCAACACATCCTGTGTGAATAAATGTACTGACTTAATTACAACTGCATGTCCTGAACCTATCAATGCTGATTTTCCCAGTTCCTCTGCTGATATGTTCAACAGCGGTCAGACATGTTCAACAAGTGAACAGGCTCAAGACAACAGTGTGTCTGAAAATCTTGAGAACTGTTCAACAGGACCTGCTGAAGATGTTAACAACTCAGGTGAATCTTCATTGAAAAATGATGCTAAGTGGATCAGGTGTCACCCCAATGCTCAAATAATTGGTGACATCAACAAAGGGATACAAACACGGTGGGACAGCTTAGGGAACTTTTGTATGTTCTCTAGCTTTGTTTCACTAATGGAGCCAAAGAAGGTTGATGAAGCACTAAAAGATGCCAATTGGATCACTGCCATGCAAGAAGAGCTCAATCAGTTTGAGAGAAACAATGTATGGAAGCTGGTCCCTGCTCCTAAAGGTAAAACTATAATTGGCACTAAATGGGTTTTCAGGAATAAGATGGATGAGCAAAGTCATGTCATTAGAAATAAGGCAAGACTGGTTGCTCAGGGCTACAGACAGGAGGAAGGAATTGATTATGATGAAACATTTGCTCCTGTGGCCAGGCTAGAAGCAATTCGTTTGTATCTAGCCTACGCTGCTCATAAGAGCATTAAGGTATTTCAAATGGATGTGAAGAGTGAATTTTTAAATGGGAAGCTGCAAGAAGAAGTTTATGTCAAGCAGCCTCCAGGTTTTGAAAATGAACAACATCCAGGTTTTGTCTATAAGTTGGACAAAGCTCTCTATGGTCTCAAACAAGCCCCTAGAGCCTGGTATGACACTCTTACTGAGTTTCTTATGAGCAATGGGTATTCCAGAGGTAAAGTGGATACTACACTGTTTTTAAAGAAAGTGAAATCTGACATTATGCTTGTTCAAATTTATGTGGATGATATAATATTTGGTTCTACTAATGAGCAGTTGTGCAAGAATTTTTCATTACTCGTGAAATCCAAGTATGAGATGAGTATGATGGGAGAACTTACTTTCTTTTTAGGATTACAGGTTAAACAAACCTCAACTGGAATTTTTATAAATCAAAGAAAGTACACTTTAGATTTATTGAAAAAGTTCAAATTTGATCAAAGTTCTCCTATTAAAACCCCAATGGCAACTAATGTAAAATTGGATGCTGATGCAAGTGGTAAAGCTGTTTCAGTAACAACTTACAGAGGCATGATTGGGAGCTTGCTATATTAAACTGCTAGTAGACCTGATATTATGTTTGCCACCTGTTTGTGTGCTAGGTTCCAAGCTGATCCAAAGGAATCCCATCTAGCTGCTGTTAAATGAATCTTCAGATACCTGAAGGGTACACCAGGTTTGGGCCTTTGGTATCCCAAAGACTCCAGCCTTGAACTAACAGGCTATTCAGATTCTGATTTTGCAGGCTGCAGGCTAGACAGGAAAAGCACAACAGGTGGATGTCAACTCCTTGGTGGTAAGTTGATAAGTTGGTGTAGCAAGAAGCAGAACTCTGTGTCTACTTCTACTGCTGAAGCTGAGTACATTGCTGCTGGAAGCTGTTGTGGAAAGATTCTGTGGATGCAGCATCAGCTTGAAGATTATGGTCTTGTGTATAGGAAAATTCCTATTCTGTGTGATAACACAAGTGCCATAGCCATTTCCAACAATCCATTATTTCATTCTAGAACAAAGCATACTGAAGTCAGACATCACTTCATCAGGGATCACATTCAAAAAGGTAATGTGGACGTAAGTTTTATTTCCACAAATGAACAGCTTGCAGACATTTTCACCAAACCTTTGGATGAAACAAGATTTAATTACCTTGTCAGCAAGCTGGGCATGTTAAACAAGAGTGACTAAGTGTTTCTCAAAGGTCTAAGAATTTGTGTGTTTCACACTGCTCAAGTTTCTCAGAACAGCTTAGACAGAACAGGTTATACATGTTCTGTACTTAGTCATTTGTCTGAAAAACTTGAACAGCTTGAGCATAAAACAGGCTGAACAAAAATAGTTTATTCGTCCAGCCTGCTCTGATGGTCAAATCTTCAACTTGTCCATTTCTTCACACTGTCTTACAAGCCATTGTCTTGTAACCTGTTCAATTGAACACCACCTGCTCTTACAAAAGAGAGCAGGCTGGAGGCACAGTTTGAAAAATGAACAGCTTGAAGATTGAACAGCTTGTGATGACCTTGCTCATCACAGGGTTGACCAACAGCTTAGACCAAAAATCTTAATTACCTTTCTTCAAACTTAAGTTACTTAATTAATGTTTTATTTAACTTAATTACTGCGGATAATTTGGATTACGTGTGTAAGTAATTAAAAAGGACTCAAGTGGTCTGACAAACGGTCTGACATGGACAACCGTTCCGTTTTCCGTTAACGACTTTTTCAAATCAAACCGCCCAAAACCCTCTCTCTCATACACACTCACATTCAAATCCTATAAATACCAAACTACTGTTTCATCTTCCTCATCATTTCCAGAAATCCTCAAGAACCCTAAAAATCGACTAAGTGTCTTTTGCTTCTCCAAACCTCAAAACTTCCCAAATGGCTCACAGACCTAATCCCTTTCTTCCAGTGTTCGTGGGTGATGATGTTGTCAAACACTCATCAGTCACCACAATGCTGACCATCAAACCCACAAACTACATTGCAAACCTTACTATCCCCAAAAACTATGTGGGGAAAGGTTACGATCAAATGGTGGAGTTTCTACAAGTTCATCCGTTGAACTATGCTATGACTGCAACTCCTGGTGTCCTGTACCAGGAGATGGTGTATGAGTTCTGGTACACCTGTTCCTACAACCCCCACACCAAAGTCATCAAAGGGACTATTCTTAATGGGACTCAAACCATTGAGATAACTGCTGATCTTCTGAGGGAGGTTCTTCATCTGCCTGTTGCTGAGTCATATGATCTGCCCCAGCCTGAAAACGAGCAAATGGGAAATCTGCTACGCTTCTGTGGTGTAGCAGAACCCAAAATTGGAGCAACATTGTACAGGAAGGATTTGTCTCCTACCTACAGCTTTCTGTTTGCTTTGGTGATGATGAGTTTCAACAGCAAAGTTGGTTCATTTGACCAACTGAGTAGAGATGAAGTTCCAATAGTCCTACAACTAGTGGATGGGACTACCCTTGATCTGGCTAAGTGGATCTTTGTGAACTTGAGGAACCTGGTGCAGCAAGAGCCAAGACCAGCTGCTGTCCATTATCCCAGGTTTCTGAGCCTCATTTTCAGCCATGTTTGTGGTGAGCAACTATACAACTCTCAGCCCTTACTTAAGTCTGCTGCATTCCCTATCATAGGGAATATAATTTTCCATACTCCTGTACTTCAAAATGAGCCTCCTCTATCCACACCAATGAGGAGGTTTTTAGGTTTGGTGGAAGGACCCTCTGCTGTGAGGGTGGATCCAGAAGCTGCTGCTCCTGCAAGAAAATCCAAAGCCAGGTCCAAACTTGTTAAGAGGACCCTGGCAACTGCTGAAGCTGGGCCTGTGAAAAAGAAGGCCAAATCAGCTCAGACTGAGTCTGTTCCTTTAGCCTCTGTGGCTGAGGGGGAGAAGACTCCTCACCCTGGTTCATTTGTTGAACCTCAAGCCTCTGTGGCTGGTACCTCTGTGGCATCTGAGACTATGGAACAGGCCAACCCACCTGTTTCTGACCCAGTCTCAAAACCTGTCCAGTCTGAACCTCTCATCTCCTCTCCCCAATCACCACTCCATCCATCCTCTATCGCAGAAGGGCTGCAGCCGCAGCAAGTACAGCCACAGCAGCAACAACCTCAACAACACCAACGACCTCCACCACAAAAAAAGAAGGAGGCAAAGAGCTCAAGAAAGACCTATTCTGGCTTCAAGGCCAAGCTCCAGCAGGGTACAATAGTCATTGGAAGCAGGTCCTTCATCGGACGCTGCGGGTCCTTCTGGTGTGGCCCCAGTAATTGATCCTCGAGTGGAAACTCTGGAGGAAATCTGGGCACATGGGACTCAGGCACAAGAAGAAATTACTGCTGAGCTAGTTAATACAATCTTAGAGCCTCCAGCTAGTTTCGATGATCTTATGCGTGACATCGATGAATATCAACCTAAGGCAGAAGGTAAAGCTGTGACCACCTCGGATTCTGAGTCGGAATACGTGGAGGAGGTGAAAATAGAGCAAGTTGATCCGACTGTCAGAATAGGAAGATATGGATCAAGAGTCGTGGTTAGCGAAAGAGAGGCAGAAAAAAGGGCAGCTAGAGATTCAGATGACGATGATTCTGATTTTGAAGCTGAAGATACTACCCCTCTAGTGTCACGACAAAGGGCAAAAAGGCACAGGTTTATGCAGGGAGCTTCATCTGCTTCGGCTTTTGAGCCTGAGATTCCGGCCGCTCAACCATCCGTTCAACCATCTGTTCAACCATCAATCACGCCATCTCCAATAACATCCGTTCTATCCACATCATCCACATTCACAGACAACCAGCGTTTCTCAAAGCTAAGAAGCAAGGTAGATTTGCAGACAGTCCAAATCTTCCAGCTGTCCAAAGCAGTTAATGAGCTACAAACGCATAATGCAAAGATTGATCAAGAAAATATTAAATTGAAGACATTTTTCGCTGATCAAGCTGCTGAGATCAGAACCATGAAGTCCCTCATTGAGCAATTAATGAAAAATCTTCAGGCTTAGGGGGAGACCAGCTGCAGAGAAGCTCAAGAGATAAGGAGAGAAGATGATGATGGCAATGATCCCAATGCACAAAAAGAAAGTGAGACAGAAAATTTTCCAACTGCTCAGCATTCATCAGTTCAGGGGAGCCTAGTCAGTCTAGAGTCAGAGAAGGTGAAGCTAGTTCTTTAAAGGCGGTAGAGAGCGAGATGATTGACGCTCTAATTGATATTGAAGAAGAAGATATAGAATTTGATTTTGAAGATGATATTGAAGATTTGGAGGAATGTGAGTTTGTTCCTCAAGACATAGTTGATTGGAAATCCGATGAAGAGACTGTGGAAGATGAAGATGATGATGTAGATGAAGTGATCATTCCGTCACAGCCTATCATTGAGCTATATGTGCAAAACAATCAAAATGTGATCGATATTGATGAGATTAAGCTGGCATCGGTAGAAGATTCAGAGTTAGAGGAAGCTGAGAGAGAACCATCTAGAGCTGAACTATTGAATCTATGGTTTCGAAAGGAAGAGAAGAGGGCAGAGCCTAAGATGAAAAGGAGAATGAGAGTACCATGCTCCGAGAATCTTTCAGGTGCAATTATAAGCTGGTTCTTCGATAGAGAACTGCAGCTATTCATTCTAAAGAGAAGAGATGGACTCCAATACCATAGGCGAACGCTTAAAGTTTTTAACACATTGCCGAAGGTAGAAGTAAAGGAGTTAGCTTGGAAAGAGTTAATCAATATCGGAGAGGACCCGTATGCTAAGGTTACAGCCAAGATAATCAGAAAAGAGGGCCAATCTGGAAAATTTGAAAGACTCAAGCCGAGGACGGGAAAAAGAGTGGAGGATAAGACAAATTTAGATCCACATACAGGAAGGCCATGGGCTAGAATGGTGTATAAGCCTTTCAAGTGTTTGAAGAAGGTGCCTTTGAAGTCGATGCCACAAGATGTTCTAAGTAACATGAAGTGGTGGTATGTAGATAACGATACTGCAGAAGCTGTGACGGAATACACAGAAGACAAAGTAATTTTGCGAGTGTATGATCCGTTGCATCTAATAAACCTATCCAAGAATGACCTAAAGAAGCTACACGATCAGCCTATAATCTTTCACGAAGGATGGAGATCTGAAGCTAGGAAATTTCAGAAGATAGTTAGAGTATGTATAGATATAGGTTTATATGCAGGTAGTAGTCTATATGGTTCAAGTAATTAGACAAAATGTAAAAAGTTAGAAGCTATCGTCAAGGGGGAGTCTGTTAGTACATCCTGTGTGACGATAGCAGTCTAAGTTTAGATATCATTCGAATGGCGAATAACTTGATGGACCAAGTGGCCCGAAGGAATGAGGCAGAAACTGGAGAAAACAAGAGGAAACGGGAAGATATATCAGGGAAAGGTTCGGGCTCATAGTCCAAAAAGCCCGAAACCATCAAGGCTTTTGTCACCGGGGCTGAGCCAAGTAAGGGCTATACCGACACTAAACCATGGTGTAACCGATGCCCCTACCATCACGCAGGTCCCTGTCCAACCCCTTGAGGGAAATGTAAGAAGCTCGGTGATCTGACCTAAGACTGTAAGTTTAACACCAACGGAGGCAGCAGCGGCACGCAAAGGGGCTGTTTCGAATGTCGGAACACTAGGCACTTCAAGAAGGATTGTCCCAAAAAAAGGAACGGTGGTGGAGCTTAAGGGAGAGCTTTCGTGTTAGGAGCAGGCGATGCCTGTCAAGATCCCAACGTAGTAACGGGTACATTCCTTCTTAATAATATGTATGCTTATGTGTTATTTGATACTGGGGCTTATAGAAGTTTTATATTTGCTATGTTTAGTGAACAACTGAATGCCACTCATTCCCTATTAGAAAATGCTTATGCCGTAGAATTAGCGGAAGCAAATAGTATAATTAAAGAGTGCACACTAAAATTGGCAGATCATCCCTTTAAGATAAACTTGATGCCTATTGAACTCGGAAGCTTCGATGTAGTTATTGGTAGGGATTGGTTGTCAGACAACCATGCTGAAATATTATGTGGTACGAAGGTCGTAAGAATACCTAGTTAAGAAAAAGAAAGTCCTTACAGTCCAAGGAGAAAGAAAGAATCGCCAGTTGAACGTCATCTCTGGTCTAAAAATGCTGAAATGCCTAGAGTTGCACCTGTCGCACGAGCACCCAACCGATTGGCACCGTCAGAGATGCAAAAACTATCCAATCAGTTGCAAGAACTGTTGGATAAAGGATTCATCCGACCAAGTTCCTCACCTTGGGGAGCTCCGGCCTTATTAGTCAAAAAGAAGGACAGATCCTTTAGGATTTGCATCGATTACCGAAAGCTGAACAAGTTAACGATCAAAAACCGATTCCCTCTCCCCAGAATCGATGATTTTTTCGATCAACTCCAAGGATCTATTTTTTACTCTAAGATTGATCTGCGATCTGGTTATCACCAAGTAAAAGTTCGGGAAGAAGATATACCCAAGACAGCGTTCAGAACTCGTTATGGACATTACAAATTTCAGGTGATGCCATTCGGTTTGACCAACGCACCAGCCGTATTCATGGATCTTATGAATCGAGTGTTTAAACTGTATTTTGACAAATTCGTAATAGTGTTCATATACGATATTCTTATCTATTCCAGAAATAAGGAGGAGCATGAGCAGCATCTAAGGTTAATTTTGGAGCTTCTTGAGAAAGAACAGTTGTACGCCAAATTCTCTAAGTGTGAATTTTGGCTACGAGAAGTCAAATTCCTAGGGCATGTGATCAATAGCCAAGGAATTTAAGTAGACTCATAAAAAATTGAGGCCATTAAGAACTGGGCAACTCCTAGGACTCCCACCGAAATCCGTCAATTTTTAGGTCTTGCCGGTTATTATAGGTGATTCATTGAAAACTTCTCGAAGATAGCTGGTTCTTTAACGGAACTGACTCGAAAGGACATAAGGTACAACTGGGGTGATGAACAGGAAATGGCATTCCGACTGTTGAAACAAAGATTGTGTAGTGCACCTATTCTGTCCCTACCAGAAGGATCAGAAGATTTTGTTGTTTACTGCAATGTCTCACACAATGGATTGGGTTGTATGTTAATGCAAAGAGACAAGGTTATCGATTACTCTCAAGATACGGAGGTACTCCCTTTACGGTACAAAGTGCACGGTGTTTACAGATCACAAGAGCCTTCAGCATATTCGGAACCAGAAAGAGTTAAACATAAGGCAACATCCCTGGGTTGAGCTGCTTAGCAATTACGACTGCGAGATCCTTTATCATCCGGGTAACACAAATATTGTAACTGATGCCTTGAGCCGAAAGGAAAGAATTAAACCCTTGAGAGTCTAAGCTTTGGTCATGAGTATATAGTCAAACTTGAGCTCTCACATCTGCGAGGCACAAGTGGAAGCGGTCAAGGAGGGAAATCTGCTAGATGAAGCCTTGAGAGGAATGGATATATAGTTTAAAATCAAGACCGATGGATGTCGGTACTTCATGAGCAGAATTTGGCTACCAAAATTTGGAGGGTTAAGGAAGTTGGTCATGGATGAAGGGCATAAAACAACATATGCTATTCACCCAGGGTCAGATAAGATGTATCACGACCTGAATAAAATGTACTGGTGACCAATCATGTAGGCTGACATTGCTACGTATGTCAGCAACTGCTTAACGTGTTTGTAAGTTAAGGCTGAGCACCAGAAACCATCAGGATTGTTGTTTCAACCGGAAGTACCCCAGTGGAAGTGGGAGAGAATAACCATTGACTTCATCACAAAGTTGCCAAAGACTTCTGGAGGTTATGACACCATTTGGGTGATCGTGGATCGACTCACAAAGACTGCACACTTCTTGCCAATCCAGGAGACTGATAAGATGGATAAGTTAACACGAATCTATCTAAAAGAAGTCGTCTCAAGGCATTGAGTTCCTGTTTCAATTATATCAGATAGGGACAGCCGGTTCACATCAAGATTTTGGCAATCGTTACAAGAGGCGTTGGGTACACGCCTGGACATGCGCACACCCTATCACCCGTAGACGGATGGTCAGAGTAAAAGAACGATTCAGACATTGGAAGACATGCTAAGGCAATGTGTTATCGACTTTGGAAAAAGTTGGGACAGGCACCTGCCATTAGTTGAGTTTTCCTATAACAACAGCTACCATTCGAGTATTTAGACTACTCCATTCAAGGCACTTTATGGGCGAAAGTGTCGGTCACCGCTTTGTTGGGTTGAGGTAAGAGATAGCCAGATCACTGGACCCGAGATCATACAGCATACTACACAAAGATAGTCCAGATTCGGAACTGATTAAAGATCGCACGGGATCGACAGAAAAGCTATGCAGATGTGCGACGGAAGGATTTGGAATTTCAAGAGGGAGATCAAGTAATGTTTTAAGTTTCTCCTTGGAAAGGCATAATCCGTTTTGGGAAACGAGGAAAACTCAATCCTCGTTATATCGGACCATTCAAGATCACCAAAAGAATTGGCCCAGTAGCCTACCGACTCGATCTGCCTCCAGAGCTTAGTAATGTTCATAATACCTTCCACATATCCAACCTTAAGAAGTGCCTAGCTGATGAAACACTCGTTATACCCATCGACGAGATGGTGCTAGATGAAAAGTTGAACTTCGTTGAAAAACCCGTGGAGATAATGGACCGAGAAGTTAAGAAACTAAAGCACAGTCGAATCCCGATAATAAAAGTTGGATGGAACTCTAAACGAGGTCTTGAGTTTACATGGGAATGCGAAGATCAGTTCCGGGAAAAATACCCACATCTGTTCTCGAGTACTCAAACAGTGGAGAACACGAGCTAATTTCGGGACGAAATTCCCTTAAAAGGGGGAGACTGTAACATACGACATTAAACCAGGTTAGCAACTATGACCGAATTAGTATTTGCTAGCCATTTATAACCTAATCAGTGGTCATTAGCAATTAATCAAAGTGATTAACAATGTTCATAAGGAAAATCAACTCAATTGGAATCAAATTCATCGGTACGATGAATCGGGAAATCAATTAATCCGATCGATTTACGATATGATGGATTAATTCAACTAAGTACATAATTAAATTATGAATAGTGACACTAATCATACAATAATACAATTACTTACCGTTAATTATGCAAGACTAATACAATTAATTAAAACAATGCATCCAAAAGTATTTATGATTTTACAAGAAAAGGGAAGTACAACAATACATTCTAAATACATTTATATAAAAAAACGTAAAATACATAAAAAATACACCCCTACGGGCCGGCTACCTCTAGTATATTACTTGAGGTTGAATTCATTATTTTATTTAAAAATCCATGTCTACTTTAAATACCATAATTTTTTTTAAAAGTGCACACAACATCCTACCTTCCATGCTTTTCATCATTTCAAAGATATTTTCAACCTCTATAAATAGAGAACTCATCTTCAAGCATTTCCACACACTTCACAAGCAAAAAAAGCCTCTCTTTTCTCCCTTGCAAAAACCGGCCCCAAGGCTCTCAAAGCCAAAGAAAATTTCAACTTTGTTATTCTTGATATATTTCAAGTGTTCTTGGTACAACTTTTGAAGATTTGAACCTCTACTCAATTGCATTCTTATATTTCGTCAAAGTAAGTGTATACTAACTCCTAGCATCTAGTATTTATGTTTATATAATTCTTGCATATTATATATAATCACCAACAACAACAAGTTTCATAAAAACTCAACTTTATATATCTTTAGTTTTTGTTTTTAAGTTGTTTTCTTCAAATGTGTTTATAAATATATAAACACATCATGTAAGTGTAAATATTATGAAAACTAGTTATATAAATGTGTTTTATAACTTTTTATACAAGTAGTTTTTGAATAAACAACAAGAATCACAAGTTATTTCAAGTTTATGAAATACGGAATTTCGGTAGAAATACTGCATCAACTTTGAAAAATCATAACTAATTCATAACTTAACGAAATAAGTTGATTCTTTTCTCAAAAGTTAGATCTATGTCTTAACTAAAAATCTAGAAGTTTTCATAATTTATTATGTAGTTTATAACCCCCAGATATTGTTTGGGAACCCGAAAGTTTGACAGCTCAAAAATGACCAACATAGGGGTTTTAACGAACTTTTTCCCTAACCAAAACACCTCTAAAAATGGCCTTTATTGACTTTAAAAATTCTTTGTATATAGTAGTTTAATGACTAAGAAAACCAAAGCCTAAATCGTTTTAGAGCTTGGTCAAAAACAGCCTCAAAGTAGGCCGAAAAACCTTCAAAAAGCTGTAACATTATATATATATATATATATATATATATATATATATATATATATATATATATATATATATATATATATATATATATATATATATATATGTATAAACTTGACGTTTTAAGTGGGTTTTATTTATAAACTTGTAATGTTGGGTGATTTAAGACGTAAAAACCTTTATATATACATATTAACATATATGGGAGAATATTAAGTCCCTTACATCATTTGGGGCTTGGTTAATCACATCCGGTTCATCACCCACCAATCAACGTAAACTTCCAATTTACGCGCATATTTGACTTCACACTCTCGGTGAGTCTTCATAGCCCCTATCTTCACATTGTTATGTTTTGGGGTTAAAATACATGCTACGTTTTCATATGGACACGGAAACTACTTCATTTCTATTATGTATTACACATGTGGTTCCATCATCCCTCAAATCATGAACCGTTAGTTAAATTTATTTGTAAGCGCGAATATATTGTGGATAGATCTATTGGGAGTCATGTACCCCATTCGGGTTAGTCCTAACCGGCTAACGGCAGAATGCATATGTATTTAACATTACAGTATTACGTATCGGAATACTGCACAGGGCAAACTCATAATTAAGTTTCGGTTGCATGATGGTTTTTATGTAATACATAACATGAAATTTTATGATTTTATAAATTCAAACTCAACTGTTTATGTTCATACAAGTCATAATTACGAGTAAACCTATGAGTTCACCAACAATTTTGTTGACGTATTTTAGCATGTGTTTTTAGGAAATTAACGCAAGTGCACTGCACCGGAAGCAATTTCAAGGTTTCCATACATATGGATCACATTAATTTTCAAACTCTTGGAGATATTTTTGCTTTATTTTGGTTAATTTAATTATGTATTTAAATCTCTGTAATTTGCGAACTACTTACGCTTTATATCGGTTATGTAAAACAATATTTCTGTTTGAAGTCAAATCAATGTATTTTTGAAAACGTCCATATAGTGGTCGTTCACTTGATTATGGTTACGCTTCCGTGACGTCACGCTTTGTTGCCAACCAGTGTAACGGGGTGTGACATGCCCTATTCTTAATTGAACAAGCTCCACATCCACAAGGACCGGGATGACATTAATATCCAGTTCTTATGTTATCTGGCTCCAGAATGGACACTTGCTAGTAGAGCCACTAAAAGAGCTCTGGAAATTACTGACATCTCTATAAGTAGGGGTGTTCATCGATTCGGGTTCCTTGGTTTGGATGTGAAACTGTAAACTGAACCAAATGGATTTTAGATTGGACAAAACCAAACCGAAAACCAAATTTAAAATCGGTTTGGTTAAGTTTGAAAACCAAGAAAACCGAATTTATATTTCATCTCAATTACCATATGTGAAACAAATATAAGCATATACCAAATAAAATATTTACTTAAAGTAAATTAAAAGACCAACTCTGAATCTGTTAATTCAAGATCAGAAACACATATTCAAATCTGAAACTGTTCAACACAACATAGTTAAATTAAAAGAGTAAATTTGAAACAAAAACTTAAAAAGAGCAATAATTTAATCATAGATCTGAAACAAAAAATCAAAGTAGTCACCTCGTCGGACTATTAGAGAAGGTGGCGACGAGAGCAGAGGAGACGAAGACGGAGAGGGGCAGGCGAGAGGAGAGGAGAACAGAGAAGAAGAAGTTACACGTCATCGGAGTTCGAACTGTCGAAGAAGAAGAAGATATTTTATTCTTCTCTCTTCTACTATATTTTTTTGATCTCTGAGTCTTCAAATAACATCTCTTATTTAGTGTCTCTCTCATATTCATATCTCTTTTTCTCTAATCTTCTCTTTCTATTTTCAAAAGCTAATACTCCCCCCTATGAATCATGAACTAGAAACAATTCTCCCCTTGATCAAACATTTCATCTTTCAACTTTAACTCTTCTGCACTTATGATAATTGTCTTTAGTAGTTGTTGCAATTGTCTTCAAACTATTTAAGAGTTTTCTCAGAAATTCAACTTTTCTCCCCCTCATGATGATCATAAGAATTTTGAACATCATGCAAAATCTCTAGAGACGCAAATGCAGTGATATTACAATTACAGTACAACAACAATTACAACTCAGAATTATTACAAACTCTGTCTCTCACTCTCCGCCTCAAAAACAATATCCTCTCTTACATAAATAATCTCTCCCCTATTCTAAAAAAATTTATCACACCCCCTCAAATGATATTTATTCCTTACAAAAAACCAATAAAGTCAAAGCTTTTCAACTTGAATTGAGAAAAATGAAACACGTTCATTTGTAACTGACCGAGTCTAGGTCAAAATAGGATTCTTGTTTGCACAATAGACATAATCTATGTGACCTACGTTCAACGCTGGCTTAATGTTAACAACGGCAGGATTTCCAAATAGTTATCGTGAAATCGTTTATCATGAAAAAATCACTCTTATTTGTTTAGGCTTAGTCACTTTGGACTAGCAGTTTAAAGTCACGTAGACTGTCAGACTCGATGTGTCTTAAAAGTGTATATAATCAGCTCTAAACACAATGTGCATACAAATGAAGTCGGAGACTGAAGCAAATGTCTTCCTTGTTTCAATATCAATAATATCCAAATTATATGTCGATAGAAAAGTGTTATATCTCCGTGATTATTGAAACAGAAATCTTTCGAGAGATAACTGAGTACTTGGTGAGGTTAAGTGCATGCGTCACCGGGTCCATGACGTCTTTTTCAATATCAAGTCGCCTAAGTCTTGATGTATTATGTGGTTTAACTAGCGGACACAATGTAGGTAGGATTTTTCTTTTCTTCAAATCCTTTCACAACTCTTAGTTCTCATCATTTTTCAACTAAGATCCCTCCAGCTCACTTTTTCAGAAATATAAGTCAGTCAACTTCATGGTGAATGAAAGCATGATCTAATGCAACACCATCTCCTTTCATTATACTCCTCTCATTTACATTTTACCTCTGCTCAACCCTGTCAGTATCCCGTGATAACAGACACTTCTAAACTAATGGACCCAAAGACCTCACCAACACAAACTATAGATGGTTTACTCCTTTGGCAGGTCTTCCGACCTCTGGATAGACCGTAGAAGCGATGTATATGCCTAAATCACACAATTTAGTGCATAATCAAAATCAACAGAAATAATGTTCAGCTTATCAGCTCCTAGGATATCACGCAAAGAATGATTAGGATTTTCAGCTTAGATGAATTAGGAGATGAAATTCAGAATGAATTTTGGGAATGACGAATTGGGATATATCAGAATGAAATGTAAAATCAGATATATGATATGAAATGAAGAAGATTTTCCTAAAATAATTAGGTCATGGGAGAATATGGGAGAATTCAGTATGAATAAATTGAAAGAAATCACAATGATTTGAAGAAATTCAGAATGTATGTGTAACACCCTCGAACTAATCCCAATTTCCACGTAAATAACAAATCATCAACAATATAATATAAAAATCCCTAACTATTCCCAAAACATATATGTGGAAACCTGATAGTTTTAAAACTTTATTTACGTCAACACGTCACGGAAATCCCTGAATATATCATAACTATCCGAAGTATACACAACAGTCCCCAAAATATAAGTACCTCTAAAAACAGGTAGCTTACAATTCATCAGATAGCAGATGTAATCCTACTTGGGTCCAGCAGGCCTACTAGCACTCTGATCAACTGAGATACACACAATAACGCACACATGTCAGCTAAACCTGGTGAGAATGCAAGTGTTAGTGTACGATTATAAATCCAATAAAAGTAAATTCGATAGTAAAACGTTCAGCGTTCTCTACTGAACAAGCATATGAGAACCCACATGGTAGCTCAAATAGGTACTCAACTCGTGTGGACGAATCCACGTACCCAGATCCCTAGACCGCACAAAGCAGTCGTCAGGACTCAAAAGGGAATCGGGAGAGACCCGACCCCTGCCCAGCCGTACGGTTTAGTAACTCGATAGCTCAAGTGTCTCAAATCTCATATCATAAAACAAAGTTCACAATAGCTCAGTATTACATGCATGATAGTATCTCAATAAAAGCTCGTAGTAAAACTCATAATATCTCATAAAACTCGGTAAAAGATCATGTAGGTATCAATAAAATAATCGTATATGTATCTCAGAAAAACATGCATACTCACCTGCCCTGAAGTCTCACTACTTAGTCTCAGTTCCCTGCCCGTCCCCAACCCTATCAACTCGAGACCCAGAAATCACAACACAATGACTCAATATCACAATCTCAACCCTAAGACTCTATACACGATCCCTAGACAACTCACACAACCCCAAGAACCCATAAACGAGACTCACAAAGCCCAAAACCCTAACCCTAAACCTAGCCGCATCGCAGCCGTACACACCCGATCGAGGTCGCGGTCGCGCTGACCCAATCACGGCCGCGCTCACATCGCGACCCGCGCCTAACCCGAACCGCCAACGATCCATCCCAAGAACATCGTGGCCGTGCTCACTGACGAACTGAACCAGTGAGCTCTGTTTTCTCGCAGACCAGGGGAAATCTCCCCACTTCTCAAAACCAGTCCTAAATTACTCAAGAAAACATCTCAAATTTACTCAACACACACATATAACTTAATTCACAGCCTCTGAACAACTAAAATCGAGAAATTTCACGAATTTAAGGCTCAACTTACCCAAACTCACAAGAAGGGAAGTTGATGACAACTTTAAAGCTTCAATCACAATTCAAAACCTTAATTTTTGTTTGCAGCAGCTTCTTGAGGCCAAAACACACACATACGCACTCAATTCTCTGAATTTGGAAATTGGAATTATGAAGCAAGCACCCAAGAGGCTTCCATATATAAATACAAATTTATATCAACGGGTCCCAATATAGTTAATAATCACCAATATTATAATCTTTTGTTAAAACTTAAACCCATAACCCCATTAACCCAAAATCTTATCACGTGACGGTTCCACGTATAACTCCATAATTCGCCTAACTCGAATATAATATTATGATCAACCAGTCAAATAATTTCACGTACGTATTCCAAAATTGGGATTTCACAGTATGGGCGATTAATGAAGATTTCTTAGAAGAAAAGGGATTATGAATATCAATGAGATTAGACCAAATAACTTCAATGATATGCTCAGAGAACCAGAATTTAATATCCTTAAAAATTAGTTCTTTTCAGCTCAAAAATCTTTTTATGTGTGCGTAAAATATGTAACACCCACATTTCTCACACAAATGTCACGTCAATATATAATCATAAGTGGCAATAACGCAAGCATCTCGTAGTACACATGTCATAGGATTAACTGGAAATCACTATTAATTAAAACATTAATACAAAGTCCTCATAACATGTCACATACTGATACTATTATACAAACACAACTGAATGTTAATATCATACACAAGTAGATCAGATACAACAGACGAAGACACGCACTTTGCTCCAACCCAACCCGGTCCCTACTTTGGCGACTACTGCTGCTGTGACCCCACAGTATGACTGCCTGAGACACGGAAGACTCGAAAACATAAGTTGGGAAGCTCGTGAGTACCTGAGGGTTAGACTTTGCAGGAAAGAACACATATATCTCAATGATAATAATAATCCACTATTTATTAATCCGGAGACACGTACCACTCGGTCTCGACACGTTTAATCCACGAAACGGGATTTTATTGGAACAACGCAATAATATTAATATAATGAGCCAATAAATTAAATCCACGTACCAGGCTCAAATCCGGGATTTTACAAATCCTCTCCTCTTGAAAAGACTCCGACCTGGAATCTAGCTCGGCGACTGAAACAAATGCGGATGTCGGCACTTCATATCGGCCTCGGGCTCCCAGGTGGCACTAGTACCCTTATGATATTTCCACTGAACGAGTACTAATGTAATCTCTTTATTTCGCAACTTTTTCACCTTACGGTCAGTAATAGCCTCGGTCTGCTCGACATATCGCGGATGATCGTCCACAGTGATATCAGATACCAGCACGAACTGATCGTCTTTGGCCAAACATTTCCTCAGGTGACTCACATGAAATGTATCGTGGACTCCGGCAACTCGGGAGGCAGTCTCAATCTATAAGCCTGATCTCGGACTCTGACAATAATCTCTAATGGACCGATGTACCACAGACTCAGCTTACCTCGGTGTCTGAATTTGATAACTCCCTTCCACGACGATACCTTCAGCATTATGCGGTTTCTAACACTGAACTCAAGCTCAGTCAGACGACGATCGGCATAACTCTTTTTCCGGCTCTGGGCTACTCTCATATGCTCGCGGATGACTGCTACCTTTTCGCTCGTCTCCTGTAGGAACTTGGGCCCACTGATAGGTCGCTCGCCGACCTCGCCTCAACACACCGGGGTTAGGCACTTACGCTCGTAAAGCGCCTCAAACGGAGCCATCCTGATGGAGGTATGGTAGCTGTTGTTGTACGCAAACTCGACCAACAACAAGTGAACGTCCCAACTACCATTGAAATCTATCGCGCATGCTCGGAGCATATCCTCGAGAGTCTGATCCGTCCGCTCTGTCTGCCCGTCTGGCTGAGGTCTGTACGCTGTACTCAACTGAACTCTCGTCCCCAACTCACGCTGAAAGCTCTGCCAGAACCTCCATGTAAACAGCGTATCTCTGTCAGACGTGATCGACATCGGAACACCGTGCCTCGAAACCACTTTATTAATGTACAACCGAGCCAACTGATCCATAGTAATGGTGCCCCGAACCGCTAGAAAATGGGCACTCTTTGTGAACCGATCTACTACCCAGATCATGTCATTGCCTCGAACAGTGCGTGGAAGTCTGACGATAAAATCCATCGTGATATGATACCACTTCCACTCGGGGATCTCTAGAGGCTGCAGATGCCCATGAGGCTTCTGATGCTCGACCTTAACGCGCAGACAAGTCATGCACTCTTCGACATATCGGCCCACATCTCTTTTCATCCCAGGCCACCAGTAGAACTCACGCAGGTCTCTGTACATTTTGGTGCTCCCGGGGTGGATAGACAGTCTCGATCGGTGCGACTCATCTAATGTCAACTGACGCAGATTACCAACCCTCGAAACCCAGACTCGGTCATGAAACACATATAACCCTCTACTATCTCTGCTCAACACCTCAAGCTGGCCTGCAAGTCGTTCTCTCTTTACGTTCTCTGCCCGCAGACCCTCTAACTGAGCCACCCTCAGACTATCCACAAGAGTCGAGGTGACCTCGAGCCTCGCCGCTCGGGAAACCACTGTCTGGCCGCACGCCTTGCGGCTCAACGCATCGACCACCACGTTAGCCCTACCCGGATGATACTGAATCTCGCAGTCGTAATCCTTCAGTAACTCGAGGCTGCGCTGCTGTCTCATATTCAACTCCTTCTGACTGAACAGATACTGAAGACTCTTACGATATGTATACACCACAAACCGCGAACCATACAAACAATGACGCCATATCTTCAACGCAAACACTATTGCGTCTAACTCGAGGTCGTGCACAGTATGGTTCTCCTCGTAGGTCTTTAACTGCCGCGACGCATACGCAATCACCTTGCCCCGCTGCATCAGAACACAACCCAGACCAGTACCTGATGCATCACAGTATACCACGAAATCCTCTGTACCCTCGGGTAACGCTAATACAGGAGCCTGACATAACCAGGACTTCAACTCTCTGAATGCTGACTCTTGCTCATCAGACCACACAAAAGGGACGGACTGCCGGGTAAATCTCGTCAGCAGCATGGCAATCCTCGAGAAGTCCTGAATGAAGTGGCGATCATACCCAGCCATTCCCAAAAAGCTACGGATCTCAGGCACAGTCTTCGGCGGCTCCCAACTCATAACGGCCTCTATTTTCGCCGGATCCACTGAAATACCCCCGGCGCTCACGACACGCCCCGAAAACTGGACCTCTCGCAACCAGAACTCACACCTGGAGAACTTCGCATACAGTCTCTCCTTTTGCAGCACGGTCAAAACCTCTCGTAGGTGCTGCTCGTGGTCCTCGGCACTCCTCGAATTGATTAGGATGTCGTCAATAAACAATATCACGAACCGATCCAACCTAGATATACACACCCTGTTCATCAAATCCATGAATGCCGCGGGTGCGTTAGTCAGTCCGAAGGGCATAACAAGAAACTCATAAAGGCTGTATCTTGTCCGAAACGCAGTCTTCGGCACATCCTCATCTCTAAGACTCAGCTGATGATAACCCGATCTCAAATCTATCTTCGAAAAGAAACTCGAACCCTGCAACTGGTCGAACAGATCGTCGATGTGTGGAAGCGGATAACGGTTTTTCACCGTCACTTTATTCAACTCTCAATAATCAATACACATCCGCATAATACCGTCCTTCTTCTTCACGAATAACACTGGAGCTCCCCACGGGGACAAACTCGGACAGATAAATCCACGATCCAGTAGCTCCTGATGCTGTGACATCATCTCTCTCATCTCAGTAGGTGCCAGCCTATAAGGCGTATTCGCAATAGGTACCGCTGCAGGGATAAGGTCGATACGGAACTCAACCTGACGATCTGGCGGTAACCCAGGCAACTCCTCTGGGAATACCTCAGGGAACTCTCTGATTACGGGTATATCTGCTATAGTCTTCTTTTCCAATCTGGCGTCAACAACATAAGCCAAAACGTTCTCACATCCCTTCGCAACATACCTCTGAGCTCTGGCCATCGAAACTATGCCGATCACACCTCGGCGCCTCTCGCCATATACGGTCACAGTCTCACTGTCTGAAATGGGTATCCGGATCATCTTCTTTGCGCAGATGTCGGTCTGTCTGGCTGTCATCCAATCCATACCCACTATCACGTCAAAACTGCTAATCTCTATCGGTAGCAGATCGATCAGAAACTGGTGAGCATCTATCTCAAGAACACAGTCTCTAAACACCCGGCTCACTAATGCCGTACTACCATCAACCCTCTCAACAACTAACAGAACAGGTAAAGCAGTAGAAGGCACAGAAAAATACGCACAAAATATCACAGTCACATATGAGCGGTCCGCTCCAGAATCAAACAAGACACGAGGGCTAAGCCCATTCAGAATGTACGTACCAGAAACAACATCTTTAGACTCGCGGGCCTCTTCTGCTGTAGCCTGAAATACCCTGCCTCGGCCTCTGGGTGCTGGCTCTCGATGGCTCGATGACGATGGCTCGGCTCTAGTGCCGCTCGTGCTAGCTCCTTGCACAGCTGGCGGTGCATCTGGAAAATCTCTAGCAATGTGACATGGCCTCCCACAGCAGAAGCACAGGGAATCCCTCGAAGCACAAGTGAATGAAGTGTGTCCATACTGCCCACAACGATAACATCGGGGCTGCTCTGGCATGCGAGAACCGGAATGACGGCGACGACACCTCTGACAGTCTCTCTCTCTGGCTAAACCATCTGCCTGACTCCCTAATGGCTGGGAACCCTGCCCCACGCTGCTCTGGCTCTGGCTGGGAGCACTATAACGGGAAGTCTGACCCTGACTCTGACCGGCCGTCCCTGACCCCTGATACTGCCCCGATCTCCTGGACCTACCGTCTCTACCCCTATCTCTGCGGGACCCCGAACCCTGCCCCTGACTCTGCTGCTGCTCAGGCTCTCTCTCTCTCTGGATATCCTGAGGCTCTCGATAGTAACTGTGGGACTGCTCAGACGTCCCTGTCCTCTGTCTATGGGCTGGAGGCTGCCCTCTCTGTCTTTCTATCTGCCTCTCTCGGACGCGAGCCAACTCCAAGGCTCTCGAAAATGTAAGAGTGTCATGAAGTCCAACAAACTCTCGGATATCAGATCTCAACCCATCGACGAAGGCATCAGCCTTACGAATCTCTGTGTCAACGTGCTGAGGTGCAAACTAGGCATATTTGCATTAAAACGATCTACATACTGTTGAACTGACATACTGTCCTGCTGGAGATGTAAGAAACGATGCTCCATTTCCCAGAGCTCATCGCGGGGAATATACTGCAGCTCAAAAATAGCACGGAACTGCTCCAAAGACATGGCATAGGCAACAGCTGTAGTCATCGAAGACTCAATGGACTTCCACCACTGTGAAGCCCCTCCTCTCAGCAGATAGGTCGCATAACCGACCATATCAATTGGATCGACATGACCGACTCGAAAAGCCGCCTCAATCTCTCTCTCCCAAGCCATAGCCGCACCCGGCTCACCCCAACCTCGGAACTGAGGTGGGACTCCTGTCATAAAGTCTTTAAAGGACCCACCTCTCACAGAAGAAGATGCACCAACCCCTGTCTCAACACTGGTAACCGGCGGAGGATCCGATTTCTGACGCTGATCCCTCTCTCTATATAACATAGTCAGAACCGCTAACATCTCTGACCGACGGATATACTCGTCCCCTGCTGGCCTCTCTGGCCCTGAACCCTCTCCATGATCTTCCATAACTACCTGCACATATCACAAATGTAAGATAACAGATCGACCACCCAGCGTTATACAATAAGCTAGGTCAGTTAATTCCGCTAAACTCAGTCCCAGGGAAGAATCCCACGGATCTGAACACGGTAAGAGCTCAAGCATCCACTGATACTCAATACTGAAACCACAAGCTCTGATACCAAGCTGTAACACCCACATTTCTCACACAAATGCCCTGTCAATATATAATCATAGGTGGCAATAACGCAAGCATCTCGTAGTACACATGTCATAGGATTAACTGGAAATCACTATTAATTAAAACTTTAATACAAAGTCGTCATAACATGTCACATACTGATGTTGTTATACAAACATAACTGAATGCTAATATCATACACAAGTAGATCAGATACAACAGAAGAAGACACACACTTTTCTCCAACCCAACCCGGTCCCTACTTTGGCGGCTGCTGCTGCTATGACCCCACAATATGACTGCCTGAGACACGGAAGACTTGAAAACATAAGCTGGGAAGCTCGTGAGTACGCGAGGGTTAGACTCTGCAGGTAAGAACACATAACATACACAACACATATATCTCAATGCACATTACACAGCTCGATGCACACACATATCTCTGCTCAAAAGGGGACGCCGTTCCCAGCTAACAGGCCGCACATAGTAGCGGTTAGCTACTCAATAGGCACAACAGCGACCTAGAAATAACACTGCTGTATATATACAGTCTCATACTTCGTGATTGGTTAGGGAGAGTCAGCCTGCGCGACCACGTGTCGCGGACACCTGAAACTCGAACACATATAGCACGTATAGGGTAGAGAAATTCATATCTGCGCGCTACAAAACAATCTCATACACAAATATCACAATCACATAGACGACTCGAAAAAATGCTCGTGCATTTGAAAAGAACTCGATTACTCACCGATTACCCGAAACTCGACTGGAACCCGAAATTCTATCGCGGCTTGACACGCGATCGGCTAGAACCTGTATTACCACGGATCTCATATATTAACACAAGTCTCAACAATCAAATAACTCAAATCCAAACACAATTGTCGCAATCGAATTAAACCCGAAACACATTCCCAAGCAAATAACCGACTCCCGAAATCCCTTTACGAAACTCCCACCGAGACCCCAAACCCATATAACTCAACCCGACAATACCCCGAAGGAACCCAAACAAACAACGACCCAAGACTCCCCCATAAGCCTCAAACCGGATTTCTCCCGTAGGCTGCGGCTAGCGCCGCTAGGACCCTGTGGGTCAGGCCGCAACCAAGCGGCACTCTGCACCTTGACTTGTGATTTCCATGGCTGCAACCAAGGGCTCAAAGGCTCCCACACTCGATTTCAGCAACATAGAAGCACCAAACACATACATATACAACTCCTATAATACAGAAACCAAATGCCCCATACAACACAAACATATCTCAGGATTTAGCTATCAAAAACATGAATTCTTACCTCCAGAGTCTCAATAACACAAGGATGGATGAAGAAGATCAAGGTTTATTACTCAATTTCCACTGGGCTTGGTTGCTTCTTGCTGGAGCTCCACACAATTCACACACACACATCTTTAGGTTTGCCAAGAAATGGATAAGGAAGAAAAGAGGGAAGCGACACATATACGTTTCCATTTTTATCCGGTTCCGAACCCATTAACCCGGACCCGATATCACTTTTTCATTATTAATATCATTTGGACCCAATTAAATCCACGATCTTTTATTGAATGATTCCCTTTGTACTATACACACACATCTTTAGGTTTGCCAAGAAATGGATAAGGAAGAAAAGAGGGAAGCGACACATATACGTTTCCATTTTTATCCGGTTCCGAACCCATTAACCCGGACCCGATATCACTTTTTCATTATTAATATCATTTGGACCCAATTAAATCCACGATCTCAATGATAATAATAATCCACTAATTAGTAATCCGGAGACACGTATCACTAGGTCTCAACACGTTTAATCCATGAAACTGGATTTAATTGGAACAACGCAATAATATTAATATAATGAGCCAATTAATTAAATCCACGTACCAGGCTCAAATCCGGGATGTTACAAAATATTTCAGTGAAAATTGCACACAGTTTTGTAAACAAAAAATTTAATCGTCAGAGTTGGTCTGAAACTCCCCCTGGAAATAAGCGCACAAAGTTAGTCAACTTATATAAAACAAATCAAGTGCAAAAAATTGTAAAAATCAAACCCCCTCTTTGTCAATATGTCCACGAAGTTGAATTCAGGGCAGTAATTTTAGAAAGATTCATCCTTCATAATCGGGTTCTAATATGAAGTGATTAGAAGCCTTTGTTGCAAAGCTCGTGTTTCAGTCTGAAGTAACTGAAAGCCATTTTACTTAGTACAGGTTTTGCTCTTTTGTGAGTAGAAGTCATATCAATGAAGACCGGGTCCTAGTCTGAATTAACTAGAAACCATATCCTTCAAAATTAAGATGTCTTCGGTATCCAAACAACTTTGGATCAAGACTTGTTAGTGCTCTTGGGTACCCATTTCATCACAGGTTTAGGTACCCATTTCATTACTGGTTTAGGTACCCATTTCAAAACATATTTCTTTTCTTCTTTCTCAAAATCAACAAACAATTTTCTTTTAGTATGATAAAATTGAATATCTGATTTATGAAGGAAACTTTAATCTGAACGAACAGAATTATGCAAATTATTCTTTCGAAAATATGTCCGGCACTAGCCTCTTTCCGATAATACTTGTTATTTTTCTTGAAAGATTTATTCTGAGAAGAATATTCAATATTTTCCGAAACTTTTGAAAACTTATAGATTTTGAATATTCACCAGGGTAAATTTTGACCGAAAGTTTTTCAATGACTTTATCTTTGCCTTTGTTTATCTTCAAAAGATATTTAATTTTAAGATTTGAAGACAAATCAAATTCAGGACTTTTAAGTAAATTCGTTTCACTTTCTGAAGATGAATCAGAATGATCAACATTATGTTCTAAACAAAATTCAGAATCCTTAACCTCTGAATCATTTGAAAAAGAGGAAATATTAAATTGTTTAGAAAGATGAATGATTTGATCTCCTAATCCTTTAATAATGACGAAATATGAATTTCTGTCATCATCAAACGATTGATAATAAGTTTTAAAATATTGTTCTTTAATTAAAAACACTTTTCTCTCATCTTCAAACAATTTAAATTTTCCTTAAAAACTTGTTCTTTGAGTAAGAACACATTCCTTTCGTTTTCAAATAACTCTTTAGTTAATGAAAACTCGTTTTCAAGAGAAAAAAATTCTTCAAATTTATTTGGAACAAAACTTTGAGCAGGATGATTTGTCTTTGAAAGTGTCTTCTCAAGATCTTTAACTTTCTTGTACAAATCAGATCGTTCAGGCAAAAGATATTTTAGTTGAGCAGCATTCTGAAAATTCTCTTGTTCACAATATTCAAGTTCCTTTGATGATTCAGATATTTTACATTGAAGCACTTCTTTTCAGAAATCAAAAGTTTTATTTCACATTCATCAGACTTTAATTTCTTTAAAAAGTCGAACATTTTCTTCAGTCAACACTCTAACTTGATTATCAGCGCAAGTCAACTCTTCTTTAAGTTTAAGAACTAGTGTCTGATCAAGCTTGTATCTCTCTTGATAAATTTCAAAAGATTGAGTTCTTAAATTTGTATATCTTTGGCTGTCCACTTATCTTGAAACATCTTGATGATATCTGCACAAAAAAATTAAATCAAGTAAAAAATGAAGTCAACAAAAGTCAACTATAGTCAATACATGTCAACAATGCTAAATATAGTCCAATGAAAGATCATAATATTGTATATGGAGAGAAATCCAAAGTTGAAGATTTGATAGATGTGTCTGAGGTTGATGACTTGGGGAAAATCAGCTCCAAAGTAACTTTTGGACGTTGAATTTCCAGCCTCTTTACAGAAAATGGCTATAACTTCTTTCTGGAGTTGAATTAGGCCTTGAAACTGACTAAATTAGCTTTGCCTATTTCTAGGACTGTAGATCTCGATTCAAGCTTTGTTTTGACGTATGGTAGGCCATGTAACGATATTTCTGTTGAAAGTTATGGCCAGTTGAAGCACTAAAGGTCACAGATGAAAATGTATGCTTTAAACTGCGAAATTTTGGCTTTTTGATTCTATGTTCAGCCTTTTATAATCGAAATTTAGCCTTTTATAATCAAAATTCAGGCTTTATGATTCGAAATTCAGCCTTCAATACCCGCCGCAATTCAGCCTTCAATACTCAAAGTTTAACCTATTAGCTTCGAAATTCAACCTATTTATCTCGAATTTCAGGCTATTAACTTCGAAATTCGGCCTGTTAACTTTGAATTTCAGCCCCTTAACTTTGAATTTCAGCCATTAACTTCGAATTTCAGCGAATCAACTTCGAATTTCAGAATCTTAACTTTGAATTTTAGCCTCTTAACTTCGAAATTTTTCCTCTATAACTCAAAATTTAGGCTATAAACATCAAAATTCAGCTAATGAGCTTCAAAATTCATCTAATGATCTTTGATATTTAGCTTTTATCATTCGAGAACCTCAAATTTTAGTTCACAGAATCTTGTTTTAGTTCAAACAAACTCAAGATTCAGATTTTCAAAATTCAAAATTACTTCTAATGCATGAACTCGAATCTCACAATCCGTTTATTTGATCTTGTAAACCTGGAAACAAGCACAAAAACACGTTTTTAGAAGTAAATGACGATTCAAATGGGTCAAACAAGGTAGTTATTACATAAAATAATAAGAACACTCAAGAACAATTAAACTACAAAAATCAGATTATCACCAAAATGAATGTTCAAATCTTGAAATTAAGCCACCAAATTAATCATACTTTCTTTCTCATCAAAAACCAAATCCCACATATCTAGATCAACCAAATTCATCACGAATTGATCAAGAACATGCACAAAAAGCACCAATTAAGAACACACATAATGAAAGAAACTTTCTGAATTTTCACGATTTCTCGCTCAATTTTATAAATTAGAATCTGAAATTTTAGGAAAAGTAACATGTATATGATATGCAAAACATATCCAAAAATCCGATTAATTGGAGAAACATATAATTTTCTATGAATTTTCAAAGACGACAACTTTGTTTCGAAAAAAAAAAAATCTGAAACTTTAAACACGATTTCTCCCAATGTATTTGGAATTAGACTTTGAAAATGTTAGAAAATGTTTGTTATCTTAAACCTAAGACTCGCTCAGAAATAAGAATCTAATTCCAATCCAATAAAAAAATCTATCTCAAGAACGTCAAAAACGAATTTCAGAAAATAAAAATTTGATTACTCCCTGATCGTATCGAATTAGGACTTGAAATTTTTAATGGATCTTCATGTTATTGAGCCTCAAAACATATAAAAAATTCAGCTTGTTTTGTCATTGCATGAATTTTTAAAAAATTCCAAAAGATCACAGCTCTTCTCGGTTGAGTTTTTCGGTTGAACTCTCTTGATTTCTTTCAAGATTTTTTATTTTGATTAACCCCCTAGGCTCTGATACCAACTGATAACTCTAGGATCTATGAATCTAACATATGTAATCTCCAATCTCTCTTCTATTGAATGATTCCCTTTGTACTATATATCAAAAACAAGAATAAATGGCAAAGACAAAAAATAAATTCCCTTAGAATTTGTTTATATACTCCTAAACTAACGTTTCTAATATTGACATATTTAGTCCCTATACTTACAATTATAATTTTTTTTCATCTCTATATATTTGTTTCTAACAAAGTGTTCAAATGAAGTTTCATCAAACTTATTGATTTTTGAAAGTTAGTTCAAGAGATTATATGAGTTGCAATTCATCAGTGATTATATAGATGAATGTTAGGCACATAAAGACCTCAGTTAAACTTGCTCTACATCTTAGGGGGAGATTTTTAATCAAACATGTTTGATGCACTTGAAGGTATAATTTAAGGCTTGTTAATGCCTTATTAAAACCTTAAAAGTGATTTGCAATATATGTCAAAGTTGTTTACCCTGTTGCATGTGTTGCAACTAAGGCATATTGCCTAAGCTGTTCATTCTGTTGAACAGACTGGACATAAACTGTCTACGCTGCTCTATCCTATTGAGTAGCTTGGACAAATGCTAAGTGTTCTGTTCTTTGTATACAGAACCTGTTCTTTGTGAACAGGCTAAACACTTTATGGAATATGTTTCCATGACCTCATGTATTGTTTTGGACTACAAGATCAGTTACAAATTCAAAGACAAAGTGGAAAAATAGAAGCTGCAAAAGCTGCCTACGCTGCTCTATTACATGAAGACAAAGGGATATCTGAAATGGGTTACAGACCATTTCTTATATCAAAATGGCCTTAACAGAAGATGAAAGGTTCAAAGTTGACATTCCTCTTTTGGTTAAAGCCTTCTGCAACTGAGACAAAAAGGAAAAGACAAAGATTCTTCCATATAGAGACAAGACTGCTTTATCAGAATGTGCAGAAAAGTTTTTTTTGACTTTTGGGAAAGACATCCCACTATCTCATTGTCCAATGAGGAAGCTTCACTGAGATTCTCAGTTAGAGTATAAAAGGAAGTTTCTAAGGAATGAGAGACAACCAAGAGTGAGAAAATCAGATCGTGCTTAGAAGTGTGTTTTCCATGCATGCAAGTCTGCTTGAATAAAATAGGAACGTGTGTCCAAGCTGTTCTTAATAAAGTTGTCCATCTGTGTCTTGTAAATAGTGAGTTCATCTTAGTGAGTGTATTCATTGTATCTAGTTTGAGTGTGTCCTAGACTAGTTAAACCTCTATTGAATCTGTTATCTCAACTTGAATCATCCTGCAGTTCAAGCTTGTTTGTAATTAACACTTGTTGATAATATACAAAAACATTGAGAAAAGAGTGTTGAGTTTTAATTTGCTGTATTCACACCCCCCTTCTACAGCTTAGAACAATACACTAGGGAAACCTTTTGGGACCTGCAACTGGTATCAGAGCTAAGATAGAATGTGTGTTAACTCTAGATCTCTCATTCTCCATATTTTCCCATGGTCAACAGTGCTACCAGCTCCTGCTTCTACTTTGACAATGGTTCTATGGCGAAACCCCCCAAGTTCAATCATCAGAACTTCTCTGGTTGGAAGTGCAGAATGATGCTCGACTTAGAGAATCTGGATGTACAACTGCCAGAGATAGTATTGGAGGGACCCTATGTGCCAACCTCTGTTACTACTATCACTCCTGCTACTGAAGGAGCTGCCCCTGAGATCAGAATCTTTGAAAAGGAAAAAGCTCAATGGTCTGATGAAGATAAAAGGCTGGTTGCTCTTGATGCAAAGGCCAGAAAGAACCTGCTTATCTCTCTTCCTGATGGTGTGTTCTAACAGGTTGAGAAAATGAAGACTGCAAAGGAGATGTGGGATACTTTGTGCACCGTTTATGATGGTCCCACAATCACACTGGATAACAGGATCAACAATCTTGTTAGAGTGTTCTAACAGGTTGAGAAAATGAAGACTGCAAAGGAGATGTGGGATACTTTGTGCACCGTTTATAACAGTCTCTCACTGAAACTTATACCAGATTCAATGCTCTAATCAATGATCTAAAAGCTGTTGGGATCACCAAGGACAGTTTAACTCTGGTAAACAAGTTCTTGGACATTCTGTCTGAAGAATGGAATTACTTTTGTACTATCTTAATAAATTCAGGCACAATCAAAGGTATGGATCTTGTAAATCTATATGGATCCTTACTAAATGATGAGCAGTCAAGGAAACTAAAAAGAAATGCCTTGGAAATGTCCAAAAGAGGTGCTGCCTTAGCGGCCAGCGTGAGACAACCTGTTGGTCAGGTGTGTGATGTGTTCACACAGGCTGATCAACAGGCTGATGATTAAGGGAAGAAATATCTGAGGAGGAAGACTGCGAAGACCTTACTGAATTAGATGACGAGCAAATGATTGCAATGCCTGTCAGAAAATTCAATAAGAGGAGGTTTGGTGGAAAAATGCTACAAAAGAAGTCAAGTGCTATAAAAAAGAAAGCATTTGACAAAACTAACGCTGAGTGCTTTAAATGTAGCAAAACTGGTCATATAGCTGCTGACTGTATGTCTAAAGGTGTTGGCTCATCATCCAAACCATACAAGACAAACAAGGATGATGGCTACAGGGTTAAGTACCTAATGGCCATGGCTAAGCTGAGGAAGTTGGAAGACTCAGTGGCTTCCAACAAGCAAAAGGGAATTATGGCTGAGATATGTGACTGGGAGGAATCTGACTCATCATCAGATGAAAAAGATAACAACTGTCTGATGGCCAACACTGTTGTCCCATCAACAAGCAACTTCAAACAAGACCTGGCTGAAGGTGAGGCTCTCAGCAGCTTGGAGAACTGGAACCCAACAATGATGTATAAGGTACAAAATTTTATGGATTACAGTTCTGATGAAAAAGTTAAAATGTTTGAATATCTGCTTGTTGATCTAAAAGCTGCTACTGGGAAGCATAATGTTTTGTTGTCTAAAATATCCAAGCTAAAAACTGATCTTGGTGCCAAACTGGACAGCTTCCATAAGTTGGAAACTGAACTTGATGAGTTAAAACACATCAATTCCATTTTATTAGAAGAAAAGAGAGATACAGACACAAAACATGCTGAGCTTCAAAAGATTGTTGACTCTTGGTGCCAATCTGCACAAAAAGTCAATCATTGTATCAGTCAACAGATCCCTAGTCAAATCCAAGCCTATCTTGGAGGGGATCTTGACAAAGCAGCTTCAATTGTTGAGATAAATAATCTGGAAAAAGACTTATCCACTCTTGGTGAGCTTCCAAGTACCTTCATTCTGAAAATAAATGGTAAGCTAGTCTCAACAAATAGGTTTGTCAGGACTCAAAACACTGAAAGCTTGTGTGAAGAAGCTATACGAGCTGATGATGAAATGTGTTCTCCATCAAATCAGTATGCTAAGTGCTCAACTGGTTCACACAAGCAAAAGAAGGGAAAACAAGCTCAAGCTGCAGCTTTGGACTCTAATGATGGTAAGAGACCTGTTAATCCCTTTGATAATCATTTTGAGAAAAAGTTTTCAAAAGGTAAGCAGCCTGCTTTCAACAGGGGTAAGTCTCATGTTGAAAATAAATCTGCTGTGATTTCAAATAAGTTTTTAAATCATAATGGAAAATTGTGTTAGGTCACCTACCTACGGATCCTATCTTGACGCGACGCCGTCCAACGAGTGCGGAATCCTCGTTAGCGGTTTGACGGATAGATCACACACACACGAAACACGGAGACACACATGATGATAGACGCAAACTAAAACGCCGCGACATGTGATTCTCTCCAAGAACACACACAATCCTCTCAGTATGCTCGTAATCGCCCTTAGCCTTAATTCTGCAAAAGTTGTTAATTAAAATTGATTAACACTTAATTATAACCCTCAGATTCGAACTTGCCTTGAACAAGTTCGAGAAGGCCCAAGCCCACGAAATTGTCCACCATAAGTTCGAATCAGGCCTTTGAACTTATTCTAGAACTTGTCTTTGAACTTGTTCTAGAACTTATGTTTGAACTTATCTTTGAACTTATGTTTGAACTTATTATAAAACATCATTTTCAACCAAGTTCAAACATATATACAATCAATATCAAACATATAACGAACATGCATTAATATGCAATTACGAACATTTGGACTATTACAAAATATCGTCTATACTTAGAATGTTATCGTCACACAGGATGCACTAACAGACTCCCCCTTGATGATAGCTTCTAACTTTATATATTTTGTCTAAGTACTAGAACTATACAAACTACTACCAGCATATAATCCTTGCCCTATGCAAACCCTTACCACATTCTGGAACTTCCTGTCTTCTGATCTCCAGCCTTCGTGAAAGAAAATTGGCTGATCATGAAGCTTTCTCAGGTCGTCCTTGAATAAGGTGATCAGATGCAGTGGATCGTATACTTTCAAAATAGTCTTTTCATCTTTATCTCCATCACTGCTTCAGCCGTCTCATTGTCTACATACCACTACTTCATGTTGCTAACTACATCCTGTGGCATAGACTTCATCGGCACTTTTTCAGACATCGGACTGGCTTGTAAACCATCCTAGCCCAAGGCTTTCTAGTGTGGGGATCTATTCTCGACTGATCTTCAACTCTTCTACCTGACCTCAGCTTTATTCTTTCAAACTTTCCAGACCTCCCCTCCTTTCTGATGATTTTAGCTATAACTTCAGCGTAGGGGTCGTCTCCCAAGTTGATAAGCTCTTTCCAGGCCAGTTCCTTTACTTCGTATTTGGGCAGAGTATTAAAAACCTTCAAGGTTCTCCTTAAATACTGAAGCCCGTCTCTTCTTTTAAGCACGAATAGCTACAGTTCCCTATCAAAGAACCAGCTTAAGATCCCTCCTGAGAGATTTTCTAGACATGGTAGTCTCATTCTTTTCTTTACGGCCAGGTCTGTCTTCTTCTCCTCCTTCCTGAACCATAGCTTTATCATTTCTTCTCTTGTTTGTTCCTTTTCAGCTATTTCAGATTCTGATTCATCCGTATATGGTATGTTCAGCTCATCAAGATCTATCACATCCTGATCATTATGTATATATTGTTCGGTGATAGGCTGCTTTGGGATAACCACTTCATCTACATTGTCATCCTCATCTTCAACCACCTCTTCATATGACTTCTAACCCACCACGTCTTCTTGAATAAATTTCCCTTCTTCCAAGTCTTCTTGATCAAAACCAAAATCGTCTTCATCTTCAAGGTTCATCAAGGCTTCAATCATCTCGTGCTCAACAGTCTTTGTAGCTTCGCCTTTACCTCCTTCTCCCATACCAGACAGACTAGGCTCCCCCTGAACTTTTGCTTGCTGACCAATCTCTTGAGAAAGATCTGCTAGCTCACTTTCTCTTTAAGCATCTGGATCATTGCAGTCGTCATCGTCTCTCCTCACTTTCAGCTGATCTTCCTTGCAGCTACTCTCCCCCTGAGCTTGCAGATTTTTCAGTAATTGCTCAAGGAGAGTCTTCATCGTCTTCAGCTTAGACTGTTGATCAGCCACTATTGTTCTTAACTCGACATTCTCTTGATCAAGTCTGGCATTATGCTGTTGCAGCTCTTTCACCGCTGTGGACAGTTGATAAATTTGGACTGTTTGGAAGTCCACTTTTCCTTTCAGCTCAGTGAACCGCTGATTGTCTGTGTAAGAAATCGAAGTTGATGGAGTGGAGGCTGACGTAGTTGGAGCAGTTGTTGAAGTTGATGTAGCAGTCGGAAACACAGTCTGAGGAGCTGAAGTGGATGGAGCTCCCTGCATAAATCTACGCCTCTTCGCCCTATGCCTAGGTACGAGTGGAACTTCCTCTTCCTCTTTTTCTTCAAAATCCGAGTCTTCTGCCTCTGTATCCCTACCTGCTGGCCATGTCATTTTCCTTCTACTGACCACTAATCTTCATCCATATCTACCAATTGTGACAGCCGGATCAGCAGCCTCTATCTCCTCAGAACTAGACTCGGAGTCAGACTCATAGGCGGTCTCTATGGGACCCTCAGCCTCAGTCTGTACTGTTTCTCTTTCTTCTTCACCCAGGACTTCTGCGTCCATAAACTCAACTTCAGATGGTTGGTATTCATCAATCTCTCTAAAAATATCATTGAACTCAGCCGGAGGCTCCAAGATGTCTTGAACTAATTCTGTAGCAATATCTTGCTCGGCAGCAGTTCCTTGAGCACAACTCTCTTCCAGAGTTTGCTCCCGCTCTTCATACTGTGGAGCTGAACTAGATGGCCCAGCAGCTTCTGATGCTGGCTGTGGGCGAGGAGTGGGTCTGGCAACCGGAGCTCTTCTAGCCTGAGCTCTTTGCCTCTGACGTTCTTGTGGCTGTTGTTGTTGTTGTTGTTGTGGCTGTTGTTGTTGTTGTTGTGGCTGCTGTTGTTTTTGCTGTTGCTGCTGCGGGACTTCACCTGTCTAATTTTCACATTCTGGGGCTACAAAATCGATATCAATAACGGCCCCGAACAGAGGTGCCACTTGGGGCCTGACCTGCTCAGCCCTTCTCGCATTGTCGGCCTGGCAATCAGCAAAAAATCTTTTATCGATCAAGGCCACGCCACTTAGATCTGGAAGTGGTGGAAAATTCGGCAAAAAATGATGAATGATCATCATAGCAAAATGAGGGTACATCAAAAATCTTTCCCTCACCGGAGCTGTGATCTGGTGCACAAACTCCCCAAAAAACATTTCAGTGAAACTGAATCGCTTGTTGTACACCAACGCAATCAATGCTGATTGCTATTTAGACACCATTGTGTCAAATCCCACCTTCTTCGATGCAAAACATACCATAATAACGTTTACAAGGTAACGCCATTGGCCAATCAAGCCACTCTTCACATACGAAGCCATCGTTATGTCTTGGGCATATCCCATTCTCAAAAACGCTGCTTGCCGAATATGTAAAGGAAAATCTATCGGCCCCGTTTCTTGGTCCTCAGATCCTAGCTGTAGGATCTGTCTCAACATATCAGCCGAAAAGACGATTGGCTGTCCACCCACTCTTGTTCTTAGAACAGTAGGTGTAACCGAGCAATCCACTTGTAGATGCTCCAAAAACTGTCGCACATAAGTCAATATGATTTGAAGATTGTGAGTGAGAGCGTAGGAGACTCGGGCTGGGTCAGGAACTCTATCATCTTACGATACGGCTGCGCTTTAGGCAATTCACGATTCACGGACATAACCATGTTATGTTTATTATAAAATGTCCGATCACCCATATCTGCACACGAAAACAACAAGCAACATTAGTAATTAAAAAATAAAATTAAACTAGTTTATTTCGAATTTGCATAACTTCGAACTTGGATAAGTTCGAAGTCCAACACATTCGAACTTAGAGAAGTTCGAATTTATTTTAAAAACATTCGAATTTAAAGAAACTCGAGGAATATGTTCGAACTTGACTGACTTCTAACTTTTAGATATTTCAACAAGTTCGAACTTTCTGACAAGTTCGAACCTGAAGAACATGTTCGAAGTCGGTCACTTTCAAACTAAAATCCAAGATTTTAACCCCATTTGACCTAAATACTAGTATAATCTAGTCCTATTGGGTTCTAATCGAAGTTATTAATAATTTATTTGAACTTTTATCCGTCAAAATTCTTGATTTCAAACCACAAAGTTTCAACTCAAATAAACATCAATTAAACTCGATTTTTGTCATAATAATGTCCTAAACTACTCATACTTTGTATAATAATGGTTACTATACATAAGAATATGTGTATGTTCGAGAAATGAAAGAAAAACTTCGAGGAATTGGAAGAAATTCGAATGATGGCAAGTTCGAAGACAAGTGCGAGATCGCCGGAAGACAAGTTCAAAGGAAGAAATTTGAGGGCATGTGTCTTAAATGAAGTACTGTTGACCTATTTATACCAACTACCTTCGAACTTAGCATAAGTTCGAAGTTCCTGACAAATTCAAAGTTAAGTTCAAATTTGTCTGAATTTCGAACTTAATTGAAAATTTTGAGAATTCTTGAATAAAATTCAACTTTTTCAACTTTTTCATGTAACGGAATTTTACAAACCTTGCAAAAGCATTCACACCAAGCAACAGATTTTCACACAATAGATGTTTATCCAACCAAAAATGCATCCTACTAACTTTGACCTTTTTCCTACTTAGAATAGAATAAAATAAAATAAAATAAAATAAAGTAATACAAAGTTTGAATGAAATTTAAACTTAAGCTACGCAAAAATACATTTACAAACTTTACGACCTGAACTAACAAAGTCAAAGAAGGTTCAATCAGATAGCGGTGTCAAACGAACTTTCAGTATTACACTTTCTCAATTAGGAATTTTTTATTCCTTTGATTATTTGTCGTGATATACATTCCAAGTCGATTGTCAGTATGATTTTCCCTTTAAACATTTTACACTTTGGAATATCCCTTTGCCTTTTTATTTATCAAGAAAACTACCTTACGTGTCCCGTACTTAGATATACTTTTATGATCAAGGCAGACACACAATGATTATAACTTTTCGGTATTGCAAGTTTTCTTTAAAAGGCAAACATCGGACACAATTATGTATTTACATACAACAGAGTATCTTAGTTTGTCTTAAAGTATATTTAAAGTTAGCAAGACAGCGGTGACAGGTCTTTACTTACATACAACAAAGCGACTTATCTTGTTAACTTGAGTCAAAACAGAGGTGACAGATCTGTACTTACGTACAACAAAGCGACTTATTTTGACTCCTCCATCTTTGTCAAAAATATTTCTTTTCTTTTCTTTAAGATGTATTTGATGTTGCTATACATCCCCAAGAAAATTTGCATACCTCATTTAGAATCATTGTCTTTATGTCTCTAACATAGAAATTAAGACCATTTGGTCATACATCTAAGTTAGTTACACATAAGACTTTTTCTTCAATAATTTATTAGAGTTTGAGATTTTCTTTATGTATTATGCCTACCAACACATCAAACAGGAAATTGTATATCACTTAGAATTTAAGGTGCATTATGTGTGAAAGCTTAACACTTACGGTGCGTTTGGTACAGAGAATGGAAATGCAGAGAAATGACAACAGAGAATGGAATTACTGAGAAAAGGAATTGGTCTAGAGAAATAGAATTGATTCATCTATTTGGTAGAACAGAGAATTCAGCAGAGAATTGTAACAGAAAATCATTTCTCTTGTTTGGTACAACAGAGAATTCAACAAAGAGTTCTATAATAAAACATTTTATTATTTGCAATCATAATTATTTTCAAACAATTTGTAATTCAAACCCAAAATAATATTTTGTAATAATTAAACATTTAATTGATCAAACAAAAATATTTACCAACATAATTTACTCAAAAAATATTAAATAAAGTACTACCAATTAAGTCAAACCAAGTCAAAATACTACAATTTGATCCAAACCAAAACAAAGTCATTCATTCAATTTGTTAAACAAAGAAAGATAAACAGTCTACTACTATCCCGTAAAACCATAATTCTAGAATCCATCTATATCAAATAGTCCAAATGCTAATTTGTTCTTTCGCCTTTTCTACTGAGTTAAACCATGATAGACGTCATCTGGGCTTCTCTCGTCTTGATTGTTCTTCGTAAACACCCTGGCAAGCCATTTGTAAGTAAGACCATGAGTTATGAAAAAAAGTAACAAAAACATATATCCGATAAATCTAGAGCTGCATGATAAATAATTAAATATTTAAGCATACCTACAAAGGTAAACATATGCTACATTTTGAAAGCTAACCTATATACACATGCACATCATATATATACTTTGAGTTATGCGCACTGACCTTTCACACACTGCACTTTCATGCACAATGTTTTAACACAATGCACTTTCACACACTGCACTTTCATGCATAAACACTAGACACAAAAACAGTTCACACACTGCACTTTCATTCTGTTTTGTAGACAAAAGCAATACAATTTTCCGCACCAAAAGTAATCTCAAACAGTTCCATAATTACATATTAATGCAAAAAATGATGTAGGATCCTAGGAGATATTTTTATGGGTCAATACCACTTGATGAATCCAATTCATTCAAAGCCTAAAGCCCCAAAGATCACTTGGAACCAACATACTAGCAAATTTGCATTAAGGATTATCATACATTTGAAACTTTAATATATATGATGGAGTTGATCTAGCTTTATACAAGTAAATTAACCCAAACTAATGAACAATTTGCCACATATAAAACCAAGACCCTCATATATAAAGCAACTGACCAATGTTAGCATTATAATGACTCAAAATGTTGTGTCGGTCATAAATTGAAAAGGATTCTGCAGTTAGACACAAAATGAATGCACACCAAAATTAACCATGGAAGTTTTAGCAGTTGTCTATGCTGCTCTTACTATGTATATGATGCACATGTATGTAGCTACTACTCCTTGATAACAAACCAAAATTAAAGCATACAAACACACATTCAAGCTACTACTTTTACTTGGTTGCTGCTGATCAATTCTAAGACAAACACACACACATAAAAAGTTACTTTCAAGCACACAAACACCACATATTCAATTCACATGCATACATACACGCACAACTCGGTTACTGGTTAGTTTATAAGACACACACCCATATGGCTGCTGCCATGTGGGTAGAAAAATAGATAACCAAAATTTCAAGAAATTTTTTTTAAAATCTGAATAGAAATTAAAATAAAAGATAATCTGATTTAACATCTTTTATGTTACAAATCTGAAATAGGGATAAAAAATCGATACCTTGATCTGAATCGGCCGCCGCTAGGGAGAAGAATGTTCAGCCTGTTCTCTGCCTCATACAGTTTCTTGTCATCATCCATCATCTTCTGATATGTCAAGACTCTCTGACGGCCCTCAAACTCCTGAGTAGGTGGAATGTATCCCTCATCTATACAGATCCACATTCGCATGTCGTTGAAACTCGCAAAGTCAGCAAACCTATCCTTCTACCAGTAGTAGTCTTCTAACCTCATCAGTTTTGGCGGAGAATTTGCCTTGCCAACCTAGTGCTCCATTTCGATAAACTTTTGCAAACTGGTCATCTTTTCAAAATTTTTTGTTATTCGAACTTAGGAAATTTAATTTAAAAGTAATTTTAAAATTAACGCTTTCGAACTTAGGTAAGTTCGAACTAGTTTAAGATTAAATTCGTTTAAAATTAAATTCGAAATTAATTAAGTTCGAAATCAACAAATTTGAAGGTCCGACAAGTTCGAGATCTGACAAATTCGAATGCTAGCAGGTTCGAATCTCTGCCAAATTCGAATGAAACCCTAAGTTCGTGAGGAGCGTATTTTCTGATAAGTTCGAATTTTCTGACAAATTCGAATAAACCTAATACCCCCTATGTTCGAGCGCCGCAAGTTCGAAAAACGGCCAAAAGTTCTATTTTTTTTCAACTGTTCAGTTTAAACCAAAGTTATCAGGATTAAAAACTATGATTTCGATTAAAATGTTGAACTAATATGAACTTTTCTCCGTTATCTTGCTTGTTTAAATCGAAAAACCAATAGAAGATGTGATTTTCCCGTCCAAAAATGTCAAGAAACCAAGAATGTTGATTATGAACACGAAGAACACTAAGAACACCCTTATGTCTCTGATACCACTTGTAAGGTCACCAACCTACAGATCCTATCTTGACGCGACGCCGTCCAACGGGTGCGGAATCCTCGTTAGTGGTTTGACGGATAGATCACATGCACACGAAACACGGAGACACACATGATGATAGACGCAAACTAGAACGCCCCGACACGTGATTCTCTCCAAGAACACACAAAATCGTCTCAGTTTGTTCGTAACCGCCCTTAACCTTAATTCTGCAAAAGTTGTTAATTAAAACTGGTTAACACTTAATTATAATCCTCAGATTCGAACTTGACTTTGACAAGTTCGAGAAGGCCCAAGCCCACGAACTTGTCCACCACAAGTTCGAATCAGGCCTTTGAACTTATTCTAGAACTTGTCTTTGAACTTATTCTAGAACTTATCTTTGAACTTATCTTTGAACTTATGTTTGAACTTATTGTAAAACATCATTTACAACCAAGTTCAAACATATATACAATCAATATCAAACATATATCAAACATATAACAAACATATAACGAATATGTATTAATATGCAATTATGAATATTTGGATTATTACAAAATATCGTCTGTACTTAGACTGCTATCGTCACACAGGATGCACTAACGAATTGGTTATAATTGAAGGTAAGTCTTTCAAAACCAAAAGTAGTGATTATGTTGATAGGCAACATCCATCACATCTCAGTAAGGGCAAAAGCAAAGCAATTGCTCAACCTGAGAAATTTGGGAATAAGTTTCCCAAACCTGTGGAAGGTCAAAAGCCAATCAAACTTCCTATATTTTATATCTGTCATCCTAAAAAGAGGCAAGAGGATACAGGTAAATACGTTGCCATTGTGCCTTCCACTCAAAGTGTTGATTCTTCTAAAAATAGTAATAAGTTTGCTAAACTTGCTGAGAAGTTCAACAAAGATGCTTCAGAATGTGTTTCTGGAAGTACTTCTTCTAAAAAGACAAAAAAGAGAAACTGTTATAAATGTGGGAAGAAGACACATATGGCCAAAGACTGTCCTAAAACTGAGGACATGAGGCCTATTGACTCTGCTAGTTCCAACATTGCAAAAACCAGCAGTGTTGGAAGTAACATGGTTAATGAGGATAGTATCCAAGCTGATACAATCCAAATAGGAAATATTAGTGTTGATATTACTGGTCCATCAACAAATGTTAATGAAGTAGGAGAACTCATCCCTATGATGAGTTCCCCTAAAAATAACTAATATTTTCCCATCACAATCTGTAGGTCAAAAAACAATCCAAGGTTTGGTAGTTAGACAGCGGCTGCTCAGGCCACATGACAGGTTGCAAGGATCTGCTGAGTGATCTCACGCCTGAAAAAGGGCCAAAAGTCACCTTTGGTGACAATGTTCAGGGATCCACAGAAGGATATGGAAACCTTCAAGCTGGTGCTGCTATATTCAAAAGAGTAGCCTATGTGTCTGGGCTGAAACAGAATCTTGTAAGCATAAGTCAACTGTGTGATGCTGGTTACAAGGTCAATTTTGATGAGCACCTGGGCTACATATTGGATTCCCAAGGCAAAGTTGTGATGTGTGCACAAAGGAAGAAAGGTGTATATGTTGTGGACATGAAATCTGCTGATCCCACAACTGAAACCTACTTTATTTCCAGAAGCAATGCAGACCAGATTGGTTATGGCACAAAAGGCTATCACACTTGAACTTCAAGAACATCAACAAACTCTGTAATAAAGAGTTGGTACCAGGTTTGCCTTATATAACCTTTGTTAAGGATAAACTCTGCACAGCTTGTGAGAAAGGCAAGCATAGAAAAACATCTTTTAAATCTAAGCATAATTTCTCTATTGATACTCCTCTCTTCTTAATCCACATGGACTTATTTGGACCAGTCAGTGTCCCAAGTCTAGGAGGTAGAAGATACACTCTAGTAATGGTTGATGAGTTCTCTAGGTTTACATGGGTGATCTTTCTGAAGAGCAAAGGAGAGGCTGCTAGAGAAATTATTGGGTTCATCAAAAAGATGGAGATGCTGAACTCTGCTCAAGTTAAGAAGTGATCATGGTACTAAATTCAGCTATGAAGTGATCATGGTACTAAATTCAGATTCAGTACTCTTGAGGACTTCTGTGAAGAAAGAGGGATCTCAGAAAACATTTCAGCTGTAAGAACTCCACAACAAAATGGAGTTGCTGAAAGGAGAAACAAAACTTTCATTGAAGCTGCCAGAACCATGATGTGTGCATCAGGTTTGCCTTCATCATTTTGGGCTGAAGCGGTTAACACTGCCTGCTTCACCCAAAACAAATCATTGGTGGTGAAAAGGTTCAACAAGACTCGCTATGAGTTAATCAAAGGGAGAAAGCCAAATATTAGCTATTTCCATGTCTTTGGATGTCTCTGCTTCATTCTGAATCAGAGAGACCAGCTGGAAAACTTTGAACCCAAAGCTGATGAAGGTGTGTTTGTTGGATATTCTGCTATCTCTAAACCCTACAGAGTATACAACTACAAAAGAAAGGTGATAGATGAATCAATCAATGTCACCTTTGAAGAGTCCAGAAGTGCTTCCACCAAAGTTGTTCCTGAATCAGTTTCAGGAGAGTTCAGCTTTGATGATCTCATGCATTCCATCAACGAAGAAAAGGACTCAAAAGCTTTCACTACACCAAGAGTGAAACCTGTTAACCACAATGGACATGATGATGACTTTGTTGATACACCCTGTGTGAATAAGTGTACTGACATAATCAATACACCATGCCCTGAACCTCTCAATGCTGATTTCCCTAGATCTTCTACTGATGTGTTCAACAATGGAGATTCATGTTCAACAAGTGAACATGCTCAAGAAAACAGTGTGTCTGAAAATCTTGAAAGCTATTCGACAGGACCTGTTGGAAATGAAAATGATGCAGGAGAATCTTCATTGAGGCATGATCCTAAGTGGATCAGGTGTCAACCCAATGATCAAATAATTGGTGACATCAACAAAGGGGTACAAACAAGATGGGACAGCTTAGGAAACTTTTGTATGTTCTCTAGCTTTGTATCCCTAATGGAGCCTAAGAAAGTGGATGATGCACTAAAAGATGCCAATTGGATCACTGCCATGCAAGAAGAGCTCAATCAGTTTTAGAGAAACAAAGTATGGAAGCTGGTCCCTGCTGCTAAAGGTAAAAGAATAATTGGCACCAAATGGGTTTTCAGGAACAAAATGGATGAGCAAGGTCATGTTATTAGAAATAAGGTAAGATTAGTTGCTCAAGGCTACAGACAGGAAGAAGGCATTGATTATGATGAAACATTTGCTCCAGTGGCCAGATTCGAAGCAATTTGTTTGTTTCTAGCCTATGCTGCCCACAAGAGCATGAATGTATTTTAAGTGGATGTGAAGAGTGCATTTTTGAATGGCAAGCTGCAAGAAGAACTATATGTCAAGCAGCCTCCAGGTTTTGAAAATGAACATCATCCAGGTATTGTCTATAAGTTGGACAAAGCCCTCTATGGTCTAAAACAAGCACCTAGAGCGTGGTATGACACTCTAACTGATTTCCTTATGAGCAATGATTATTCCAACGGTAAAGTGGATACTACATTGTTTATGAAGAAGGTGAAGTCTGATATTATGCTTGTTCAAATCTAAGTGGATGACATAATAATTGGTTCTACTAATGAGCAGCTATGCAGGAATTTTTCACTACTCATGTAATCTAATATGAAATGAGTATGATGGGTGAACTTACTTTCTTCTAGGATTACAGGTTAAACAAACCTCTAATGGAATTTTTATCAATCAAAGAAAGTACACTTTAGATCTTTTGAAAAAGTTTAAATTTGATCAAAGTTCTCCTATCAAAACCCCAATGGCAACCATTGTAAAATTGGATGCTGATGGCAGTGACAAAGCTGTTTCTGCAACAGCTTACAGAGGCATAATTGGGAGCTTGCTGTACTTAACGGCATGTAGACCAGACATTACGTTTGCTACCTGTTTATGTGCTAGGTTTCAAGTTGATCCTAAGGAATCACATCTAGTTGCTGTAAAAAGAATCTTGAGATACCTTAAGGGTACACCAGGTTTGCGTCTTTGGTATCCCAAAGACTCGAGTCTTGAACTAACAGGTTATTCAAATTCTGATTTTGCAGGCTGCAGGTTAGACAGAAAAAGCACAACAGGTGGATGTCTACTTCTTGGTGGAAAGTTGATCAGTTGGTGTAGCAAGATGCAGAACTCAGTTTCTACTTCTACTGCTGAAGCTGAGTATATTGCTGATGGAAGCTGCTGTGGGCAGATTCTATGAATGCAGCATCAGCTTGAAGACTATGGGCTTGTATATAGGAAGACTCCTATTCTGTGTGATAATACAAGTGCCACACCTATCTCTAACAATCCAGTGTTTAATTCCAGAACAAAGCATATAGAAGTCAGACACCATTTTATCAGAGATCACATCTAGAAAGGTAGTGTGGAGGTAAGTTTTATTTCCACAGATGAACAGCTTGCAGACATTTTCACCAAGCCTCTTGATGAAAACAGCTTTAATTACCTTGTAAGCAAGCTGGGCATGTTAAATAAAAGTGACTAAGTGTCATTAATCCTCTAAGATATTGCATGTCTCATACTACTCAAGTTTCTCAGAACAACTTAGATAGGACACGCTGTGCATGTTTTACACTTAGCTAATTTCTGAAAACTTGGACAGCTTTGACGTATAACAGGTTTGACAAAATAAGTTCTAACTTCAAACTTGTTCTGTTGAACAAACCTCCAACCTGCTCACTCACTCAATGTGTCATACAAGACATTGTCTTGTAACCTGATCAACTATTGAGCAGAACCTGTTCTTATATAGCTGCACAGGTTGAATGAACAGCTTGAGGAGTGAACAGCTTGTGATGAAACCTGCTCATCACAGGTTTGAACGATAGCTTAGAACATCATTTTTTAATTACCTTTCTTCATAACTAAGTTACTTAATTTCTGTATTTATTTAACTTAATTACTTGCGGAGAATGTGTGTTCACGTGTGTTAGTGACTAAGGAGGTTCAAGTGGTCTGATAACCGTTCTGACATGGCAAACCGTTTAGTTTTCCGTTAAAGAAAATTTCAAATCAACTGCCCAAACTCTTTCTCTCTCCTACTCACTCACATTCAAATCCTATAAATACCCCTTTCACTGTTTCATCTTTTTCTTCCTCTACTGCTTCCATAACTATCAACAGAACCCTAAATCGACTAAGTGTCCAATACTCTTCATTTCACTACTCTCAAATGGCTCACTAAAACAACCCTCTGCTTCCAGTGTTCTTTGGTAAGGATGTTGAAAAACATCCCTCAGTCACCATGATGCTCACTTTGAGACTCACTAGCTATATTGCAAACCTAACCATTCCCAAAAACTATGTAGGTAAAGGTTATAAAAACATGGTGGAGTTTCTGAAAGTTCACCCCCTGCACTATGCTATGACTTCATCTCATGGTGTCCTGTACTAGGAGATGTGTATGAGTTTTGGTATACATGTGCCTATGATCCATTAACCAAAACCATCAGGGGAACCATCCTCAATGGGACTCAGACCATTGAGATAACCACCGATCTTCTCAGGGAAGTTCTTCACCTTCCTGTTGTTGAAACATATGACAAGCCACAACCTGAGAATGATCAAATGGGCAATTTGTTACGCTTCTGTGGTGAAGCAGAACCTAAAGTTGGAGCCACTCTGTTTAGAAGGGATTTATCACCTACCTATAGCTTCTTATTTGCCTCTGTGGTGATGTGCTTTAGCAGCAAGGTTGGTTCATTTGACCAGCTTAGCAGAGATGAAATCCCCATAGTCCTACAGCTTATGGATGGGACTACACTGAACATGGCTTGTTGGATTTTTGTGAATCTGAGGAACCTGGTGCAGCAGGAAACTCGCCCAGATGCTGTCAGATATCCAAGGATTCTGAGCCTCATATTCAGACATGTTTGTGGTGAGCACCTCTACAACTCTCAGCCCCTGTTACTTACTGCTACATTCCCTGTAATTGGGAATAGAGTTTTCTACACTCCCGTTCTTCACAATGAACCTCCTCTCTCTCTACACCTATGAGGAGGTTAATTGGTATGGTGGAAGGACCCTCTGCTGTGAGGGTGCATCCAGTGGTTGCTCCCAAAGGAAAATCCAAATCCAGGCCTAAGGTGATCAAAAGGGGCCTGGAATCGACTAAAGCTGAACCTGTCCTCAAGAAGGCTAAAACAGTAAAGTTAAAGTCTGCATCATCAGCCTTAGTGGCTGATGGGGAGCAGACTTCTCACCCTGGCTCATCTGTTGAACCTGAGGCCTTCGTGGTTGGTGCCTCTGTGGCACCTGAGACCATGGAACAGGTTAACCCCCTGTTCCTGACCCAGTCTCACCACCAGTCCAAACACAACTCCCTGCTACTTCTCCTCAATCCCCCACAATGTCACAATACTCAAGGAGAAATCCTTAGCTATGAAGAAACCATCATCCCAAACCAGCCCCTCTCAACAGGAGTCAGTTGAAAAGAAGCAACCCAGGCTGCCTCTCTTATTTTGGGAGAAGGTTCAGCACCTTTAGAGCAGGCTTCACTTGCACATGACTCAACCCAGAGTCAGCCTAGACCCTCTGGTTCCTCCCAACAGGAACCAGTTGTACACAAGAAGACTACCACATCAACTTTCCCAGCCTCCCAACAGGCTGAGGATATTATCAGACAGGAGTCCACTCCACTCCACACTGAGTCCACACAGTGTCCACTTCATACTTCTCCTACATCATCTGAGTCTGCACGAGGTGCCAAAACTGCTGGAACAGACCATCCAGCAGATCAGCCTCAAACTTCTGCTCCTGGTGAAGCAGATGTTCTACACCCAACAGTTGTTGAAGGACCCTCTTCCCAAGCTGATGAACCACAGGGAATGGACCATCCCTCTGGAGAGGCTACCCCTCAATTGCAAACTCCATCGACAGGTTTCACCACTGCTGATGTTGAAATGCACATCCCCTCTCCCCATGAAGAGGTACCTACTAACCAAGGTACTACTGAGGGAACCACCCAAGGTCTTAATGAAGGTGTTGCAACACAAGCAGCATTTGAAAGGCCACCATCTCTTACCACCTCTCCTAATGATGCAGAAATAGTCACTACTGAAGGATCTATTGACCCTTTTAAGCTGGGTCATCTCTCATATGCCTAGGCTATGGAACTTCTTTCCAAAGTCTCCATACCTTCCCTCACACATCCTCGAACACCTGCCTTATCGTCATCCCATTCCCATTCTTCACCATCAACACAATCCAAACAATCCACACACACTCCTCCATCCCCCAAAGATCTTCCTTTGAAGGATCAGCTCTCTTTGCTGACCAACAAAGTTGGTTCTTTGGAAAACTCCATGACCTCCCTACCTTCCATAATCTCAGACTCTGTGTCTACACAGCTTAAAGGATTTTTTTGATTCGATCAAGACTTCCTTTCCAGCCCCTCCTCCTCAAGCTGATCAATCCTCACAGCTGCTTGCACTCACTGCTCAGCTGCAAACACTCTCCACAACACTCTCCTCCATTCTTTCTACTCAACAGCACTCTGTGTCCTCTTTGGCAGCTGTCTCCAAACAGTTGTCAACTCTCCTAGACGCTTGCACAAAAACTTTCCCTTCCACGTTGGCCAGCTTGAACACTTTAGTAGTCTCTCTGTCAAATTCCGTGTCATCAAACCTTTATGATATGCAAGATTGTCTTGAATTAAATCTTGCACAGCTTCAAAGTTTGTTGTTCACAGCTTCTGACAGAGAATCCATCTCTAAGCTGTCATCTTTTGCAACTTCCCAATCTACTTACCATCAAACCTGTCTTGCCCAACTTGCAGAGGTGAAGGACAACCTGGCTTTCTTAGTGCATAGCCTGGTTGGCCCCAAGCCTACTGCCAAAACTGCTGCTCAGCCTGATGAATTCGTTTCTCCAGGCAGACCCAGTGTTGAAGGCTATGTGCCATCTCCTTCAAAGGGGGAGAAGATATCTACCTCAAACACCAATCTAAGGGGGAGAAATCTTCATCTCCCTCTAAGGAGAAATCAGCATCTACAGGTCAAGCAGCAGGTGCTTCACAAACAGTTCCTAATGTGGATGTCTCCCAATCAACTGAAGGTGCTCAGCCGACTCAGGCTGGATCTCCAAACCCTGCACCATCTAAGGGGGAGGAATCCATTCCTGGGGGCAATCCAAGCAGAAGGAGGCATCTAAGGAATGAGAGACAACCAATAGTGAGAAAATCAAATCGTGCTTAGATGTGTGTTTTCCATGCATGTAAGTCTGCTTGAATAAAACAGTAACGTGTGTCCAAGTTGTTCTTATTTAAGCTGTCCATCTGTGTCTTGTAAACAATGAGTTCATCTTAGTGAGTGTATTCATTGTATCTAGTCTGAGTGTGTCCTAGACTAGTTAAACCTCTGTTGTATCTGTCATCTCAGCTTGAGTCATTCCGCAGTTCAAGCTTGTTTGTAATTAACACTTGTTGATAATATACATAAACATTTAGAAAAGAGTGTAGAATTTTAATTTGCTGTATTCACCCCCCTCCCCCTCTACAGCTTAGAACAATACACTAGGAAAACCTTTTGGGACCTACAATGAAACTAATAAAATGCAGAATTAAATGTAACGAAGTCACATGGAGCTTAATTCACTTAACTTGTCATAAACAAAATAATGACTTCATAAGTCAGGATTGTTTAGACAAGAAGTAATAGCATTTTATATAACTACATGTGAAATGTATAGAACTTGTGTGATGGTTAGTCAAGTAATAGCCTTTGACTTAATTAAACACTCATCGGGAAACTTGACTGAGCACCACAACGAAATGTTGTAGATAACTAGGTTTTGGTGGTTATGGATACATATCACAATTCATTAGCACAATGCTATTAAATTAAGATATCTAATTAAGATATAGATAAACCACATAGTGTTAGTCTCAAGACTAAACATCTAAACGTATCATTAGTATCAATTAATTTGAATTGTTATAACTCCTAAAACTTAATTTTGGTATCATCATGAGTGATTTACTAGTTACTCTGAAGATAATGGACATAAATATAAAAGGAGATTTAGAGTGGATCTGAATAATATTACAAAAAATTGTAATAAAGAACTAGTGAAATTTTTCAAAGATAAACGGTAATGAAGTTATATCAGTTAACAATGGAACACTCCCAATAAGATCATGTCTGAAATTAATTTTTCGATAGATCATATTACTGTTATATTTGATAAAGGAATAGTGGCGTTAAATTGATGGAAATCATGTTGTGTTTATTGAAATAGAGGAGATCAACATGATATCTTTATTATTGTTCTATTTTGCATGTTTTAGAAATTCGAGAATAAATTTGAAGTTATTCTAATATTAGTCCACAGCTGCTTGTTGTCGTGGGAACCACAACGAGACTTAAAAGACTACTGGGGTTTTTGGTTGATATTTATGTGGGATGAATATGACAAATGTTGAACCACATTCACATGTATTTGTTTTGAACAAATATTGGATAGACCTAAAGATTGAGACAACTTTGTGGATCATAGTCATGAGTCGTCTCAGAAAGGTAATCATTAGTACCTAAGTTGCCTACGTACTTCAATGCGGGTGCTGCTGTACGCTAGGCATAACCTAACATCATCTGCAACTGGGTGATCATTTCAGTTCGAGGCTAGATTTAATGGGAGCCGTGCCGGAGGCCTAGATAGTCAAGATGGGATTTGACCCTCTTATAACTAAGAAGAGATATTTAGGGCCACTCGGCGATAGATACTGAAGGAAATGCATGGCCGTGCTCGGATAGAATTGATTTGTTCTACTCTGTCTGTTACTGTTGAGTATGATATCATGGAGTCAGGAAACATAATCGTGTTTGCTAAGGTTGATCTAATCCATGCCTAGCTTTCACATTGAAATATCGCGATGCATGAGATATAACGTAAGTTTGTTTTTAGAAGGTCGTTTCAACAAGAATGTCCGAATGAGAGTAAGAGTTTTTATGATCTTCGTTGCCTAAAGTGTCTAGCCATGACCTCCTTCAGGCGTATGCTGCCTGATGGTACGTCGTCCTACACATGTGGGAGTATGTTAGTGTATGGTGTGTAAAGATGACATCACTACTGCATCATGACTGATTTCATAAAACACTTGAGGGTCACACGGATGAACACAACTGAACAGATACAATAGAATGATTGAATAAATAATATTGAATATTGTTTATGACACGAAATTATCATTGAGATTAAATTAATGGGTGATTAATTATATCCCAAAGTACGGAGAGTCTAAGTGCAATATTAAATATTATAGTGATTTAATTGTCATTGTATGAAAATTCAATATATATCTAGTCTTTTATTTATTATTGGATATTGAATAAAATATGCATTTATTTGAATTAGTATTATCATCAAATTATTAGATAATTAGATGAATAATTATAAACAAATAAAATGGGATAATCATAAGTAATTATCTAGTCATTTATATATTATTACATAATGTATAAAAGGTTAACATTATTAATGGATATATCATTATAGAGATAATTATGTAAGTTTTAAACAATAAAAATAATTATTAACATATATATTATATATTATCATATTAGAGTATAATTGACTCAAAACTCTTAATTAATAATATATCTATACATACACGTCCAAGGTTTAAAAAAATGGATACAAAAAAAAACCACAAAACACACACGAACGCATAATTATGTGTGTGTTGCGTGTTGTGTTCTTGGCAAAAAAAAAGAAACCCAAACAAAAGTGTTTGGTTTTTCCCCGTTCTTTGTTTGTTTGATTGCGTACTTGGCGACACTCGATCATGTCATCACCAGTGGATACTGAGAGCTTGTGTTCGTGTATTTTTGTCTTCAATTACAAAGGTACGAATAGCTTTTTCATTACTTATCTTATGTATACGTGATCATCCGTGTAACGGAATTCGTAAATTTTAAAAAGCTTCCATTGTGCGTTATCGATTAAAGTTTACATTATGAAAAACCGATACGAATTCCAAACAATTTGCTTACCCGAATTATATTTCATATAACTTAGATGGAAGTTGTAGTAAGTACAAAGAGATTGCCTGTTCCGATTCCAAAACATAATTGGCCGGATTTCAATTTTAGATTTTTGGTAAAGCTTGAAGCATTTCATTCTTGGAAATTAGGTAGATCACCTACCGACTCATCAGATGCAATTTATGCCTTTATTTTGATGATACTTAAGCTTTGTAAATACAAACCCAAACGGGGATTTATACTCCGTGCGAACGAGTGATGCCCAAATTGCTTTTGAATCATATTAAACATGATTTATGGGCTTTATTCTCTATCAATCTTGGCTAACTCAATTATATATTATATTATATTGTTATGGGTGTTTCACGTGGGTCATAAAGAAAGCAACTCAGAAAATGAATATTTTAATTTAAATAACAAGATTTAACAAGATATAAATCACTATTCATAACCTATTCATCCTATTACTTTTTGATTTTTTTTTGATTTTTTGTTATTTGTTTTTAAGATTTTATGTTTATCCCATAAAATTTATTTATTAATATGTCTAAAAATATTAAAGTTTTACATTTAATACAAACTCCAATTCAAATTCATTTTCAAATGTTGTCATATATTTAATTCTAATTTAAATTTGCTCAATATTAACTATTATTGCTTTGAAACATTTTTCTTATTTTTTGATGTGTTGATTTCTTTCTATTTTTTATATATTTTTATAAAATAAATAATATTGAACATTATTTTTCGCTACATGTAAAATATAATGAAATTATTTCCTTTTTTAAATATGAAATACAAATTTTTTTCTTCTATATAAAGAAATATATAATCATTATTTTCATAAAACATATTGTATATTATCAAACTTTTTTTAACAGAAAAACACATACATTCCTAATCTTACTTTTAAATTCACAAAGTTATATAAACTTAGAATCAAATGAGAAGCTAAATATATCTCGAAAAATGTGAGAAACACGGTGACCCATTTTTAAATTACAGACTAAGTGAATCAACAATTCACTATGTTTATAAGTTAATGCATTAGTTTTTGAATTTATAAATATGATTAATAAATTTTAAAATAAGTGAATATATATATAATATATATATATATATTATAATATATATATATATATATATATATATATATATATATATATATAATATATATATATATATATATATATATATATATATATATATATATATATATATATATATATATATATATAGAATTTGGTTCCACAGCGTCCCCTCCAAAATCCAGCGTATCCAGCGTACCAAGGGTATTTTCGTAATTGCAGCGACCATTCACATTGCTTAAATTCATCATTCACATTATATGATCATTCACATCAGTCAATTGGTCATTCACATTACTTAATTGATCATTCACAACACTTATTTAACTATTTATACTTCTTGTACACTTATTTGATCATTCACATTACTTAATTAACCATTCACATTACTTAATTGACCATTCACATTACTTAAATGATCATTCACATTACTTAATTAATCATTCACATTACTTAACTGACCATTCACATTACTTAAATACATTTAACATTGATGGTATGTAGAAGATGAAGTCTAACATTGCTGTTCTCGTCATTCATCAAATGTGAATGGACATTTACCTAATGTGAATGACCATTCACATTAGAAGATTGATCATTCACAAAACGTAGTTGACAATTAACAGGACTAATGTAAGGTGCTGATATTATTTAACCAATGTGAATGGTGAAATTTACTAATGTGAATGGCCATTCACATTAGCTGAATGATCATTCACATTGGTTGATGTTATTAATGTTTGATAGATTTGAGAATTTGAGCGTTACATGAATGACCATTGTTACTGTTTGTCATTAATCTTGTTACTGTTTGTTAGTAGTTGACGATGCACAGCATACATGCTGTGCTGATATGGTACAACCAATGTGAACGGTAAATTTCCTAATGTGAATGACCATTCACATTAGCTGAATGATCATTCACATTGGTTGTGTCACACCCTGCTACCCCGGTTGGCAGCGAGGCGCGACGAGTGCGGAAGCGTAACCATAATCATAATGAACGACCACTATATGGACGTTTACAAAAATACATCGGCGTAACTTTAAAAGATATAAATGTTTTACATAACCCAAAATGATAAAGAGAAGTTCGCAAGGTACAGAGCTATAAATACATAATTAAATCATCCAAAATAATGCAACTAAATCTCCGTTAATTTTGAACATGCATGCGACTCCATGGATGCGGAAGCTTGAAAGTAAAATACGCCCGAAGGCATACTTGCCTTAATTTCCTGAAAATACACGCTAAAATACGTCAACAAAAATTGTTAGTGAGCTCATAGGTTTACACGTAAATCTGACTTGTATGGACAACAATAACAGAGATTGAATTTATAAAATCATAAATTCCTTGTTATGTATTACATAACCATCATGCAACCGAAGCTTAATTTAAAATGAGTTTGCTCTGTGCAGTATTCCCATACGTTACCGTTTGTTGAATATATATGCACCCGCTGTTAGCCAATCCAACTAACCCGAGTGGGGGACATGACTCCCAATAGATCTATCCATAATATATTCGCGCTTACAAATAAATGCAATTAACGGTTCATGATATCAGAGCTAATGGAACCCAATGTGTAATACATAATAGAAATGAAAATATTTCTCTGTCCATATAAAAACGAAGCATGTATTTCATCCCCAAAACATAACAGTGTGAAAAATAGGGGCTATGAGAACTCACCAGGATTGCGATGGCAAAAATCTAGCGTAAAAAGCTTTTAGCGTAAATGGATGGATGATGCGTCGAGTGAGTTTAATCGAGTCCTAAATGATAATAAGGATTTAATATCTCTAATATATGATGATATATACATTTATAGATTTTTATGTCTTAAATCACCCAACATTACAAGTTTATAAACAAAATTCGCTTAAAACGTCAAGTTTATATATATATATATATATATATATATATATATATATATATATATATATATATATATATATATATAATTTTCCAGCTTTTTCGTAGGTTTTTCGGCCTACTTTGAGGTTGTTTTTGACCAAGCTCCAAAATGTTTTAGACTTTGGTTTTCTAGGACATTAAACTACTATATACAAAGGATTTTTAGAATCAAGAACGGCCATTTTTCGAGATGTTTAGGTTGGTGAAAAAGCTCGTTAAAAACCCTATGTTGGCCATTTTTGAGCTGTCAAACTTTCGGTTTCCCAAATAATTTCTGGAGGTCTTAAACTCCAAAATAAATTATGAAAAATTCCAGATCTATAGTTAAGACATAGATCTAACTTTTGAGACAAGAATCAACTCATTTCGTTGAGTTATGAATTAGTTATGATTTTTCAAAGTCGATATAAATTTTCTGCCAAAAATCCGCAGTTTTATAAACTTGAAAAAACTTATGATTCTTGTTGTTTATTCAAAGACTACTTGTATAAAAGTTGTAAAAGTTATATAACACATATATAACACATGTTTTCATAATATTAACATGTTTATAATGTGTTCATATATTCGTATGCGCATTTAAAGAAACGACTTAAAAATAAAAACTAGAAACTTATAAACTTGAGTTTTTATGAAACTTGTTGTTGTTGGTGATTATATATATTATGCAAGACTTATATAAACATAAATGTATGATGAAATAAGTTAGTATTTACTTACTTTGAAGTATTTAGAATATGATTTTAAGTAGAAGTTGAAATCCTTGCAAGATATGCACCAAAACACTTGATTTTCTTGAAGAACACTTGAAGTATTTAGAATATGATTTTGAGTAGAAGTTGAAATCCTTGCAAGATATGCACCAAAACACTTGATTTTCTTGAAGAACACTTGAAGAACACTTGAATGCACAAGTTTGTGATGTGTGAGTGTATAAATTCGGTTTTGAGAGAAGAAAAGGAGAGGTTTTTGTTGTTTGAAGTGTGGAAAAGAAGGGAGAAATGAGGTCTTATTTATAGGCAAAGTGTTTGGTCTTTCAAATGATGAAAGACATGGATGAAAAGGTAGAGTGCACTTTTAAACAAAATGATTGTGTTTAAAGTAATATTAAAAAAATTAAAGTCAACTTCTAATACACACATGGCCTATAGGCCAGCCATACATGTATTATACATGTATTTATATATTTTTTTTTGTGTATAAATGTATTTAGAAATGTATTCTTGTATTTCCCTTTTCTTGTAATTTCATAAATACTTATGCATGCATTGTTTTAATGAATTGTTTTAGTCTTGCATAATTAATGTTAAGTAATTGTATTAGTGTTTGATTAGTGTTACTAATCATAGTTTAATTATGTACTTAGTTGAATTAATCCCTCATATCGTAAATCGATCGGATTAATTGATTTCCCGATTCATCGCACCGACGAATTTGATTCTAATTGAGTTGAATTTTCTAATAAACCTTGTTAATCACTTGATTAATTTCTAATGACCACTGATTAGGATATAATTGGCTATTAAATACAGATTAGGTCATTGTTGCTAACCTGGTTTAGTGCCGGATGTTACAGTCTCCCCCTGTTAAGGAAATTTCGTCCCGGAATTTTATCTTGTTTCCTCAGGGGTATTGTTACTTAAGAGTAGATGAGAGTATTTTTGCTTAAACTGGCCTTTACATGCCCTAGTGAATTCTGGTTCATGTCTAGAATTCCATTTGACCTTGAGGATGGGTATACGACTGTGCTTCAATCCTTTGACCTTACTGTCCATGATTTCAACCGGCTCTTTGATGAAGCGAAGTTTATCAGTTAGCTGGATCTCTTCCAAGGGGTAACAAGTGTCTCCTCTAAAAAACACTTCTTCTTATTCGATACATGGAAGGTATTGTGCATGCTGCTAAGCTCTGGTGGTAACTTTAAACGATAAGCTACGAGTCCAATTCCCTTTAAGACTTTGCATTGCCAATGTATCGAGGGTTTAATCATCCTTGTTTCCCAAATTGTATCAAGCCCTTCCATGGCGAGACTTTCATCAGTACTCGTTCTCCTAATTAGAACTCAAGGGATTTTCTATTTTCGTCTGAATAACTTTCTTTCAATCGCAGGCAACTTTTAGTCAGTTTCGTATCTGTACTATCCTTTCGGTAGTTTCGTGAATGATCTTAACGCCAGTGATTTGGCCATTTCCCACTTCTTCCCAAAAAATCGGTTTTCGACACTTTTGCCCGTAGAGGGCCTCAAACGGAGCAGCTTTAATACCTGAGTGATAGCTATTTGTAGTACGATAATTCCACTAAGGCAAATGCGTATCCATTACACAGGCTCTTAATGTATGTTCTAGGGTTCGGATCGTTCTATTATTCTGACCATTGGTCTGAGATTGATATGTGGTACTCATGTCCGAGTTTGTATCCACAGTTTGCTATAATAATTGCCAAAAGCTTAGTTGTAGCATATCAAAAATGATTATGATAGGCACTCCGTGTCCGGAGACGACTTCCTTGAGGTACGTTTGGACTAGCTTATTCATCCTGATGTTCTTCTTGATTGGTAGGAACGCGCGGATTTTGTTAGGTGGTCGAATATTACTCAAATGGTTTCTGATGTTGGTCTTAACTTTGGAGCATGTTAGAAATTTTTTTGACATATGTGGTAATGTCATCCTTCATGATAGGCCACCCGTATAGTTCCCTATGATACATTTTATCGGATCCGGGGTGAACGACATATCTTGATTTGTGTCCGTCATCTTTAACCAGTTTTCTTACTCTATCAAAAACAGGGTAACCAGACTCTATTCGTGAAGTATTGATTTCCATAAACCCTTATTCCAAACTATTTATCCATTCTGTTCAGGGCATTATTTTTCATATTTTCCTCCTTAATAACTTCATGAACTAAGAAAGGAGGGTTTCGTTGAGTGGTTATAACTATGGCTGGTACTCTTAACGGCTTAACTCATCTCTTTCGGCTATGAGCGTCTGCAACCACATTAGTTTTCCTCAGGTGATAACGAATCTCACTGTTGCAACCATTTATTAGCTCTATCAACGATGTTATCTAATATTTGACTCTTTCTGGTTCAAGATGTGTTGGAGGCTCTTAGGGTCCGTGAGTGTAATACACTTCTTACCGTATAACTAATGTCTTCAAGTCTTAAGGGTAAAGACTACTGTTCCAAGATCTAGATCATGCGTTGTGTAATTCACCTCGTGAACCTTAAGTTTTCATGAAGTATAAGCTATGATCTTATCTTTCTACATCAGTCCATTGTGTGAAGTGTCATAGTAATCTATAAATTTCTCGTTCCTCTTAGGTATGGACAAAATAGGCGCGCTGCACAGTTTGTGCTTTAATAACTGAAATGATATCTCCTGATCCTTGCTCCAATCATACTTAATGTCTTTTCGGGTCAGTTTTGTTAGAGTTTTGGTGATCTTTGAGAAAATTGCTTATAATAACTGGCAAGTCTTAAGAACTATCGTATCTCTATGGGGGTTCTAAGAGTTGACCAATTCCTGATAGCCTCGATCTTTGCGGGGTCGACTTGGATTCCTAGACTATTGTTCACGTGACCGAGGGATTTCACCTCTCCTAACCAAAAGTCAAATTTAGAAAGCTTAGCATATAGTTGTTCTTTCTCCGATAATTCCAGAATCAGTCTTAAATGTTGCTCGTGCTCCTTCTCGTTTCGTGAGTAGATTAAAAGTCATTCATGAATACAATCACGAATTTGTCTAAATAAGGTTTGCACACCCGATGAGGTCCATGAGTACCGTTGGGGGCACTGGTTAATCCAAACGACATTAATAGGAATTTATGATGACCGTGACGGAATCTGAAAGCTGTCTTTGGAATATCTTTCTTGCTAACTCTAACTTGATTATAACTAGACCTTAGGTCTATCTTCGAATAGAAGGTTTATTCTTGGAGTTTGGTCAAACAAGTCATTGATCCTTGTGAGCGAGTATTGGTTCCTTTAGTTTATTTAGCTCTTGGTAATTGATGCACATTCTGATGGTTCTATCCTTCTTCTTTATGAACAAAACTGGAGCTCCTCCAAAGCGAGGAACTCGGTTTGATAAACCCGTTATCTAAGAGCTCCTACAGTTGGTTGGACGATTCTTACACTATTGATGGGGCTAATCGGCATGGTGCTCGAGCCACTGGTACCGCACCTGATACTAGGCCTATTTTTGAATTTGACTTGCCTCGATGTTGGGAGTTCAGGCGAGTATTCTGGAAAAACTTTGGGGTAACCATAAATAATAAGAATATTTTCGAGCCGCTTTCCCTTTAGCTCCCTCTCTATCAACACTTCAGGGTCCTAATGCTAGAGATGATGCTTACTTTGGTATTTCTTGCTTTGCGTTGGACATTAAGGACCTTCTTATTGGCTAAAGGTATATGAATTGTGTTCTTGTTGCATACTATTTCCACACGATTTTCGATAGCCAATCCATGCCTATGACCACGTAAACACTTCCCAGTTTGATGGGTATCATGTCTGTTTCAAAGAGTCGGCCTACTCATTCTAAGGAGCATCCTCGACTTATATTATTTGTCTTAAGCATCTCACTGTCATCAACCTCAATAGCATAATAGCACTTAATGGAATTTATCTGCTTAGTGAACTTAGTGGATGTAAAGCTCCTATCAGCACTAGTATCAAATTGTAGAAATGCATAAGTGGTATCTAATGGGGTAAGAGGATAAGTCTACGGGTTTGAAATTTCTTAGGCAGGTAGTCACAGCTTTATCTTTTCCTACGCAGAGTTGTAGTTAAAACTTAATTCCTCATAAAAGTTCTTGATACTTAATCTTTGTATATGATATGGTCAAAATTTTCTGATAAATTCTTAAGCCTTATTTACCCTAAGATATATCAGATAGTAAAGCCTAGAGAAATACTATAAAGAGATGCCTCCGGGGTTTCCTCGTACTCCAGAGTGTTAAGTCGTTGGGTTAGTTCTGCATCACGGGCTTTGCGCTCTGCTAGGCGCTGACACAATTTGTCTATTCTTTCTTTGTTGAATCGCCTGGGTATTCTGGTTGGCCTAAGGTTTATTGGTGGTTTGCATTGCCTCCTGCTTAATCCTTGCAAAGATCTCACCGACCTCTTGGTGGATTTTGTTGAAATTGGAGGTCGTGTCTGGCGGCCCTTGCCACCAACAGAGGTACCGTTCGTTGCGTAGGTTCCTGGGTAAGTGTCGGTACTTGAGAAGAAGATGGTGTTTCTAACTGGCTTGGGATCCCTTCCTTGTTTCTCCACTCTTGGAGAGTGTGAGGCATCCATCCACACTGTCTTACGTTCGCCCATCGTTACAGCGGCAGGCTTGGCTGATGAGGGGGTACCGGGATAGACTCCCGTAGTGCTAATCACACCCTTTTCCTAGGGGTGAACTTTCTTAATGATTCATTGGGATGGTTTTAGTGGTGGTGATGGTGTAGCAATTTATGCTGCAGGGTCACAGTTGCCCTCCTTGTGTTTTGACGAGTCCATTACATCGTCATTGATTTGGGTCTGGGTGGGTCTCTGATCCCAAGTACATCTTAGTGTCACCTTGGCTTGTGAGAGTTCCTCCTCAGGGCCAAAGAGGATAATAACCGTATTGTTCGACATGTTATTGTCATATATGTGTTCACAGTTCTTGAAGAAAGTTTACTTTTTGTAACAGTTGTAGTCTAGGTACTAATGCAACTTAGTTCACTATAACTATGGCTCTGATACCAATCTGTCACACCCTGCTACCCCGGTTGGCAGCGAGGCGCGACGAGTGCGGAAGCGTAACCATAATCATAATGAACGACCACTATATGGACGTTTTCAAAAATACATCGGCGTAACTTTAAAAGATATAAATGTTTTACATAACCCAAAATGATAAAGAGAAGTTCGCAAGGTACAGAGATTTAAATACATAATTAAATCATCCAAAATAATGCAACTAAATCTCCGTTAATTTTGAACATGCATGCGACTCCATGGATGCGGAAGCGTGAAAGTAAAATACGCCTGAAGGCATACTTGCCTTAATTTCCTGAAATACACGCTAAAATACGTCAACAAAAATTGTTGGTGAGCTCATAGGTTTACACGTAAATCTGATTTGTATGGACAACAATAATAGAGATTGAATTTATAAAATCAAAAATTCCTTGTTATGTATTACATATACCCATCATGCAACCGAAGCTTAATTTAAAATGAGTTTGCTCTGTGCAGTATTCCCATACGTAATACCGTTTGTTGAATATATATGCACCCGCTGTTAGCCAATCCAACTAACCCGAGTAGGGGACATGACTCCCAATAGATCTATCCACAATATATTCGCGCTTACAAATAAATACAATTAACGGTTCATGATATCAGAGCTAATGGAACCCAATGTGTAATACATAATAGAAATGAAAATATTTCTGTGTCCATATAAAAACGAAGCATGTATTTCATCACCAAAACATAACAGTCTGGAAAATAGGGGCTATGAGAACTCACCGGGATTGCGATGGCAAAAATCTAGCGTAAAAAGCTTTTAGCGTAAATGGATGGATGATGCGTCGAGTGAGTTTAATCGAGTCCTAAATGATAATAAGGACTTAATATCTCTAATATATGATGATATATATATTTATAGACTTTTATGTCTTAAATCACCCAACATTACAAGTTTATAAATAAAATTCGCTTAAAACGTCAAGTTTATTTATATATATATAATTTTCCAGCTTTTTTGGAGGTTTTTCGGCCTACTTTGAGGTTGTTTTTGACCAAGCTCCAAAATGTTTTAGACTTTGGTTTTCTAGGTCATTAAACTACTATATACAAAGGATTTTTAGAATCAAGAACGGCCATTTTTCGAGATGTTTCGGTTGGTGAAAAAGCTCGTTAAAAACCCTATGTTGGCCATTTTTGAGCTGTCAAACTTTCGGTTTCCCAATTAATTTCTGGAGGTCTTAAACTCCAAAATAAAGTATGAAAAATTCCACATATATAGCTAAGATAGATCTAAATATTGAGACAAGAATCAACTCATTTCGTTGAGTTATGAATTAGTTATGATTTTTCAAAGTCGATATAAATTTTCTGCCGAAAATCCGCAGTTTTATAAACTTGAAACAACTTATGATTCTTGTTGTTTATTCAAAGACTACTTGTATAAAAGTTGTAAAAGTTATATAAGACATATATAACACATGTTTTCATAACATTAACATGTTTATAATGTGTTCATATATTCATATGCACATTTAAAGAAACGACTTAAAAATAAAAACTAGAAACTTATAAACTTGAGTTTTTATGAAACTTGTTGTTGTTGGTGATTATATATATTATGCAAGACTTATATAAACATAAATGTATGATGAAATAAGTTAGTATTTACTTACTTTGAAGTAATTAGAATATGATTTTGAGTAGAAGCTGAAATCTTTGCAAGATATGCACCAAAACACTTGATTTTCTTGAAGAACACTTGAAGAACACTTAAATGCACAAGTTTGTGATGTGTGAGTGTATAAATCTGGTTTTGAGAGAAGAAAAGGAGAGGTTTTTGTTGTTTGAAGTGTGGAAAAGAAGTGAGAAATGAGGTCTTATTTATAGGCAAAGTGTTTGGTCTTTCAAATGATGAAAGGCATGGATGAAAAGGTAGAGTGTACTTTTAAACAAAATGATTGTGTTTAAAGTAATATTAAAAAAATTAAAGTCAACTTCTAATACACACATGGCCTATAGGCCAGCCATACATGTATTATACATGTATTTATATATATTTTTTTGTGTATAAATGTATTTAGAAATGTATTCTTGTATTTTCCTTTTCTTGTAATTTCGTAAATACTTATGGATGCATTGTTTTAATGAATTGTTTTAGTCTTGCATAATTAATGTTAAGTAATTGTATTAGTGTTTGATTAGTGTTACTAATCATAGTTTAATTATGCACTTAGTTGAATTAATCCCTCATATCGTAAATCAATCGGATTAATTGATTTCCCGATTCATCGCACCGATGAATTTGATTCTAATTGAGTTGAATTTTCTAATAAACCTTGTTAATCACTTGGTTAATTTCTTATGACCACTGATTAGGTTATAATTGGCTATTAAATACAGATTAGGTCATTGTTGCTAACCTGGTTTAGTGCCAGATGTTACAGGTTGATGTTATTATTGTTTGATAGATTTGAGAATTTGAGCGTTACATGAATGTTCAATGTTACTGTTTGTGATTACTTGTTACTGCTTTTTAGTAGTTGACGATGCACAGCATACATGCTGTGCTGATATGGTACAACAAATGTGAATGGTAAATTTCCTAATGTGAATGGCCATTCACATTAGCTGAATGATCATTCACATTGGTTGATGTTATTAATTGTTTGATAGATTTGAGAATTTTGAGCGTTACATGAATGACCATTGTTACTGTTTGTCATTAATCTTGTTACTGCTTGTTAGTAGTTGATGATACACAACATACATGGTGTGCTGATATGGTACAACCAATGTGAATGGTGAAATTTACTAATGTGAATGGCCATTCACATTAGCTAAATGATCATTCACATTGGTTGATGTTATTAATGTTTGATAGATTTGAGAATTTGAGCGTTACATGAATGACCATTGTTAATTTTTGTCATTAATCTTGTTACTGCTTGATAGTAGTTGACGATGCACAGCATACATGCTGTGCTGATATGGTACAACCAATGTGAATGGTGAAATTGACTAATGTGAATGGCCATTCACATTAGCTGAATGATCATTCACATTGGTTGATGTTATTAATGTTTGATAGATTTGGGAATTTGAGCGTTACATGAATGATCATTGTTACTGTTTGTCATTAATCTTGTTATTGTTTGTTAGTAGTTGACAATGCTCAGATTCACATGTTGTGCTAATATTATTTTACCAATATGCATGGTCAAATAAGCAATGTGAATGATCATTTAAGTAAGGTGAATGATCAATTAAGTAATGTGAATGATCATTTAAGTAACATAAAATGTTAATTAAGTAATGTGAATGATCATTTAAGTAATTTGAATGGTCAATTAAGTAATGTGAATGATCAATTAAGTAATATGAATGATCAATTAGTATTGTGAATGATCAAATAAGTGTAAAAGAATTGTAAATAGTCAAATAATTCTTGTGAATGATCAAATAAGTGTTGTGAATGAATAATTAAGTAATGTGAATGATCAATTAACTAATGTGAATGATCAATTAATGTGAATGATGAATTAAGTAATGTGAATGGTCGCTGTAATTACGAAAATACCCTTCCAGCAAAAAAAAGGGGGGGACGCGCATGGAAAGCATTTTTTGATCACAACCATTGATTTATTTAATTTTGTGGCTTTGGATGGGTACCCTTGGTACACTGGATTTTTGAAGGGACTCTTTTGAACCTAAATCTATATATATATATATATATATATATATATATATATATATATATATATATATATATATATATATATATATATATATATATATATATATATAAAATTTGCTCTATATTTTTTCTTGTATTATTTCATTATAAGTTTTAGCAAAATGAAAGTAGTATATTTAGAGTTTGCTTAAAAAAATCTAAAACATAGCAATTTACCGTTTTAAATTATAATAACATTAAAATGATATGTGACTAAAGGCGTTATTTATTTTTATTGATAATTATATTTTAAATTTCTTATTTTTTCAATTTCAACTTAATTAATTTTTTTGTTAATGATTTATATACCCGCCGCGAAGCACGTGGGTTTTACTCATTTAACACAATTACGATAATTCATTACATCATTTTCAATGTTTTCATTCTCAAATACATCCAAACTATCAAAAGAAACAAACATTCTGGCATAACAACCTTCTTCACAAAGAAACTTAATGTTGCTACATCTGGTGTGACGACAGCAGTCTAGTTTTGGTATTGATATATGTGAGGTTCGAATTTAAGCTAAATTCGAAGTGATAGAAGTCAAGTTCGAATGTAGTGGTTAAAGGCAAATTCGAATCTAATGATTAAGGACAAATTCGAATGGGCCTTGAGCCAGATTCGAATTTGTCCTAGACAAACTCGAATTTGTCTCTATAAATAAGGATAAACTCGATTTATCAAAGTAATCTTTGACGGCTCAGAGGTTCTGTTGAACTTAAGAGCAAAAAGACTTTTGGCAGAGAAGACTTTTGCAGATTTCGTGTGAGTTATTAGCAAAAGGCGATTTCGAGTTTATCAGCTTTGTGAGTGTTCTATCGGAGAGAATCATCTAGTAGGTGCGTTCGTGTTCGTTCGTACAGCTTGTTGATAGTGTCCGTGTTCCGAGTGAGAGTTGTTTCCGTCAACCCGTTAACGAGGATTCCGCACTCGTTGATGTTGGTACATCCTGTGTGACGATAGCAGTCTAATTGATATTGCATTGTGTTTTTGACGAGTGTTTGCATATATATGTTTATATGTGTTTTGTCTGTTATTGATTGTGTGTTTGAACTTGATGTAACATACTACAAGAAGTTCAAACATAAAGGTCAAAGATTAACTCAAACATAAGTAAAACATAAGTTTCATCACTTAAGTGTTTAAGTGATTTGGCTAGATTCGAATTACACAAAGGTAGACATTCGAATCTGTGATAGATTCGAATGTAGCCTTAGATTCGAATGCAGGCTAGATTCGAGAGTGTCTTTGTGGACAGACTCGAATGGGCCTTGGGCCAGATTCGAGTTTGGCCCACATCAGACTCGAATCAGGGTCTATAATTAGGGATAGACTCGAGTCATTAGCAGACTTTTAGCAGAATTCGTGAGGAATTAAGCTTAAGGCGATCTCGAGTTTATCATCAGCTTTAGGTCCGTTTCGGAGAGAATTAGTTCGTAGGATCGTTCGTCAGTCGTTCATTCAGCGTCTAATAGTCTCCGTGTTTCGTAGTTGAGAGTTGTCCGTCTAGCCGTCAACGAGGATTCCGCACTCGTTCACGGATCCGCGTCTAGATAGCTCTTGCAGTGGTAGACCTTACAAGTGGTATCAGAGCCTACAGAGTGTTCTTGGTGTTCTTCGTGTTCATCAGATACATTCTAGGTTTCTTGACGCTAGTTGGACGGTTTTGCTCTCAAAAACGTATTTTCAAGCTTAGCAAATTCATATTCGGGAAACACTTTGTGGTTTTTCACGTTTTTGATCGAAATCATTATTTTTCGTTAGAAAAATAGTGATTTAATCTACAAAACGTCAAAAAATCAAAGTGTTAGCCGTTTTTCGAGTTTGCGGTGCTCGAATCTATAGGGGTAATTAGGGTTTCACTTTAGTCTCGAGTCTAACCTAAATACGCTCCTTTCGAGTCAATTTCAGAGTTTTTCGAATCTACCTGTTTCGAATCTGTTGCTTCATTTGAATAGGATCTCGAGTCTAGTTTAGTTTCGAGTTTGTTTCGAGTCTAGTATTGTTTCGAATCTGTTTTTTCGAATCTGCTGAATTTCGAGTTTGCTGACCTTCGAATCTAAGGACCATAGACTCTAAGGATATCTCGAATCTGACATAATTTCGATTCTAATTGAATTTTAAAACTTAATCGAATTTAATCCCAAAAGATTTACCCTTACTTAGTTTCGAATCTACCTAGATTCGAAAAAGTTAATCTAAATCAGTTTCGAATTAAATTAATTAAGTTCAAATTCAACTTCGTTAGAAAAGATGTCAAATCTTCAGAAATTCTTAGAAATGGACCACGAGGTTGGGAAGGCAAACGCCCCACCTAAGCTGATGAAGGTCGAGGACTATTACTGGTGGAAGGACCGATTTACCGATTTCGTACGGTTCAATGGTATGCGCATGTGGGTGTGCATAGATGAAGGGTATATTCCACCGGTTTCTGAAGTTGAAGGCCGTCAAAAGGTCTTGTCATACCAGATGATGAAAGAGGATGACAAGAAATTATTTGAAGCCGAGAACAAAGCTTTTTCTTTAATCCGAATGGCGTTACCGCAAGATATTCTACACACATTCCGGACTCAGCGGACATCAAAAGAACTTTGGGAGTCGCTTGAGAAGAGGTGTGAGGGAAATCCTCGGGTTAGGAGAAAGCGTACAGAGCTGTTAAAACAACAGTTCGCCATCTTCAAGGCGTTAAAGGATGAACAACTGGATGACATCATCACCCGGTTCTATCATCTATTGACAGAACTTGAGAGCCACGGGATTGAGTTTACCGATACTGACAAGAACAACAAGCTTCTTGATGCCCTACCAGCCAAATGGGCTATGTACGTAGCAATGATAAAGCTGAATGAAGACAAGTACTACACTCAATCTCTGGACGATATAGTGGGAACGTTGAGGGCATATCACTTCGAGCTCCTGAAGACTGAGACTGATTATGAGCAAGTCCAGAATCCAGCAATGTATTTTGGAAAGACGTCAAAATCTTCGGCAGCAGCCGAACCGAAGTCTGCTACAGCATTTTTCTCTGGAGAGACATCATCACCAGCAGAATCTGAAGACTCTTTGAATCGCGCGTTCTTAGGATTCGGAAGATCGGAAGAACCGCAACCTCAAGTCCAACAGGCATCGACAAGTCAGAGCTATTCGAAGATGCCAATGAGCGCAAAGTCGGCGGAAGAACATCTGAATCTACTTGCTTCGTTTGTGGCCGCTTATGGAAATTGCGTTCAGGGAAAGATAAACGATCCTGCTCTATGGGACGAAGATTACGATCAGGTCGACCCTGATGACTTAGAGGAAATGGATCTTATGTGGCAACTGGCCATGGTGACCCAGAGGGTTAAAAGATTCATTAAGAGAACTGGAAGGAATTTGCAGATGAATAACAAGGGGATCGGGTTTGATAAGTCCAAGGTGAAATGCTATAACTGTCAAGGACTAGGACACTTCGCCAGGGAATGCCAGAGGCCAAAGGTAGAGACATACCAGGGACAGAGCCAACATCAGGGACAATACCAAAATCAGTCCCAACAAAGATACCTTCCGAGTTCCTCAACTGGACAAGCCAATCTAGCTGGTCTATTATCGAACGTCACTTCAGATCGACAGCTAGATGGTACGTATGATTGGAGTTCACATCCTGAGTCCAATGCTAGAGCCTTCATGGCTGAAGTTACTGAAACTGGATGTGATGGGGACGAGCAGACTACACGGGACAGCAGTCCGATGTGGGTAGAGAAGGCGAATGATCAGACAGTGCTGGAGTTTGCTGCTCAGATGGCCAACGTTGAATCTGATAACTCTAAGGTTAGTCTATCTTACTCTCTATTTCAAGAATTATGTGCTTTGTGTGCTACTTCTAATGATAGGTTAAATCTAGTCTTAGAATCACATAAAACCATATCTGCTCAAAATGAGAACTTAAAAATAGAAAACGCTAGCCTAAATGATATCAAGCAAGATCTAAAAGAAAAGCTTAAGGCTGATGCTCAAGACATAGTAGTTCTAAAAGACAAACTCAGTGAGCAGTGTGTTAGGATAGAACTTATGTATGAGCACGTAGAGGCCTTGACAAAAAGTCTTAATGACAAGGATATAGAGCTAGCAGAGACCAAGGTTAAGGTAGCAGAGGCAAATAGCAAGCTGGAAAAGTTTAGGAATTCGAGCCTAAATCTAGGGAAAGTCTTAGATGCCCAAAGACAGTCCAAGAAGCCAGTAGGTCTAGGTTTTCACGAAATTCCTCCACCGTTCAATGCGAACTATGTGCCTCAGTCTCAGGAGAAAACTGACAAGTCAGTAGACTTAGAGGACCTACCTGAACCGACACCTGAGCCTATAGTAGAAAATGCACCTAAGGTGGCTGACTCAACCGTCAAGGTCAAGAAAGTGAAATTTGTGTCTTCCTCCAGTGAAACACCTGCAGGAAAACAGAAAATTTCATGGGCTGACCAGGTCGACGAGTCAGACATCATAGCTGTACCAAAGGAAGTAGACACTAGTGAGACACCTAGATCTAAGGGAACAAACAAAAAGACTATGGATAAGATGTCTTGCTTCATATGTCACGAAAAAGGGCATGTTGCTTCTCAGTGTCCACTTAGGAAAGCCGATGTTACCCCTAAGACAGTGAACCCAACACCTGTCAAGCCCTCAACCAGTGTGGCGAGCAGCAGTAGTTCTCAACCTACCGAGAAAACTGTGCAGGCCGCACCCAAACAAGTTGTGAAAAACACACCGGTTAAGGTTAGACCAAAGGAAGTGATTTGGACAAATTCACCGAATCGTGTCAATAATCAATCTAGGTCAGTACCTCAACAAGTCTATAGGAGCACCACACCTAGCAGGTCACACACTCCAGTTAGGTCACATACTCCAGTTAGACAGTATGCACCGGTAAGAGCTCAGGGATCACAGTCAGAAATGGCATATAATAGGAATTATTCTAGAGCTCCACAACCAATGCCTACACCAAGGCAAAGAGTGAACTTAAATCACTCGGCACCACAACAGAATTCAGTTCAAAGGCCCAAGTCACCTGAAAGGCGAGATGGGTACTTGAAAGAGTTCACGTATGTGGACGAGAATGGTATTACCAAGTCAGTCATGGCTTGGGTTCCCCGTGATAACTAACCTATTTTCTTTCATGTGCAGGAGATAACTACTTGTCCAAACAACAAGTGGTTCGTCGACAGTGGTTGCTCCAGGCACATGACGGGGGAAAGAAGTCTACTCACAGACTTCAAGGGGGGTAATAGGGGATTCGTATCATTCGCGGGTAACAAGGGTGGAAATATCACTGGAACTGGAGAAGTCACTAATGGGACGATTACTTTGGATCAAGTTTATCACGTTGATAAACTGGTTCATAATCTCATTAGTGTATCTCAAATCTGTGATAAGAAGAACTCGGTGATATTTACTGACACTAAGGCGTTAGTGCTGAAGCCTGGATTCAATATACCTGAAGATTGGATATTGATGCGGGCGCCAAGGAAGAATGACTTGTACATGCTCGATATGAACAAGCCAGATACTTCGATGGGTCCGATCTGCTTATTATCAAAAGCTTTGGAGACGGAATCCGTACTGTGGCACAGACGCATGGCTCACCTGCACCTAAGGAAGATGAATTGCATAACGAAGAATGGATTGGTAAAGGGTGTGCCATTGAAGAGTTTTCAGTTCGAGGACAAGTGTCTACCGTGCATGAAGGGCAAACAGCATAAAAAGACACACAAGTCCAAGAAACAAAATTCAATCGCCTCAACATTCGATTTGTTGCATATGGACCTTTTCGGACCTGTCAACAAAAGGAGTATAGGAGTAAGTTGGTTTTGCTTAGTTATCACCGACGATTACTCACATTTTTCTTGGGTTTTCTTTTTAGGTACGAAGGACGAGACAGCTACAAAGCTCATCGGGTTCTTGGACCAAGTGGAGAACTCATACGGAACTAGGGTTAAACATATTCGTAGTGATAATGGGACTGAATTCAAAAACACTGTAATTGGTGTATATTGCCTATCAAAGGGCATAGTGCATCAATTCAGTGCACCATATGAACCTCAACAAAATGGGGTGGCCGAACGTAAAAATAGAACTTTGATTGAGGCTGCAAGGACTATGCTTTCGGATTCAAAGCTTCCTACCATGTTTTGGGGGGAGGCAGCGAATACCGCGTGCCACATTTTAAACCGAGTCCTTACAGTCAAATCATTGAACAAAACATGCTATGAAATTTTGAATAAACGGCCACCTAACTTAACTGGATTCGAACCATTTGGAGTACCATGCACACTTTTAAGAACAAAACATCAACCGAAGTTTGGTGAAAAGGCTGACGAAGGATATTTCCTAGGTTATGTGCCAAACTCACCAAACAAACGGGTTTTTAACAAAACGAGTGGTACTGTGGAGATTGTGTATAATATTGAAGTCACAAGTTATACACATGAACCCCAAACTGGTCCGGAATGGTTATTTGACTATGTTAAATTGTTTGAGTCATTTAACATTCCTTTGGATGATACTGCAGGTACAATCGAAAAAGACATGGCGACGTTGCACCTAAATGACGAAGGCCAAATCTTTCCAAGGACCACGTTCGAATCTACATCAGAGCCTACTGCGACTGTAGATGGGTCTCCAGAAGTTGCTGATCAAGAGACACCTACCACTGAGAATCAGACTCAAGCATCGAGTTCCAACTCTGAGGAAAATGTCCGTGAGGAGGAAAATGTAGAAGCTGAGCCTATTCCCCCATTAGGTGAAATAGGATCCAACTTAGGAGATAATCTAAGAGTTGATGATATAGAGACCTCTAGGATTAACAAGAACCATCCAATAGAAAGCATCATAGGAAATCCTAACGAGGGTGTGAGGACTCGGAGTAGTGTAAATAACAACACTGTGTTGTTGTCGATGATAAACGACTCCGAGGCATATCACACATGTCTCTATTCTTGTTTCATATCGCAAGTAGAGCCTAAGAATGTGCAAATGGCACTTAAGGACAACTCCTGGGTTGAAGCGATGCAGGATGAACTTTCGCAATTTAGGAAACTAGAAGTGTGGGAGTTAGTTCCGTTACCTCGAGGGGAAATAGCAATAGGAACCAAATGGGTTTTTAAGTGCAAAAGAGACGATCGGGGTATAGTCATGCGCAACAAGGCGAGGTTAGTTGTAAAGGGTTTCAACCAAGAGGAGGGAATCGATTACGATGAGGTTTTTGCACCAGTAGCAAGGCTGGAAGCCATTAGGTTGTTTCTAGTGTTTGCCTCCTTCAAAGGCTTTAAGGTATATCAACTAGATGTTAAGAGTGCTTTCCTGTATGGGAAAGTGAAGGAGTTGGTGTATGTAGAACAACCGCCCGGATTTACAGATCCTAAATATCCTGATAGAGTATATCGCTTAGATAAGGCTCTATACGGATTACATCAGGCACCTAGGGCATGGTATGAGACTCTATCCAACCATCTGTTAGAGAACGGTTTTGAAAGGGGTAGGATAGATAGTACCTTGTTTGTTAAGAGGAAGGGCGATCACTTTATCTTGGTACAAGTGTACGTTGATGATATCATTTTTGGATCATCAGACGAACAGATGTGCAAAGATTTCGAGAAGGTGATGAAGTCTAAATTCGAGATGAGTGCCATGGGAGAGTTAAATTTCTTTTTAGGGTTACAAGTTGACCAAAAGAAGGAAGGGATGTTTATCCATCAAACTAAGTATGTCTATGATATATTAGAACGGTTTGGGATGGAGGGAACTAAGTTGACTGCCCATTTCAGCACGCCGATTCAAGTGAATCACAATCTCGGGCCGGGTACTGAAAGTGATACCGATGTGGATCCGACTTTATATCAGGCCATGATTGGGTCACTTATGTATTTAACTGCTTCAAGACCTGATATTATGTTTGCTGTTTGTATTTGTGCTAGGTTTCAAGCGAATCCGAAGGAGATGCATATGAAAGCTGTGAAGCGGATTCTACGATACCTCAAGTCGAAACCGAAGCTGGGACTTTGGTATCACGCGGAGGGAGATCTAGAGTTGGAGGCGTTCACAGATTCTGACTACGGAGGATGCAGCTTGACGCGCAAATCAACGACTGGAGGTTGTCAGTTCCTAGGAGAGAGACTGGTGTCCTGGCAATGCAAGAAACAAACGTCGGTAGCCGTGTCAACGTGCGAGGCCGAATATGTTGCTGCTGGTAGTTGCTGCTCACAGGTTCTGTGGATACAACAACAATTGCGGGATTACGGTTTGGCTTACACTCAAACTCCAATTAGGATAGATAACCAGTCTACTATTGCTATAACTAATAATCCAGTCAAACACAACAAAACAAAGCACATAGACATAAGGCATCATTTTATTCGTGATTGTGCTGAAAAGAACTTAATCAAACTGGTAAAAGTGGCAACAGAAGATAATAATGCAGATCTATTTACCAAAGCGTTTGATAAGTCACGGTTTGAGTATTTAATTCAACTGAATGGAATGCGCAACCCAGAGTAATTTGGCCTTAGTAGGAGTAATTTATTTTCTTTTAGAGTCGTAGTACTTCTTTCTTTACAGTAATCTGCTAATTTAGGAAAGTTTCTATTTTTAGTAAGTTTCTATTTTTAGTAAGTTAGTAGGTTATCTTATTTCATATGAAAAACAAAAGAAAAAAGAGAGAAAATTACAAAAATACAAAAAAAAGAGAATATCAGAAAAAAGAGTTAAGTTTTAGATACATAGGTTCAAAGTGACGAAAATTAGCACAGTCGTTACAGACTCTAAGTATTTAGGCTTTCACACATAATGCAACTAAATCCTAAGTGTTATACTTTATTTAGTTTGATATGTTGATAGGCATAATACATATAGAGAATCTCAAGGCTAATAAAATAATCTAGAAAAAGTCAAGCGTGTCACTATCTTAGATGTATGACCAATCAGTCTTAATGTTTATGTACAAGACATACAAACATTGAATCTAAATGAGGTATGCAAACTTTCTGGGGAAGTATGGCAACATCAAATACATCTGAAAATGGAAAGAATAGAAATATCATATGTTACTGAGAGTCGAAAACATGCAACTCTGTTGTACGTAAGTACAGACCTGTTGTCTCTGTTTAGATTCGGGTTAGCAGATATGTCGCTTTGTTGTACGTCAGTACAGACCTGTCACCGCTGTCTGCTAATTTTAAAAATAAACCTTAAGTCGAACTAAGACACTTTATTGTATGAAAATACAGACCTGTGTCCGATGTTTGTCTTTTAATGAAAGTTTGCAAATACCAACAAGTTAGAATCTTTGTCTGTGTGCCTTGATCATAAAAGTATGTCTATGTCTGAGTCACGTAAGATAATATCCTGATAAATAAAAAGGCCAAGGGATATTCCGAAATGTAGAATGTTTAACGGGGTACAATACCAACAATCGGCTAAATAGGTATGTCACGACAAACAATCAAAGGAATCAAAAATTCCTAAGTGTGAAAGTTTAAGTACTGAAAGTTAGTATCGGACATCGCTATCTGATTGAACCTCTCTTAGACTATACTCATCAAAAATATGTTGTTTAGCTTAGCTTGTAAATTCTTTAAGTTTAGCTTAAGTCTAGAATAAATTTTTTGGTTAAAATTTTATTTTATTTTATTTTTACCTTAGTTTATTTCATTTTATTTTATTTTATTTTATTTTAGTTTAGTTTAATTTTTACTTAGGTAAAAGGTCAAAAGTTACTGAGGGTGCATTCAAAGTTGGATAAAATAAACAATGCGTGAACTATCTTGAGCTTAGGGTAAAAGAATTGGCATAGTTTATCTGGTTACACGATACCGTAGAAAAAGGTTGAAAAAGTTGAATTTATTTCAAAATTTTCAAAATTTTTCTAAGTATTGGTGGTTTCGAATCTAAGACAGACTCGAATAAGGAGTAATTCGAATCTGTCAGTAGACACGAATCTATGCTTAGAATCGAGGGTTGGTGATATAAATAGGTCAACAGTGAAGTCATTTAAGACTTACTGTTTTCGAATCTATACACTCGACTCTAAAGGCGATTTCGAATCTATTCTTCGAATCTATCATAATCCTCCTAAACGACATTTTGTCGAGTCTCTTACTTGGTGTTTCGATACTACAGATACATCTAGGTATAATCAACCGGATTGTACAAGATTTGTGTAGTTTTATACACAATTTTAGACTAAATCGTCGAATTTTGAAGTTTTATGGGTCGAAATAGGGTTTTTGCTAAATTACCAAGTTTGGACTTATAAAAGATCAAATTAAAAGCATAAATCAATGATTAGAACCTAGTTGAACTAATGTATGTGATTTACTAAGTTCAAAATGGTTAAAATCTTGGGTTTTTGTTGACATATTGGCAGTCGGCATTTCGAGTCTGTTCATGGACTTCGAATCTGTTCATGGGTTTCTCGAATCTGTCATTAGATTCGAGATGACCATGATCTTCGAATCTGTCCATTAGACTCGAATAGGGACAATTCGAATCTGTCCATAACACTCAATATGGACACTTCGAATCTGTTATTTTCGAATCTATTGTTTATTTGCACTGTTTAATTTAAATTTTATTAAACTTGTAGAAATTTAATTGTGTTAGATTTTGTACTTAAACAAGTACAAAATAAAACAAATTTGAATTTAAACAAGTTTATTGATTTTTAATGAGTCTAACAGTTTTGTTTATTGTGCAGAAATGGCGGTTCGAGCTTTTGTTCCAAAGCATAATATGGTTCTTAATCCCGACAATAATATCCCTGAGGCGCAGGGATATCGCCAAGTTTTGGATTTCCTAGCTGAATCTAGGATTAGCTTTGCTCTATACCATAACATCCCAATTGTTATTTCATATGTGCGGCAGTTTTACGACCATTTACAAGTTGATTGCACTGTCACCCCGACAGTTCTAAGAACGAGAATCGCTGGACAGCCGTTAGTCTTCTCTGCAGACATGTTGCGTCAGGTTCTGCAGTTGGGATCTCAGGAACAAGAAGATGGGCCTATTGACTTTCCGTTAAGTATTAGGCAGACTGCTTTTCTGAGGATGGGATACAGTTTGGATGTTGCAAAGTCATCATACATGAAGAGTGGCCTGATTGGGCAATGGAGATTCTTGGTGCACGTATTCATGGTCTGTTTTGCGCCAATGAAAGCTGGTTTTGATTATATAGTGTCAAAGATCCAATCTGGGGTTATTGCATTGGTATACAATCAGAAGTTTAGCTTTTCACAGATGTTCTTCTCGGAGTTCGTTCATCAGATTGCGGCTCCAGAAAGGGAAAGATTTTCGCTGTACCCTAGATTCATTATGATGCTGATTAGGCATTTCTTGCCAGACTTGCCGCCGTCAAATGACTCTCTGAGTGTTAGTGTTATGGACAAACGGATTTTCGCTGATTGTTCCTCACACCGAGGAAAATTGGCTGTTCCTGTTGCTCGTCCATTGTTCGGAGCTATTGTGGATAGGGATTTTCAAGCCCCGGAAGATGCCAACTGGGCAGGGGTCGTTGAGTTTCCACAACAACAACAACAGCAACAACGTCAACAACAACAACAGCCAAGAGTTCAAAGACGCCGTCAGAGACCAGCAGTGAGTCAAATCCAGGCATCAAGGCCTTCTACAAGCGAGCAGCCCCAAATTCAAGAAGCTGGGCCATCAAATGTTCAAGAAGCCGGGCCCTCCAATATTCAGAGTGAAACTGAACAGCTTTGCCAGACGCTAAATGAAATTTGGGAGGCAGGGCCTCATGCAAACGAAGACGTTGCCGCAGCATTAGTGGGTGAGCTGCTTAGTCCACCAGAAGGTGAAGATGATGTTTTTAGAGATGTAGAGGAGTATGAGCCAGAGAGGGCTGATGGAGGCTTGACATCATCAGAATCAGAATCAGATGATATGGAGGAGCAGGAGGCTGAAGCTCCTGAATCAGTGGCTGCAGATCCCAATATTCACATCGGAACCTATGGAGCTAGGTTAGTAGTGAATGAAGTAGCAGGATCGAGGAGGAGAGAAGAAAGGGAATCTGAAGATTCGGACTTTGAAGAAGAGGAAGTTGCTCCGCTAGTGACGAGGCAACGTGCCAAACGTCATCGGTTCATGCAAGGGTCTTCTTCGGCATCCACAAGTCAGCCAGAAGTTCCCCAATCCCAATCCCAACCTCAAGCCACCGCTCCACCATCACCGCCACCTCAGCATCATGAACCATATATTCCACCACCATTCATTCCGTCTCCCATTCAGTCCATTCCATCTACCTCAACCGCATATACTGAAAATCAGAGGTTTGTACAACTCAAGGGACGTGTTGACTTTCAGCATGTTCAGATCCTAACCCTCACAAAGGCTGTCGGCGAGCTCCAGGCGCATAACGCAAATCTTGACAAAGACAATGCCGAATTAAGGAAGATTGTGGAGGATGTAAGGGATGAGAACACTGAATTAAAATCTTTTATTGCAGATCAGTCTTCAGAAATCCGATCAATGAGGTCCCTCCTTGAGCAGCTCATGAAAAATCTACAAGCTCAGGGGGAGACAAGTTGTAGGGATCAGGAAGTGCAGCATAGAGAGGATGATGACGAAGGCAATGATCCCGGTGCAAGTAAGGAGAATGAGCCTGTAGATTTTCCTGCAGCTCAAGTTACACAAGTTCAGGGGGAGCCTAGTCAAGGTGAAGGAGAAATGGGAGAAGCTAGTTCATCAAAACAGCCTACAGACTTTGAAATCAGTGAGATGATTGAAGCGCTTATGGATCTCGATGATGATCCTCTGGATGTAGGTTTTGATAATGAAGATGAAGAGCTGGAAGAAGGCGAGTTTGTGCCAGAAGAGATAGTGGATTGGCAGTCAGATGATGAGGTAGTCGCTGATGAGGATGATGAAGCTGATGAGATAGTTGTGCAGCAGAATCCTATTACCGATACCTACATGATTGATGGAAATAGAATTGTCAATGTAGATATAGTAAATGCTGCATTGAATCCTCAGCCATCGACAGAAGAACCTGCAAGAGAGCTAACTAATGAAGAAAAAAGAAAGCTATGGTTCAGGGCTGAAGAGAAGGAGTTAGCGATTAAGAGGACAATGAGAGTGCCGGGTACTGGGAAGCTGTCTGAGCGAATTTTAAGTTGGTTCTTTGACAGAGATCTGCAACTTTTTGTAATTAAAAGAAAAGACGGGCTTCAGTACATGAGGCGAACATTAAAAGCGTTCAACTCCCTGCCAAAGATCGAAATCACTGCGCTAGCATGAAAAGATTTGATAAACATTGGCGATGATCCCTATGCGAGCGTAATTGAAAGAATCATAAGAAAGGAGGGGAGATCAAGGAAATTCGAGCGTTTGAATCCAAGGGTCGGGAGAAGAGTAGAGGATCAGTCACGTATAGATCCTCTAACTGGACGACCGTGGATGAGGATTCATTGCAAACCAGCTAAATGTCTGAGGAAAGTGCCTCTAAAGCGAATGCCACAGAATGTTTTGCAGAATTTACATTGGTGGTACGCCGACACTGAGACCGGGGAAGCAGTCATGGAGGATTTTGAAGAAAAAGTCATTCTTAGAGTCTACGACCCGCTTCACCTGGTAAACCTCTCCAAAGAAGATCTTCAGATTTTGTATAATTGTAAGATCTCCAGTGACACACATATGGACGGTGAAGCAAGTAAGTATGAAAATGTAGTCAAAGTATGTGTCGAGAAAGGTTTGTATGCTGGTAGTATTTTGAATCAATAAATAAACAAAGTTCTTAAAACAATTGTGTGATTTATTAGAAGCTATCGTCAAGGGGGAGTCTGTTGGTACATCCTGTGTGACGAAAGCAGTTTAATTGATATTGCATTGTGTTTTTGACGAGTGTTTGCATATATATGTTTATATGTGTTTGTCTGTTATTGATTGTGTGTTTGAACTTGATGTAACATACTACAAGAAGTTCAAACATAAAGGTCAAAGATTAACTCAAACATAAGTAAAACATAAGTTTCATCACTTAAGTGTTTAAGTGATTTGGCTAGATTCGAATTACACAAAGGTAGACATTCGAATCTGTGATAGATTCGAATGTAGCCTTAGATTCGAATGAAGGCTAGACTCGAGAGTGTCTTTGTGGACAGACTCGAATGGGCCTTGGGCTAGATTCGAGTTTGGCCCACATCAGACTCGAATCAGGGTCTATAATTAGGGATAGACTCGAGTCATTAGTAGACTTTTAGCAGAATTCGTGAGGAATTAAGCTTAAGGCGATCTCGAGTTTATCAGCTAGGTGAGAGCCGTTTCGGAGAGAATTAGTTCGTAGGATCGTTCGTGTGTCGTTCGTTCAGCGTCTAATAGTCTCCGTGTTTCGTGGTTGAGAGTTGTCCGTCTAACCGTCAACGAGGATTCCGCACACGTTCACGGATCCGCATCTAGATAGATCTTGCAGTGGTAGACCTTACACACAAACTTAACTCTTAAATCACGGTTGTCCAGTGACTTGGCATACCAGTAGTTGATCAGAGGCTTTGTAAAATCATGTTGATCAATCAACTTCTCTATCTCCATAGCTTTTTGCAGTTGTTGCTCAAACAACACTCTTTTCACTTGATGTAGCTTTGCTTGTGATGATGGCTCAGATGTAGGAATAGAAGCAATAGCTTGATCAGTAGGAGCAGGGGCACTGGCAGCAGCTTCAGATTGAACTGGTTCTTTTGATGGTTGGACTTCTTGGGAGACTTTTGTTTTCTTTCTTTTCTCCATTTCTTTGTCATGAATCTCTTGCAGCCTTTCAGTAATCATGGACTGAGCCATTTTCTTTGGAATACCGGCTGCAAAGGCAAAATTGATTAAAAATCTTCTGTGCTCAGCCTTGGAGTGCCCTGTTGGCAGCTTCCTCTTCTTTTCTCCTTGTTTACCCACAAACCCCTTTAGGTAATCACCTAATGTCTCATCATCATCCATTGGGGGCTGGGCCAACTGATCTAATTCTTTATCTTGTTCTTCTGCTAACCTTTTGGCAACTTCAGCATCAAAGGCAATCTGAGCTTCTTTGGAGGAAAATTTGTGCTTTGGAGACTCAATAAGAATGCCCTTGCCTTTGTCTTTTGCAGCAGAGGATGTAGCTTGGACTGTGCTGGATGGAGCTTGAATACCTTCCCTTATAACAACTCCAGTTGCTTTTGATGAGGCAGCAGCTTGAGTTTCTAGGCTAACAGCTTGAGAAGCTGTTGGGACTGCTAGCCTAGAAGGTGGGACTGTTGATGCTTCTTGGACTGATGTTATTGGAGCTGCTTGGACTGATTCAGGAACCTCCTGATTCTCCCCCTTTTTGGAAGCATTGGTTTGGTCAGGATGACCTACAACCTTTGCCCCTTGGGTTTGAATCAAACGCTCTAATTTCATTATCTTATTTCCACAGAGGGTAAACCCTTTATGGAGATAATCCATTCTTTGATTTTGAGCTGCCTCTGCCTGTTTTAATGCAAATATCTGAGCACCCTGTGCAGCAATGATGGACATTTGGTATTCCAACATAGCTACAACAGGTTTCAGCTTGGGATCCGTCAAGAGCATGAGTTGTAGACTAGTCTCAAGATCAGAAAACACCTGTGGTGCTTGTGATCTATCACTGACATTAATACCAGAAGTAGAAACTTCAGGGCCCCTCTATTCTTGGTTCTGGGGAGTTCCAGCTTGTGTTTGCACACTTGCTGTTGCCATGGGTGTGGTGTTAGGGATGTTGGCACTGTCCTGTGCCTCTTGTGCAGGGACAGCAGTAGTGCCAGCCACAGAACCCATATGAACAGTCTCGGCAGAGATGTTCACCTCCTGAGTGACGATGGGAGTGTCCTCAGTTGGTTCCCTTTGGATATTCTGTGCAGAAGTGTCCTCCTGCACATGGATATATGGCTCTTGACTAGGGACTGAGGAGGAAGGAGCTCCTAGTCCCCTTTTCCTTTTATATAGAAATTTTAGTGGGCGTGATGGCTGTACAAAAGGATCAGATGGAATTTGTGTATCAGGAGGAGTGGGTTGGGGTCCTGGGGGTGTAGCAGTGATGATAGGCTGAGCCTGCTCAGGACCCTCTCCTCTGTTTCTTGGAATGATGTTCATCATTGCAGAAGGCAATGGAACATCAACGCTCAAAAAATTGGCACTTTGTTTCAAAAGTCTCTTTATAGAAGATAGTGAGTGCCTGTGGGAAACATCTATCCTTTTATGTAAATGAGAACTGGTGCAAGTGTGTGCAATGATTTCTGCCAAAAATCTGGGATACATCAAAAATTTCCCACTCTTTAGGGAATGATGCCTTAACATCCCCTGGAAAATCATGTTTGAAAAATTGAACCGTTGGCCTGTTGAAAAGCACACTAAGCCAGTGGCAATGTTAGATGAAAATTATGACCAACCAGTTCTTTTGGGGCTCATACACTGCTGAATAATATGTACAAGATATTTCCATTTAGGAGAAAATGGGCTTTTAAGAAAGTAAATGAATCAGCAGGACCCCTATAACCTATATCATAAAGACCAGTATGTAAAGCATCAAGGGTTAGGTCTGTTATACCTGTGGCATCTTGAAGATGCAAATGGCGCCGAATGGATTCCTCAGTAATGGTGATGGGAGTGCCATCAATTTTGGATAGGATAGAAGGAATTCCATTGATGGATTGAACAGTGGCGTGATTCCAGAACTGTTCGATATGCGATATGTATATGGTGGGGTTTATATTGAGTGCATGATGAATATGGGAGTGACGAAGAAAGTCCATCATGTCATGGAACGGTTGAAGGTCTGAGTGCTTTAGAGAGTAGGGAAGGCAGTTGTGTTCCTTAACAAACTCCATTGAAGATCAAACGAAGGGTTTAGGGTTTGCAAAGAAGTGTCTGAATCGTTCAGAGGGAAAAGAAAGGTCGTGGAAGAAAATTGTGTAACTGGTAGTTACAACTGAACGAAACTGAGACCTTTAAAGGTTTTGAAAAGGTTGGGTCCCGCGCACACATATTTTAAAATTACCTAAATACCCTGCACACTTTGACAGATCAAGTGAATAACTAACAGTCCGAGAAAATGAACTAGCAGCTTGAGAAAATACTCAAGCTCTTAGTTGAAAATTATGCATCTTTTTAATGAAACAGTGACTCCCCCTTAAATAAGCATACTAAGTAGATAATAATGAAAACAAATTAATCCATGTTTACCATACCAATATTTGATACCAGGAAAGTGAACCTTCCTACATCAAAAGGTTTTGTAAATAGATCAGCTAACTGATCATCAGTATGTATTTTGGTAACTTGGATTAGCTTCTTTTCATTACAATCCCTTATAAAGTGAAATCTGATTTCTATATGCTTGGTTTTTGGAAATTTCACTGGGTTTTGCACAATGCTGATTGCACTTGAATTGTCAATATAAATAGGAGTGGATAAGAAATTCATAGCATAGTCTGTTACCTGATTTTGAATCCACATTACCTGGGAGCAGCAGCTTGCAGCTGCTACATATTCTGCTTCAGTGGATGATGTGGACACGGCTGTCTGCTTTTTGCATTGCCAAGAGACCAATCTTGCTCCTAAGTATTGACATCCACCAGTTATGGATTTTCTGTCAATGTTGCATCCACCATAGTCACTGTCAGAATAAGCAGTTAGTACAAGGGGAGAGTCTTTAGGATACCATAGGCCTATGTGTAGTTGGCCTTTAAGGTATCTAAAGATTCTCTTAACAGCAACCAAGTGAGAATCCTTTGGAGAGCATTGAAACCTAGCACATACACAGACAGCAAACATAATATCAGGTCTGGAAGATGTTAGATACATATGTGATCCTATAAGAGATCTGTATAAATGAATATCCACATCTATGCCATCTTTGTCTGTATGAAGCTGCTTGTGAGGATCCATTGGAGTGCTTGCAGCTTTGGTGTCCTAATACCCAAACTTGTCCAGTATGTCTTTCACATACTTTGATTGGCTTATGAAGAGTCCAGTGGGCTTCTGCTTGACTTGTAATCCCAGAAAGAAAGTGAGTTCTCCCATTGAACTCATTTGAATCTTTTTGTGCATTAAAGCTTCAAACTCTTTGCACAGACAGTCATTTGTTGAGCCAAAGATAATGTCATCAACATAGATTTGGACAAGCAGAATCTCATCTTTGATAGACTTAGTGAAGAGTGTTTTATCCAGAGTGCCTCTCTTGAATCCATTCTGTAGAAGGTAGGATGACAGAGTGTCATACCATGCTCTGGGAGCTTGATGGAGACCATAGAGAGCCTTGTCTAGCTTGTAGACCCTGTCTGGATACTTGTAGTCTTCAAAACCAGGAGGTTGACACACATATACCTCCTCTTCAATTGTCCCATACAGAAAAGCAGACTTCACATCCATTTGATACACTTTAAATCCTTTGAAGCTTGCATAGGCCAAAAATAGTCTGATGGCTTCAATTCTTGCTACTGGAGCAAATACATCATCATAATCTATGCCTTCTTCTTGAGTGTACCCTTGAGCTACTAGCCTTTCTTTATTCTTGATGACTATCCCTCTCTCATCTTTCTTGTTTCTGAACACCCATCTTGTACCAATTGCTCTCTTACCTTTAGGAAGATCCACCAGAGTCCATACATTCTGAATCTTGAACTGTAGAAGCTCTTCTTGCATAGCCTCAATCCAGGATGAATCTTTTAATGCTTCTGATGCCTTTTTAGGTTCTAGTTGAGACATGAAACAGGCATTCTCAAAGGCAGCTAGACTGAATTCAGGAACTGCTTGTTCAGCAGCAGCAGTCTCATTTTGAACCATTTTCCTTGTTTGTACAGGAGTGCTTGGATCACCCAGTATTTGGTTGAGAGGATGATACTTATGAACTCTTAGTGTAGGCTCTCTCTCTCTGTCTGAAAAGAGGATCCAAGATTTGTATCATCTCCATCAGGACCAGTGAATGATTCAGTTTCTGGAACAGCATGACTTGAATCTGGGACTGTTTCCCTTTGTGTTGGAGCTATTCTCTCAGGACTTGGGAGTGGCACTTCGGTGTCTGGATTTGTATCATGTTGAGAATTTAGGACCCCTGGAGGGTCACAAGACAGAAGTGGTATAGTGGTGTAATCATCCCAACTTGTTGAATCTGCAGCAGTTTGAAACTTTGTGTCAACAGCTTGAGAATTTGTATTGGCAGCATGAGAATATGTATTGGCAGCTTCAATCCTGTAAGCATCAGCTTCTGCAGTATACTCAACAAAGCTCAGAGAATTTGTTAGTGAATCTAAATCAAACAACCAATCAGGACCAGTGCCTTTGATATTTGCAGTATTTTCATTAAATTCAACATTGGCACTTTCCTCAATAGTTTTAGACACACTGTTATATACTCTATAGGCTTTGCTTTGACTTGAGTATCCTACAAAGAATCCTTCTTCAACCTTACTTTCAAACTTTCCTAAGTGAGTCTTAGTGTGAAGAATAGTACATGGGCATCCAAAAGGCTTGAAGAAAGCAATTAGGGGGCTTCTGTTATGGAATAACTCATAGGTAGTTTTCCCTTGTGATTGGACAACTTGAACCCTATTCAGAACATAACAGGCTGTATTGACAGCTTCTGCCCAGAAAGTCATTCGCAGATTTGAATCAGCTAACATTGTTCTCGCAGCCTCAATTAATGTTCTGTTCTTTCTTTCAGCTACACCATTTTGCTGTGGTGTTCTTGGTGCACTATATTGTCTAGCAATGCCTTTGGACTCACAGAAACTGTTTAGAAAGTGATTTTTAAATTCAGTTCCATTGTCTGATCTTATCACCTTAACTTTTGAGTTGGATTGGTTTTCTATCTTAAGGATAAAAGACTTAACTAGCTCAGCAGTTTCATCTTTGGACCTAAGAAAGTAAACCCAAGTAAATCTGGTGAAATCATCAACAATAACTAAGCAGTAAGCCCTTTTATTCAAACTCAAAACAGATGTTGGACCAAATAGATCCATATGAAGCATGTGAAGAACAGATGAGATTGAATTTACTTCTTTGGCCTTATGAGAAGTTTTGTGTTGCTTGCCTTTATGACATGCTACACAATGATCATCACAAATGAACTCCTTTTGTGGTAAGCCTCTTACCAGATTCTTTTTGACTAAAACATTCATGGACTTGAAGTTCATGTGACACATCCTTCTATGCCAAAGAGCAGACTCATTGGATGATGCTTTGGATATCAAACAGCTTAAAGTATTTGATTTAGATAAAAGATCTGTGTCCAGACAGTAAACATTGTCCTTTCTTGGTGTTCTTAGTAAAACAAGATTTTCAGGAATTTTAAAATCTTTTGAAAGGAAAATGCACTCAGAATCTGTAAACAGAACAATGTTTTGTTTGTCACAGATTTGAGAGACACTTAATAAATTGTACTTAAGCTGTTCAACATACAATACATCATGGAATTTCATGTTGCCTGCATTAACAGTACCTTTACCTGTAACCTTACCTCCTTTTGAGTTGCCTCCAAATGCAACAAATCCTCCATCAAAGCCTTTGAAATTTGACAAGCACTCAGAATTGCCTGTCATGTGCCTAGAGCATCCACTGTCCAAATGCCATCTTGTTTTATGAGGAGACCTGTGGTTGCCCTGCACAAGTAGAAGCTTAGTGAGTAGTGGAGTAAACCCAAACCAAATTGGTTTTGGGTTGGCCTTGTGCATTGACATAACTAAACACTGTTTTTGACTTTTTATATTTTGTGAGATCTACTGATGGAGTTTTTTGAGAGTATTTAGTGAGTATATGAGGTATCCAGTTATTTTGATCATCTTTTCTTCTAACAGCCTCAGATGATTCACTAGCAGTTCCAGATTGATACTTAGCAGCTTGATCTATGTTTTTAGTGCTAACAGCTTCAGTTTTTGCACTAACAGCTTCAGATTTTGACTCAGCAGTCTGATCTTTTGCATTAGCAGTTTGATCTGAAGATTTGTCCTTGACACACCATATTTGTTTAAAACTTAATTTAGGCTTTGCCAAAACTTGTTTTTGATGTATGGACTGTTTTTTATTAACTTTTGAAAACCTGTGATCAAATGTTTTCTTTGGAACTGTTGTAGCAGAAGGTTTGACCTTTGAATGCTTTGCCTGAGTAGGATTGGATTTTGTTTAATTCACAGTCTGTTTTGCAACAGCTGGTTTATAAAAACAATCCTTGGCCAAGTGATTCTTCCTGCCACAGTGAAAGCATTTTTTTTGACTATTTGAATTCGAGAACCAGATTTTTCTGTCAATTTCTGGTTCTTGTTTCTCTGATTTCCTCTTACCTGCTGTTGTTTGGGAAACTTTTGAACACCATGCTTTTGGCATGTGCAAACAGGAACTGTTTTACCTCTTTTATTTCCCTTTGAGGAAGATGCAGTGTTACAGTTAGAATGTACAGAAACTTGTGGAGTAGCATTGCATACACTCATCTTCTCTTTTCCTTTCTTACTGGGAGGTTGGATCTCTATGGGTGCACTCATTGTTTTGTGGTCTTTCTCAACTGCTATACACTCACAGTCTCTCTTTTGAATCTGATCTTCTTTTGATTCAGGACTGTTATCAAGGATAGGATCTACAATAGTCATAGACTCATCTAGTGGTTCATTGACAAGTTTATCAGCAACCTCACTCATTGGATGAATGTACTTGTTGTTGTATGGAGGTGGAGTAGCCCTGTATCCTATGCCTTCTTTGGGGTTAACCTGAGATCTTACCCTATCTTTAAATTGGACTTCCATTAGGTGTTCCAGCTTTTGATTTGCCAACTTAAAGTTACCTAGATCTATGTTAACAGATTCTAGTTTCTTATTAGCCTCTAACACCTTTTGTTCAGTCTCTTCTACCTTTTTATTCAGAGATTCTATTTTCTTATTTAGCTCCTTTTTCTCCCACTCATGATATGTTCTATCATATCCCATTTGAATCTCATTATCCTTATAATCATTGATCTGTTTCTGAAGATCTTTTATGGCTTCCATGTATTCATATCTCCTTTCTTCCATTTTAGCTAGAGTTTTGCACATGCTCTCATTATGATCTCTGTACTTTTTAACCATATTTTTGCATGATTGAGAGCAGAGTTTAGAATTTACCTCAGATGGTAGTTCAGTGGAGGAGACATTTGATGTTTCTGCCATTAGAGCTGGATTCTGAAACTCTTCCTCTGTCTGATCACTCCAGTCAAACACATTGTCTTCTTGGGAGACAAGTGCTGTTGAAGATGATGTCTGATTGGGCTGTGAAGACCTTGATGACTGTTGACCTTGAGATCTACATTCTCTGGAAAAGTGACCAAGTTTATGACATTTATAGCATTCAACCTTTGATTTATCAAAAGCTGGTTTGCCTTCTGTTTTGGCTTGAAAGTTGGTCCTTCCAGTTCTTTTAAGAAACCTTTTTGCCCTCATGGTCAGCATTGCATGTTGCCACTTTAAATCCATCTCTTCAAGATCATCTGGATGAATTTGTTCTAAGTCTTCAGCATTTAGAGCAAATAGTCCATCATTGGCAACAAAAGCCTCATAGTGAGCTTCAGCAGAGTTGCCATCACCACCTGAAAAGGAATCACTGCTATTAGATTTATCAGAAGACAGAAGAGCAGTATTATGATTATAAGAAAAGGATTTCTTTTTAGCATCAATCTCAGTCTCAAACACTCTTAGACTGTTATACAGATCATCCAGTTCTATCTCATCAAGAGTGTCTTTTGTTCTCCATTGTGCAGCATAAACTGTCCATTCTTCTCCAAGAGATCTGAGAAACTTTCTCTTGACTTCATCTTGATCCAGATTGACTTTAGCACTTTCCAGTTCACTTATCAGTTTGTTGAACCTGTCAAAAATTTGAGTAAGGTTTTCATTCTTGCCACCAGAAAAGTTCTCATACAGCTGTTTCAAGAGATCCTTTTGATTTCTCTTGGTACTGGCATTACCAGCAAATCTTTTCTCTAAGGCATTCCAAAGAGAATGAGCAGTATAAAACTTTTTGAACTGATGTTGATAAGCATTAGGAATGGCTATTTGTAAAATTGTAAGAGCTTTCACTTCATTCATTCTAGCCTTCCTTTCAAGTTAAGTTTTTGGAGGAGTTTTGACTGGTTTTCCCTCATCATCAAGTTCTGGATCAAGTACAGGAGGAAATTCAACAGCTTCCCATATGGCATAGTCAATGAATTGGATATGCTGTTGAATCCTGAGTTTCCACATCTCAAACTCAGTGGGCTTGAGCATAGGCACTTTGAGTCCTTGCCCAGATCCACTGCTGCTGTATTCAAATTCCATTGCAAAAAGATTAAAAATTTAAAAGAAAGTTTTCGACTTTGAAAAACAAAGAACGACCTGTCTCTGATACCACTTGTCAGGATCTAAAACTAAATAACCAAGACTAACTGATTTGAATTTATCAGAGTATAAATCAATAATCTTGCTTTGAATCAAAGTTTAATTAAGAAGTTTGCGGAATAACACTTAAATATTTTAACAAAAACTTTCAGAACCTATAATAAACAAACACAATAAATAATCAAAATTGATTGTATTGCTGAAGTCAATGATTACAATCACCTCTAATCTGTTTGATTAGACGAAGAACACAGACTGTTCTTAGGGTTTTACAACCTTAGAGGCTTATGAAAACTTAATCAACAAAAGCAATTACAGACTCGAATATGCAGAAACTCCTATACAATAGAAAGACCTATTCTATGTATTTATATTGCTCTTGATATGTTTCCTTGAAGGACTATGACTTCTCTGATAGTAAATATGTTGGAATCTTCGTGTATATATCTTTTCCTGAAAATCAGCACTTTCTGTTTATGAAACTGTTGAGCAGCTTGAATCTCTTGACAGCATGAACAGAGCAGCTCGAGATGATTTACTCTGGCAGCTTGAACTTTTACACTAGCAGCTCGAGTTTCTTCAACTAGCAGCATGAACTTTGGATTTACATATAAACTCTACTAACAGTTTGAGAAGTCTAACTAACAGCTTGAATCTACTTAAACTATTTCCCAACAGTTTTGTTAGAGCTCTGGTGATCTTTGAGAAATTTTTTATAATTGCTTTTAATAAGTTGTAAGTCTTAAGGACTGTCGTATCTTTATGGGGGTTCTAAGAGTTGAGCATTTCCTGATAGGCTCGATCTTTGCAGGGTCGACTTGGATTCCTTTACTATTGATCACGTGACCGAGGAATTTCACCTCTCTTAGCTAAAAGTCAAACTTAAAAAGCTTGGCATATAGTTGTTCTTTCTTCAACAACTCTAGAATCAGTCTTAAATTTTTGCTCGTGCTCCTCTTTGTTTCGTGAGTAGATTAAAAAATCATTCATGAATACACTCACGAATTTGTCTAGATAAGGTTTGCACACCTGATGAGGTCCATGAGTACCGTTGGGGCACTGGTTAATCCAAACGGGATTAATAGGATTTTCTGATGTCCGAAACAGAATCTAAAGGCTGTCTGTGGAATATCTTTCTTGCGAACTCTAACCTGATGATAACTAGACCTTAGGTCGATCTTCGAATAGAAGCTTAATTCTTGGAGTTTGGTCAAACAAGTGATTGATCCTTCTGAGCGGGTATCGGTTCCTTTAGTTTATTTAGCTCTTGGTAATTGATGCACATTCTAATGGTTCTATCCTTCTTCTTTATGAACAAAACTGGAGCTCCTCCAAAGCAAGGAACTCGGTTTGATAAACCCTTTATCTAAGAGCTCCTACAGTTGGTTGGACGATTGTTACACTTTTGATGGGGCTAATCGGCATGGTGCTTGAGCCACTGGTACCGCACCTGATACTAGGCCGATTTTTTAATTTGACTTGCCTCGATGTTGGGTGTTCAGGTATGTGTTCTGGAAAAACTTTGGGGTAACCATAAATAATAAGAATATTTTCGAGCCGCTTTTCCTTTGGCTCCCTCTCTGTCAACACTTCAGGGTCCTAATGCTAGGGATGATGCTTACTTTGGTATATATTTCTTGTTTTGCCTTGAACAGTAAGCACCTTCTTATTGACTAAATGTATATGAACCGTGTTCTTGTTGCACACTATTTCTGCGCGATTTTTCGATAGTCAATCCATGCCTATGACCACGTAAACTCTTCCCAGTTTGACGGGTATCAAGTCTGTTTCAAAGAGTCGGCCTACTAATTCTAAGGAGCATCCTCGACTTATATTATTTGTCTTAAGCGTCTCACTGTCATCAACCTCAATAGCATAAGTGGCACTTAATGGTGTAAGAATGGAATTTATCTGCTTAGTGAAGTTAGTGGATATGAAGCTCCTATCAGCACCAGTATCAAATAGTAGAAATGCATAAGTGGTTTCTAATGGGATAAGAGGATAAGTCTATGGGTTTGAAATTTCTTAGGCAGATTGTCGTACTACATATCCTCGTGCACATAGTTATAGATAAAACTTAGTTCTTCATCAATATGCTTGATACCTAATCTTTGTACATGATATGGTCGGGATTTGCTGATAAATTTTTAAGCCTTACATACCCTAAGATATACCAGATAGGAAAGCCTAGAGAAATACTATAAAGAGATGCCTTCGGGGTTTCCTTGTACTCCAAGGCGTTAAGTCGTTGGGTTAGTTCTGCACTGCGGGCTTTGTGCTCTGCAAGGCGCTGTCACAATTCGTTGATTCCGTCTTGTTGAAGCGCCTTGGTATTCTGGTTGGCCCAAGGTTTATTGGTGGTCTGAATTGTCTCCAGCTTAATCCTTGCAAAGATCTCACCGATCTCTTGGTGGATTTTGTCAAAATTGGGGGTCGTGTCAGGCGGCCCTTGCCACCAACAGGGGCATCGCTTGTTACGTAGGTTTCTTGGTAAGTGTTGGCACTTGAGAGGAAGATGGTGTTCCGACTTCAAACTGGCTTTGGATCCCTTCCTCTTTCTCCACTCTTGGAGAGTGTGAGGCATCCATCCCCACTGTCTTATGGTTGCCCGTCGCTACTGTGGCGGGCTTGGCTGATTGTTGGTACATCCTGTGTGACGACAGCAGTCTAAGTGATCCTACATTGTGATTTTAGCAAGTGTGTGATATATATGTTTATATATGGTTGATATTTATTAGTGTTTGTATGTTTGAACTTGATGTAACGTATTACAAGAAGTTCAAACATAAAGTACAAAGATAAATTCAATCATAAGTAATAACGTAAGGTTCAACACTTAGTTGTTTATGTAAAAGGCTAGATTCGAATTATATATGGGTTGACATTCGAATCTGTGATAGATTCGAATGTAACCATAGATTCGAAAGAAGGCTAGATTCGAGACTGTCAATATGGACAGACTCGAATGGGCCTTGGGCCAGATTCGAGGTTGGCCCACAACAGACTCGAATCAGGGTCTATAATTAGGGATAGACTCGAATAATTAGAAGACCTTTGGCAGAATTCGTGAGGAATTAAGCAATAGGCGATCTCGAGTTTATCAGCTAGGTGAGTCCCGTTTCGGAGAGAATTAGTACGTAGGATCGTTCGTGTGTCGTTCGTTCAGCGTCTAATAGTCTCCGTGTTTCCGTTGGTTGAGAGTTGTCCGTCTGACCGTCAACGAGGATTCCGCACTCGTTAACGGATCCGCGTCTAGATAGATCTTGCATTGGTAGACCTTACAAGTGGTATCAGAGCCTACGGAGTGTTCGTGGTGTTCTTCGTGTTCATCAGATACATTCTAGGTTTCTTGACGCTAGTTGGACGGTTTTTCTCTCAAAAACGTGTTTTTGAGCTTAGCAAATTCATATTCGGGAAACACTTTGTCGTTTTTCACGTTTTTGGTCGAAATCATTATTTTTCATTTGAAAAATAGTGATTTAATCTGTAAAACGTCAAAAAATCAAAGTGTTAGCCGTTTTTCGAGTTTGCGGCGCTCGAATCTATAGGGGTAATTAGGGTTTTACTTTATTTTCGAGTCTAACCAAAATACGCTCCTTTCGAGTCAATTTCAGTCAGTTTCGAGTCTGTGGTGTTTCGAATCTGTTACTACATTCGAATTGGATCTCGAGTCTATATTGTTTCGAGTTTGTTTCGAGTTTGTTACTGTTTCGAGTCTGTGCTTCGATTCTGCTGTATTTCGATTCTGTTGTGCCTTCGATTCTAAGGGTCTTCGAGTCTAAGGAGTCCTTCGAATCTGTCATATCTTCGAATCTAAGGAATTGTTCGAATCTGACATAATTTCGAATCTAATTGAATTAAGATACTTAATCGAATTTAATACCAAATAAATTGGAATCTAATTACATTCGAATCTATCTAGATTCGAAAGAGTTAATCCACATTAGTTTCGAATTAAATTAATTAAGTCTAAATTCAATTTGTTTCAGAAAAGATGTCAAACCTTCAGAAATTCCTTGAAATGGATCACGAAGTTGGGAAGGCTAATGCACCGCCAAAGCTGATGAAAGTTGAGGATTATTACTGGTGGAAGGACAGATTTACGGATTTTGTACGATTCAACGATATGCGCATGTGGGTGTGCATTGATGAAGGGTACATTCCACCAGTTTCTGAGGTTGAAGGCCGTCAAAAGGTTCTGTCATACCAGATGATGAAAGAGGATGACAAGAAACTATTTGAAGCTGAAAACAAGGCTTTCTCCATTATCCGTATGGCGTTACCTCAAGATATCTTGCACACATTTCGGACTCAAAGGACGTCGAAAGAACTTTGGGAGTCTCTCCAGAAAAAGTGTGAGGGTAATCCACGGGTGCGTAGAAAGCGTACAGAGCTGTTGACCCAACAGTTTGCGATTTTCAAGGCTCTTAAGGATGAACAGTTAGATGATATTATCACAAGGTTCTATCATCTGATAACAGAGCTTGAAAGTCATGGCATTGAGTACTCGGACAGTGACAAGAACAACAAGCTTCTTGATGCCCTACCAGCCAAATGGGCTATGTACGTGGCAATGATTAAGCTGAATGAAGATAAATATTATGCTCAATCACTGGATGACATCGTGGGAACGTTGAGGGCATATCACTTCGAAATGATAAAGGCTGAGACTGATTACGAGCAAGTCCAAAATCCGGCTATGTATTTTGGAAAGACATCAAAATCATCAGTGACAGCTGATCAGAAGAGTGCTACAGCGTTTTTCACCGGAGAAACGTCATCGCCACCTGAGTCCGAAGACTCACTGAATCGCGCGTTCTTAGGGTTAGGAAGATCGGAAGAACCGCAACCTCAAGTCCAACAGGCATCGACCAGTCAGAGCTATTCGAAGATGCCAATGAGCGCAAAGTCGGCGGAAGAACATCTGAATCTGCTTGCTTCGTTTGTGGCCGCATACGGAAATTGCGTTCAAGGGAAGATTAATGATCCGGCTCTTTGGGATGAAGATTACGATCAGGTCGACCCTGATGACTTAGAGGAAATGGATCTGAAATGGCAACTGGCCATGGTAACCCAGAGGGTTAAAAGATTCATAAAGAGAACTGGAAGAAATCTACAGATGAATAACAAGGGGATAGGATTTGATAAGTCCAAGGTGAAATGCTTTAACTGTCAAGGACTAGGACACTTCGCCAGGGAGTGTCAAAGACCGAAGGTAGAGACATACCAGGGGCAGAGTCAGCATCAGGGACAGTTCCAAAATCAGTCCCAACAGAGATACCTTCCGAGTTCAAATTCTGGTCAAGCCAGCCTAGCAGGTCTAATATCCAATGTCACTTCTGACAGACAGCTAGATGGTACCTATGACTGGAGTTCACATCCTGAGTCCAATGCTAGAGCTTTCATGGCTGAAGTTACGGAAAATGGTTGTGAAGAGGATGAGCAGACCACAAGGGACAGCAGTCCGATGTGGGTAGAGAAAGCGAATGATCAGACCGTGCTGGAGTTTGCTGCTCAGATGGCCAACGTGGAATCTGACAACTCAAAGGTTAGTCTTTCTGATTCTCTATTTCGTGAATTATGTGCTTTATGTGTTAGTTCTAACGATAGGTTAAATCTAGTTTTAGACTCACATAAGACCATAGCTGCTCAAAATGAAAATTTAAAAATTGAAAATGCTAGCCTAAATGATATAAAACAAGATTTAAAAGAAAAGCTTAAGGCTGATGCTCAAGACGTAATCGTTCTAAAAGACAAACTGAGTGAGCAGTGTGTTAGGATAGAGCTTATGTATGAGCACGTAGAAGCCTTGACCAAAAGTCTGAAAGATAAGGACATAGAGCTAGCCGAGACCAAGGTTAAGGTAGCAGAGGCAAATAGCAAGCTGGAAAAGTTTAGGAATTCGAGCCTAAACCTAGGGAAAGTCTTAGATGCCCAAAGACAGTCTAAGAAGCCTGTAGGTCTAGGTTTTCACGAAATTCCTCCACCGTTCAATGCAAACTATGTGCCTCAGCCTCAGGAGAAAACTGACAACTCAGTAGACTTAGAGGACCTACCTGAACCGACACCTGAGCCTACAGTTGAAAATACACCTAAGGTGACTGACTCAACTGTCAAGGTCAAGAAAGTGAAATTTGTGTCTTCCTCCAGTGAAACACCTGCAGGAAAACAGAAGATTTCATGGGCTGACCAGGTCGAAGAGTCAGACACAATAGATGTACCAAAGGAAGTAGACACCAGTGAGACACCTAGATCTAAGGGACCAACCAAAAAGTCCATGGATAAGATGTCTTGCTTTAGATGTCACGAGAAAGGGCATGTTGCTTCTCACTGTCCAAATAGGAAAGCAGATGTTACCCCTAAGACAGTGAACCCAACACCTGTTAAGCCCTCACCAACTGTGGCAAGCAGCAGTAGTTCTCAGAGTACCGAGAAAACTGTGCAGGCCGCACCAAAACTTGTTGTGAAACAAACACCGGTTAAGGTTGGACCAAAAGAAGTGGTTAGGACAAATTCACCGAATCGTGTCATTAATCAATCTAGGTCAGCACCTCAACAAGTCTATAGGAGCACAACACCTAGCAGGTCACACACTCCAGTTAGGTCACATACTCCTGTTAGACAATATGTTCCGGTAAAAGCTCAGGGATCACAGTCTGAAATGCATTATAATAAGACTTATTCTAGAGCACCACAACAAATGCCTACTCAAAGGCAAAGAGTGAATCTAAATCACTCGGCACCACAACAGAATTCAGTTCAAAGGCCCAAGTCACCTGAAAGGCGAGATGGGTACTTGAAAGAGTTCACGTATGTGGACGAGAATGGTATTACCAAGTCAGTCATGGCTTGGGTTCCCCGTGATAACTAACCTATTTTCTTTCATGTGCAGGAGATAACTACCGGTCCAAACAACAAGTGGTTCGTCGACAGTGGTTGCTCCAGGCACATGACGGGGGAAAGAAGTCTTCTCACAGACTTCAAGGGGGGTAATAGGGGATTTGTATCATTCGCGGGCAACAAAGGAGGAAATATCACTGGAACTGGAGAAGTCACTAATGGGACGATTACATTGGATCAAGTTTATCACGTTGATAAATTGGTTCATAATCTCATTAGTGTATCTCAAATCTGTGATAAGAAGAACTCGGTGTTATTTACTGACACTGAGGCGTTAGTGCTAAAGCCGGGATTCAAAATACCTGAAGATTGGATATTGATGCGGGCTCCAAGGAAGAATGACTTGTACATGCTCGATATGAACAAGCCAGATAATTCGATGGGTCCGATCTGCTTACTATCAAAAGCTTCAGAGACGGAATCGGTTTTGTGGCACAGACGCATGGCTCACTTGCACCTAAGGAAAATGAACTACATAACGAAGAATGGTTTGGTGCAAGGTGTGCCTCTGAAGAGCTTTCAATTTGAAGACAAGTGTCTACCGTGCATGAAGGGCAAGCAACATAAAAAGACACACAAGTCCAAGAAGCTGAACTCCATAACCTCGACATTCGATTTGTTGCATATGGACCTTTTCGGCCCTATCAACAAAAGGAGTATAGGAGGTAGTTGGTTTTGCTTAGTTATCACTGACGATTACTCACGGTTTTCATGGGTTTTCTTTTTAGGTACGAAGGACGAGACGGCTGCAAAGCTCATCGGGTTCTTAGACCAAGTGGAGAACTCCTACGGAACAAGGGTTAAACATATTCGTAGTGATAATGGGACTGAATTTAAAAACTCTGTAATTGGTGTATATTGCCTATCAAAGGGCATCGTGCATCAATTCAGTGCACCATATGAACCACAACAGAATGGGGTGGCCGAACGTAAAAACAGAACATTGATTGAGGCTGCAAGGACTATGCTTTCGGATTCAAAGCTTCCTACCATGTTTTGGGGGGAGGCAGTGAATACCGCGTGCCATATTTTAAATAGAGTCCTTACAGTCAAATCATTGAACAAAACATGTTATGAAATTTTAAATAAAAGGCCACCTAACTTAACTGGATTCGAACCGTTTGGAGTACCATGCACACTTTTAAGAACAAAACATCAACCGAAGTTTGGTGAAAAGGCTGACGAAGGATACTTCCTAGGTTATGTGCCAAACTCACCAAACAAACGGGTGTTTAACAAAACAACTGGTACTGTGGAGATTGTGTATAATATTGAAGTCACAAGTTATACACATGAACCCCAAACTGGTCCAGAATGGATATTTGACTATGATAAGTTATTTGAGTCATTTAACATTCCTTTGGATGATACTGCAGGTACAATCGAAAAAGACATGGCGACGTTGCACCTAAATGACGATGGCCATATTTTTCCGAGGACCACGTTCGAATCTACGTCCGAGCCTACTGCGACTGTAGATAGTTCTCCAGAAGTTGCTAATCCAGAAGAACCTAACACTGAGAATCAGACTCAACCATCAAGTTCTGCCTCTGAGGAAAACGTCCGTGAGGAAGAAAATGTAGTAGCTGAGCCTATTCCCCCTTTAGGTGAAATAGGATCCAACTTAGGAGATAATCTAAGGGTAGACGAAATAGAGACCTCTAGGATTAACAAGAACCATCCTATAGATAGCATCATAGGAAATCCTAACGAGGGTGTGAGGACTCGGAGTAGTGTAAATAACAACACTGTGTTGTTGTCGATGATAAACGACTCCGAGGCATATCATACATGTCTATATTCGTGTTTCATATCGCAAGTAGAGCCCAAAAATGTGCAAATGGCACTTAAGGACAACTCCTGGGTTGAAGCGATGCAGGAAGAACTTTCACAATTTAGGAAACTAGAAGTGTGGGAGTTAGTTCCGTTACCTCGAGGGGAGATTGCAATAGGAACCAAATGGGTTTTTAAGTGCAAAAGAGATGATCGGGGTATAGTCACGCGCAACAAGGCGAGATTAGTTGTAAAGGGTTTCAACCAAGAGGAAGGAATCGATTACAACGAAGTGTTTGCACCAGTAGCAAGGTTAGAAGCAATTAGGTTGTTTTTAGCTTTTGCCTCCTTCAAGGGATTTAAGGTATATCAGTTAGATGTTAAGAGTGCCTTCCTGTATGGGAAAGTGAAGGAGTTGGTGTATGTAGAACAACCGCCCGGGTTTACAGATCCTAAATATCCTGATAGAGTATATCGATTAGATAAGGCTCTTTATGGATTACATCAGGCACCTAGGGCATGGTATGAGACTCTATCCAACCATCTTTTAGAAAATGGCTTTGAGAGGGGTAGGATAGATAGTACTCTATTTGTGAAGAGAAAGGGAGATCATTTTATCTTGGTACAAGTGTACGTAGATGATATCATTTTTGGATCATCAGACGAACAGATGTGCAAGGATTTCGAGAAGGTTATGAAGTCTAAGTTCGAGATGAGTGCTATGGGGGAGTTGAATTTCTTTTTAGGGTTACAAGTTGACCAAAAGAAGGAAGGAATGTTTATCCATCAAACTAAGTATGTCTATGACATATTAGAACGGTTTGGGATGGAGGGAACTAAGTTGACTGCCCACTTTAGCACGCCGATACAAGTGAATCACAATCTCGGGCCGGGTACTGAAAGTGATTCCGATGTGGATCCGACTTTATATCGGGCCATGATTGGGTCACTTATGTATTTAACCGCTTCAAGACCTGACATTATGTTTGCTGTGTGTATTTGTGCTAGGTTTCAAGCGAATCCGAAGGAGATGCATATGAAAGCTGTGAAGCGGATTCTACGATACCTCAAGTCGAAACCGAAGCTGGGACTTTGGTATCACGCAGAGGGAGATCTAGAGTTGGAGGCGTTCACGGATTCAGACTACGGAGGATGCAGCTTGACGCGCAAATCAACGACTGGAGGTTGTCAGTTCCTAGGAGGGAGATTAGTGTCCTGGCAATGCAAGAAACAAACATCGGTAGCCGTGTCAACGTGCGAGGCCGAGTATGTAGCTGCTGGTAGTTGCTGTTCACAGGTTCTGTGGATACAACAACAATTGCGGGATTACGGTTTGGCTTACACTCAAACTCCAATTAGGATAGACAATCAATCTACAATTGCGATAACAAATAATCCAGTTAAACACAGTAAAACAAAGCACATAGACATAAGGCATCATTTTATTCGTGATTGTGCTGAAAAGAACTTAATCAAACTGGTAAAGGTGGCAACAGAAGATAATAATGCTGATTTATTTACCAAAGCGTTTGATAAGTCACGGTTTGAGTATTTAATTCAACTGAATGGAATGCGCAACCCAGAGTAATTTGACCTTAGTAGTAGTAAGTTTATTTTCTTTTAGAGTAGTAGTATTTCTTTCTTTACAGTAGTCTGCTAATTTAGGTAAGTTTCTAATTTAGGAAAGTTTCTATTTTTAGTAAGTTTCTATTTTTAGTAAGTTAGTAGGTTAGCTTAGTTTACTGCTTTTTGCTATGAAAAACAAAAGAAAAAAGAGAGAAAATTACAAAAATACAAAAAAGGAGAATATCAGAAAAGGAGTTAAGTCTTAGATACATAGGTTCAAAGTGACGAAAATTAGCACCGTCGTTACAGACTCTAAGTATTTAGGCTTTCACACATAATGCAACTAAATCCTAAGTGTTATACTTTATTTAGTTTGATGTGTTGGTAGGCATAATACATATAGGGAATCTCAAGGCTAATAAAATATTCTAGAAAAAGTCAAGCGTGTCACTAACTTAGATGTACGACCAATCAGTCTTAATTTTTATGTACAAGACATACAAACTTTAAGTCTAAATGAGGTATGCAAACTTTCTGGGGATGTATGGCAACATCAAATACATCTGAAAATGGAAGAATAGAAATATCATGTAAAACTGAGAGTCGAAAACATGCAACTCTGTTGTACGTAAGTACAGACCTGTTGTCTCTGTTTAGATTCGGGTTAGCAGACATGTCGCTTTGTTGTACGTCAGTACAGACCTGTCACCGCTATCTGCTAACTTTAAAAATAAACCTTAAGTCGAACTAAGACACTTTGTTGTATGAGAATACAGACCTGTGTCCGATGTTTGTCTTTTAAAGAAAGTTTGCAAATACCAACAAGTTAGAATTTTTGTCTGTGTGCCTTGATCATAAAAGTATGTCTATGTCTGAGTCACGTAAGATAATTTCCTGATAAATAAAAAGGCCAAGGGATATTCCGAAATGTAGAATGTTTAACAGGGTAAAATACCAACAATCGGCTAAGTGGGTATGTCATGACAAACAATCAAAGGAATTCAAAAAATTCCTAAGTGTGAAAGTTTAAGTACTGAAAGTTAGTATCGGACATCGCTATCTGATTGAACCTTTCTTTGACTATACTCACCAAAAATATGTTGTTTGGTATTTAGCTTAGCTTGTAAATTTATTTTTTAAGTCTAGATTAAATTTTTTAGTCAAAATTTTATTTTATTTTATTTTATTTTTACCTTAGTCTATTTTATTCTATTTTATTATCTTATTTAGGATTCGTTTAATTTTTACTTAGGTAAAAGGTCAAAAGTTACTGAGGGTGCATTCGAAGTTGGATAAAATAAACATTGCGTGAAATATCTGTTGCTTAGGGTAAAAGAGTTGGCATAGTTTATCTGGTTACACAATACCGTAGAAAATAGTTGGAAAAGTTGAAGTTATTTCAAAATTTCCGAAATTTTTCTAAGTGTTGGTAATTTCGAATCTAAGACAGACTCGAAGTGAAGTATTTCGAATCTGTCAGTAGACTCGAAACTACACATAGACTCGAAGGTAGGTAGTATATATAGGTCAATAGTGAAGTCATTTATTACTTTACTGTTGTCGAATCTATACTCTCGAATCTATATCAGCGATCTCGAATCTGTTCTCGAGTCTATCGTATTTCCTATAAACGACATTTCATCGAATCTAAAGCTTTTGTGTTCGATTCTACACTCTTTTCTAGGTATAATCAACCGGATTGTACAAGATTTTGGTAGTTTTATACACAAATTTTGGGCTTAAAACATCACACTTTTAAGTTTTATGGGTCAAAATAGAGTTTTTGCTAAATAACTAAGTTAGGATCTATAAAATATCAAATTGAAACCATAAATCTATAATTAGAACCTAGTTGAACTAATGTATGTGATTTACTAAGTTCAAAATGGTTAAAATCTTGGGTTTTGGTTGAAACAATGGCCGACGGCCCTTCGAGTCTGTTCATGCACTTTCGAATCTGTTCATGGGTGTCTCGAATCTATCATTAGATTCGAGATGACCATGATATTCGAATCTGTCCATTAGACTCGAATAGGGACTCCTCGAATCTGTCCATTAGATTCGAAAATGGACACTTCGAGTCTGTTCCCTTCGAATCTGTACTTTATTTACTTTGTTGAATTTAAATTTTATTAAACTTGTGGAAATTTAATTGTGCTAGATTTTGTATTTGAAAAAGTACAAAATAAAGCAAATTTGAATTTGAACAAGTTTATTGATTTTTAATGACTCTAACAGTTTTATGTATTGTGCAGATATGGCGCTTCGTGCTTTCGTTCCTAAGCATAATATGGTACTTAATCCAGCTCATAACATCCCAGAAGCGCAGGGTTATCGAGAAGTTTTAGATTTTCTAGCAGAGTCCAGGATCAGCTATGCATTATATCACAATATTCCGATCGTGATTTCATATGTGCGTCAATTCTACGATCATTTACAGGTGGACTGTACTGTCACCCCGACAGTTTTAAGAACCAGAATTGCTGGTCAACCTCTGGTTTTCTCAGCGGATATCTTGCGTCAAGTACTTCAGTTGGGTTCATAAGAACAAGAAGACGGGCCTATAGACTTTCCACTAAGTATTAGGCAAGCAGCGTTTTTGCGAATGGGCTATAGTTTGGACGTTACAAAATCATCTTACATGAAAAGCGGGTTGATAGGGCAGTGGCGATTCTTGGTCCACGTGTTCATGGTTTGTTTTGCGCCTAAGAAGGCTGGGTTTGATTACATTGTATCCAAGATACAATCTGGGGTGATTGCCATGGTGTACAATAAGAAGTTCAGCTTCTCACAGCTGTTTTTCTCGGAATTCATCCATCAAATTACTGCTCCTGAGAGAGAAAGATTCCTACTGTATCCTAGGTTTGTAATGATGTTGATAAGGCACTTCTTGCCTGATTTGCCACAAACAGATGATGCATTGAGCGTCAATATTATGGATAAGCGCATCTATTCTGACTGTTCCTCACATCGAGGAAGGTTAGCGGTTCCAGTGGCGCGTGCACTATTTGGTGCAATTCTGGATAGGGAGTTTCAAGCCCCGAGTAATGCCAACTGGGCAGGGGTAGTTGATGTCCAACCACAGCAACAACAGCAACGTCCACTACAACAACAGCCTCGTGCTCGTCCCCGTGATCCAAGGCGAAGACAAAGAGCTACTGCGAGTCAGACTCAGGCGTCTAGGCCTTCTACGAGTCAGCAACCAGAAGTGCAGGAAGCCGGGCCGTCAAATGTCCCAAATGAAGCTGATCAATTGTGCCAAACGCTAAATGAAATTTGGGAGGCAGGTCCACATGCAAATGAAGATATAGCTGCTGCATTAGTGGGAGAATTACTTGAGCCTCCAGAAGGAGAAGAAGATGTGCTGAGGGATGTTGAGAATTATGAGCCAGAGCAGGATAATAACGTTTTGTCATCTTCAGCAACTGAGTCAGAAGAGATAGAGGAGGTAGAAGCTGAAGCTCCAGAGTCAATGTCTGCCGTTCCTGAAGTTCAAATTGGAACTTATGGTTCGCGACTGATTATTAATGAACGTGGTTCTAGGAGGCGATGGGACAGGGAATCGGAGGAGTCTGATTTCGAAGAAGACGAAGTTTCTCAACTTGTGACGAGGCAACGGGCCAAACGTCACAGGTTCATGCAAGGATCCTCGTCAGTCTCCGCAGAACAACCAGAAACTTCTCAATCTCAAAACCCTCAACCTCAAGAACAAGAACCTCAAACCACCATTCCACCACCACCACCTCGCGATGAACCATATATTCCATCGCCAATACTTCCTACTCCGTTACAGTCCATTCCATCAACCTCATCATCATACGCTGAGAATCAAAGATTTTTGCGCTTAAAAGATAGAGTTGACTTCCAGGAAATCCAAATCTTTGGGCTAACAACAGCAATCGGTGAGCTTCAGAAGCATAACGCAGATGTCGATAAGGAGAATGCCGTTTTAAAGAAGATTGTGGAAAAGGTCCAGGAAGAAAACACAGAGTTAAAAACATTTGTTTGTGATCAGTCAGCCGAGAAAAGGTCGATGCGCTCCCTGATTGAGCAGTTAATGAAAAATTTACAGGCTCAGGGGGAGACATCGTGCCGTGATCAGGAAGAAGTACAGAGGCCGAGAGGAGATGATGATGAAGACAACCAAGGCAATGATCCCAGCCCTAAAAGACAGAATGAGCCAGTAGATTTTTCTGCTGCTCAGACTGCTCAATCTGAGGGGGAGCCTAGTCCAGGGGGAGAAGTAGGAGGAGCAGGAGGAGAAGCTGGTTCTTCAAGGACTTTAGATAGCGACATGATAGATGCGCTGAAAGATATTGAAGAAGAGCTCATGGAGTTTGATTTTGAAGATGATATTGAAGAATTAGAAGAAGGTGAGTTCATTCCAGATGACGTCGCTGACTGGAGATCGGATGATGAAGTGATAGAGGATGAAGACGATCACGTTAATGAAGTAATAATCAATTCACAACCAATCACTGAACTGTATGAAAGCCAAGATCATAATGTGATTGATATTGATTACATCAAGGTAGCCTCAGCTGAAGACAAGGAACTTGAAGAGGCGGAGAAAGAGCCATCTAGAGCTGATCTGTTAAATCTTTGGTTCAAGAAGGAAGAAAAGAAAGATCAGCTGAAGATGAAGAAGAAGATGAGAAATCCAGGTGCTGGAAATTTTGCTGGAGGCATTATAAGCTGGTTCTTTGACAAAGAACTGCAGCTGTTTATTTTGAAAAGAAGAGATGGCCTTCAATACTTGAGGCGGACACTGAAAGCTTTTAATTCATTGCCCAAGATTGAAGTTAAAGAGTTAGCCTGGAAGGAGCTGATCAATATTGGAGATGATCCCTACGCGAACGTTATTGAAAGAATTATAAGGAAAGAAGGGCGATCAGGAAAATTTGAGAGGCTTAAGCCGAGATCAGGCAAAAGGGTCGAGGATGGATCAAGGATAGATCCTCATACTGGAAGACCTTGGGCCAGAATGGTGTATAAGCTAGTCAAATGTCTGAAGAAAGTACCTATGAAACCAATGCCACAGAACGTTTTGAGCAACATGAAGTGGTGGTACCTAGAGATTGACACTGCTGAAGCTATCATGGAAGATCAAGACGAGCAGGTCATTTTGAAAGTATATGATCCTCTGCATTTGATAAACCTATCAAAGGACGACCTGAAGAAGCTTCACGATCAGCCTATCTTCTTCACTGAACCATGGAGATCTGAAGCCAGGAAGTTCCAAAAGGTAGTCAAAGTTTGTATAGATGCAGGATTATATGCGGGTAGTAATATATATAGCTCTAGTACTTAAATTTGATGTAATGTAAATAATTAGAAGCTATCGTCAAGGGGGAGTCTGTTGGTACACCCTGTGTGACGATAGCAGTCTAATCGATCCGCATTATGTGTTTAGGTAATATTCTGAGTATTAACCAAGTATTTAGTTATATATGTTTAATATGTGTTTATCTGTTATTGATTGTGTGTTTGAACTTGATGTTACATATTACAAGAAGTTCAAACATAAAGGTCAAAGATTAACTCAAGCATAAGTTAAAACATAAGTTTCAAGCACTTAGTTATATATATCAAAGGCTAGATTCGAATTGCATAAAAGGATACATTCGAATCTGTGATAGATTCGAATGAGTCCTTAGATTCGAATAGGTTAGATTCGAATCTGTCAGATGGACAGATTCGAATGGGCCTTAGGCCAGATTCGAGGTTGGCCCACAACAGACTCGAATCAGGGTCTATAATTAGGGATAGACTCGAATCATTAGCTGACCTTTGGCAGAATTCGTGAGGAATTAAGCAATAGGCGATCTCGAGTTTATCAGCTAGGTGAGTCCCGTTTCGGAGAGAATTAGTACGTAGGATCGTTCGTGTGTCGTTCGTTCAGCGTCTAATAGTCTCCGTGTTCCGTTGGTTGAGAGTTGTCCATCTAACCGTCAACGAGGATTCCGCACTCGTTAACGGATCCGCGTCTAGATAGATCTTGCAGTGGTAGACCTTACAACAAGAGTGGCGCGTGAAGGACAAAATTGTTACAGATAGAAATAGCAAAATTGAACATTCTGTCTGTAATAATAAACTTGTTAATAATTCTTGTATAAAGTTTTCAAGAACGGACTTAATTGCTTCGAATTCTTGTGCTTGTAAGCCTTCAATTGTTAAATCTAATAAGCTCGTCTGGCAACCGAAGAAAAAGGACCCATTTTATGAACAGAAAAAGGTTCCACAGAAAAATATTTCAAAAACAATTCCACCGCGAATTGTACAAAAGTGGATACCTAAAAGAACAGTTCAAAAGTGGGTACCTAAAATAACTTCAAATGATAAGCTAAAAGCCATATCTGTTAGAAAAACAAATAATACTGTACATGAATTACCTAAAACAAAAGTACCCAACTACAAGTGGGTACCTCATGTGCTACTTCGTCTTATAGGTAAACCATGTCTGGTATCTTGACTCCGGATGTTCCAAGCATATGACCGGTCAAGGAGACACACTCACAGACTTTGTAGAAAAGTTCTGTGGGACGGTCAGATTTGGAAATGATCAGTTTTGTCAGATCAAAGGATACAGAAGTCTCAAATACGACAAAATTACCATCCAAAAGGTCTTCTATGTTGATGGTCTTGGACACAATCTATTTAGTATTGGACAGTTGTGTGATAAAGGTTTAGAAGTCGATTTCAAAGCCAATCGGTGCAGCATCAGATCCGGAGAAGGAAAAGAAATTTTGGCAGGAAACAGGAAAACAACTTTGTACTCCATTGATTTAGCCTCGATTAATCTGAAGAAAGATGTCTGCTTATTGTCAAAAGCTACATCTAAAACAGCATGGCTGTGGCATCGTCGTCTTTCACATCTGAACTTCAATGAGTTAACCAACCTAGCAAAAGGAGGGTTAGTTAAAGGGCTGCCGACGCTCAAATTCCAAAAAGAGCAATTGTGTGCCGCATGTGAAAAAGGAAAAATGACAAGAGCCACACACAAATCCAAAACAGAACACTCATCCACGAGAGCGCTGGAATTACTACATATGGATTTGTGTGGACCAATGAGAGTACAAAGCATAAATAAGAAACGATATGTATTGGTGATAGTTGATGACTATTCACGATACACATGGGTTTTCTTCCTGAGGTCCAAATCAGATGCAACCGAAACGATCATAGACTTCATCCGGAAAATACAAGTAACGTTGCAACTCACAATTCAAACAATCCGCTCAGATAACGGAACAGAGTTCAAGAACAAATCACTTGACTCATTCTTGAATTCAATAGGAATTACACATCAGTTTTCAGCTGCTCGAACTCCACAACAAAACGGTGTCGTTGAAAGAAGAAATCGGACACTAGTGGAATCAGCTAGGACGATGTTGGCATATTCCAATTTACCGTTATTCTTGTGGGCAGAAGCAGTTGCAACCGCTTGTTTCACACAAAATCGTTCAATAATAAATAAGAGATTCGGAAAGACTCCTTATGAATTGATTAATAAACGAATACCTAATATTAAATTTTTCCATGTCTTTGGTTGCAGATGCTTTATTCTAAATGACAAAGACAATCTTGGAAAGTTTAATCAAAAGGCAGATGAAGGAATATTCATCAGATATTCAAAGGAGTCGGTTGCCTTCCGAGTGTACAACAAGAGAACCAAGACAGTCAACGAGAGCGTGAATGTCAAATTCGATGAAAGGATTGGTAATGGCTTCTGAACACACTAGTTTAGAACCCGAACCTAAGACGCAGACTTCATTGGAGTTAACTGAACAAAATGCTAAACACTCAGAATTACATAAGTTGTTTGAGAATTTTTATGAAGACTATTTTGAAAAGCCCAAAACTAATGTTCTAAATTTGGTGCATGACAGGATTACTGAAGATCCAGTCGTAGTCTCTGATCTTTCTCAACAACAAGGTTCAGAAGACACTGGAGAAGCCTCAACAGCAAATGTGCAGTCGACTACTGAGATTGTACAACCAATTGAACCTCCATATTCTTCTGAAACCCCCATCACTTCTGAACATTCAGAAGCTCCTACCTCAGATGTCCCACCTACAACATCTGAAGTAACTCCCGAACCATATCTAGATCTCAATCCCAATCAAGACCAAATAGAACCGTTTCCACATACTATTAAGTGGACAAGAAATCACCCAATAGAAAACATCATTGGTGATCCATCCGCGTCAGTCCAAACCAGAAGGGCAACTATAAATGAATGCTTATTTTCAAATTTTTTAAGTAAAATAGAGCCCAAGAATGTAAAAGAAGCACTTCTGGACGCTGATTGGATTGTGGCGATGCAAGAAGAACTGAACCAGTTCGAACGGTTAAAGGTCTGGAGACTTGTTGAGCGCCCAAAAGACAAATTCATTATAGGCACGAAATGGATCTTTAAAAACAAGAAAGATGAACATGGCGTAATCATTCGGAATAAAGCTCGTCTCGTTGCCAAAGGATACAGCCAATAAGAAGGGATTGATTATGATGAAACGTTTGCACCAGTTGCACGAATTGAAGCTATTAGAATGTTTTTAGCTTTTGCCGCTCATAAAAATTTTATAGTATATCAAATGGATGTTAAAACTGCGTTTTTAAACGGGGAACTAACAAATGAAGTATATACATATCAGCCCGAAGGGTTTACTGATCCTTCGAAACCTGATCATGTATATATTTTAGATAAGTCACTGTATGGCCTTAAACAAGCACCTCGAGCTTGGTATGATGCACTTTCAACATATCTATTGAGATGTGGATTTACAAAAGGTGCAGTTGACACAACCTTGTTTATAAAACGTCAGGGGTCGGATATCATAGTTATACAAATATATGTAGATGACATAATATTTGGGTCTACAAATCCAGAATTTTGTAAGAAATTCGCATTTTTAATGTCCCAAAAATTTGAAATGAGCATGATGGGGGAAATAAATTTTTTCTTGGGATTACAAGTAAAACAATTAACTGATGGTATTTTTATCAATCAGTCAAAATATATACAAGACATGTTAAAGAAATTTAACATGGTCAACAGTACTCCTATGAAAACTCCCATGGCTCCGGATTCAAAGTCAAAACTCGATGCAGACATCTCAGGGAAACCTGTAGATGTGACTCATTATCGAGGTATAATTGGATCATTAATGTACTTAACAGCTAGTAGACCAGATATTATGTTTGCTACATGTGTCTGTGCTAGATATCAGGCAAATCCTAAAGTATCACACTTAACTGCTGCGAAACGAATTTTAAGATATCTCAAAGGAACTCCAAATCTGGGTTTGTGGTATCCTAGAGAATCTTCATTTAATTTGACTGCTTTTTTTGACGCTGATCACGCAGGTGATAAGATGGACAGAAAGAGTACGTCTGGAGCAGTACAGTTCTTAGGTGACAAACCCGTATGTTGGTCATCCAAGAAACAACATTGTGTTTCATTGTCTACAGTTGAAGCAGAGTACGTTGCCGTATCTTCTTGCTGTTCTCAGGTGTTGTGGATGAAGAGCCAACTGCGCGATTACGGGTTTACACCAAAAAAGATACCAATACATTGTGATTCTCAGAGCGCAATAGCTATTGCATCAAATCCGGTGCAACATTCAAAAACAAAACACATTGACATTCGGTATCATTTTATAAAAGATCATGTAGAAAATGGAAATATAGAATTATATTTTGTACCCACTGAATATCAACTAGCTGATTTGTTTACCAAAGTGTTAGATGAAAAGCGGTTTAATTTTTTGGTATACAAATTAGGTATGTTGAATCGTTAAGATTTAATAATTCAGTAGATTCAAAATATAATTTTAAAATTTTCAATTTTTTAGTGATTTTTATCTGATGTTAAATTCATGAATCATAAAAAGTTTATATTCTTTGGAATTTAACAAGATCTGGATTGTCATGTGCAGGGGGAGCAGAAAAGAAATTTATCTGATTTTGAGTAAATCTGATTAAAATTATTTGTTATTTTGTAGGGGGAGCAGAGCTGAGAAAATGAATATACATTTGAGGGGGAGCAACTTTCAGAAATTCAAGGGGGAGTAATGGAGCATTTTAATTTTAATTTTTTTTTTTGAGTTTAATATTTTTTTTTGGTGTTTGTTTTTGTTTTTTATTTTTTTAATATTTTGTTTGTTTTTTGTATTTGTGTGTGTTTTTAAATTTTTTTTTTGAAAATCAAATTTTATCTTGATATTTTTTATTTTTATTTGATTGAAAAGATAGTTAGTGGGTTAATTTGGTTTAGATGATGGGCCGGATTACTTGCAAAATTAAAATGGGCCGGATACTTTGACTATAAATTTGAATTTTCAAATTCAAATCACTTTTTCGGATATTTTATTTCTTCATCTTCTCCAAAAAGCTTTCTTCATTCCTAAGAAACTGCAAACCCACAATCATTATCGACTTCTTTTCATCAAAATTGTGAGTAAATGTTGCTTATTTCAGTTTGATTGTTTATGCTTATAGTGCTTATATGTTGCTTATTTCAGTTTGGGTTGTTTGTAAATCTGTGTTCGTATTTTTTTTTTTGTGTTCTTGAGCGTTCATGGAGAATCATGATATTTGTTCATGAAAATGAAATTAAATGTGTGATGAATTTCGTACTGGTATCATGACCATGAATCTGAAATTTCATAAGTCATTCTTTCATCACACAAACAGAATGTTTGATTTTGATAATGAACATTTTCGTGTTCTTCATCAATCTGAAATTTGAATTTTTAACAACTTTAAAGTTGTTTTTGTTCAAAGTTCAGTAAATCAAATGTGTTTAAAATACATTTTCGAAGGGGGTACAAGTTTTAAATCACTGAAAAAGATCCCTGAACTTAAATTCATAAAATCAGTGTGTATTGGACTTGTAATGAAACAAACAGGCATTTCTCGATTAAAGAGTCATTCGAGTTGCATCACACTTTATTCGAGAAATTCCAAGAGACATTCGAGTTGATTCAAATAAGACTCGAGAAAACCCAAGAGTTAATCGAGTTGTTTGTAATGATATTCGAGAAAGTGTCAGTATTACTCGAGTTGACTGAAGGATTATTCGAGAAACATATGTGTATCATGCAAGTTGACCAAGTGTGTAACACTTAGAAAAATTTTCAGAACTTATATGTCGATTGATACATTGTCCGAGAACACTTAAAGCTTATTCGAGTTGGGGAATGTTGTTATCGAGAAAATGTCTTAGTCATTCGAGTTGAGTGTTAGATTTTAATGTTCCATTCGAGTTTAATACATGTTTCATTCGAGTTTAACATGTATTTCATTCGAGAACTTTCAAGACTCATTCGAGTTGAATCAAGCACTATTCGAGTTGTGTCATGGTTTATTCGAGTTTCATGTCTATGTCATTCGAGTTGTATATAGGATCATTCGAGTTTATTCATAGACAGTCAAGTTGTTTCATGAGTCATTCGAGAAACTTGTGGTTTCATTCGAGTTTCAACAGAAAATTTTATCTAAGTGTGGAATTTTTCATGTTTTAAGAAAAATGTCACATTTTTTAAGAAATTGTATAAATTTGTGTTTTTCAAACATTGGTCTCTAAACGATTGACTCTGGAATCCTTTCAATAATAATCTATTATTGTCTGGAATCCCGATGCCTTAAACAGAAAATCACAATTTTTTACAATTTCTGATAAAATGTTACAATTTTTCTACATTTTGAAGGTTGTCATTTGTGTACATGGTCTGACTAACATGACTTTTTATTTTGGTTTACAGGTGTTCAAATGGCATCTTCAGTACAGTCTCAGAACTCCAATTCATCTGACTCCCATTCATCATCCAATCATACCCTTATTTCTACACCTGTTCGTTCTACTTCAGTTGCACGTTCCTCACAGTCAAACATTATCCCAGATAACCAGTTAGTTAAACCTAAACATTGCCTACCTTTCCGAGATAATAACCATCGCCTAGATACCAAGGTTATTAAAGTTAGTCATCCTATCATTATTGACATTCTAAAAGGCCATCCGTTAAGTTATATGCTTCAATACAAACCCTCTATCCCACAGGTATACCTACAACAATTTTGGCACACCGTCAAATTTGTTCCTGCTGACGGCAATCATCACTTCAAAGTTACAATAGACCAGTTCAAAACAAAAATCACTCTCGCCAGACTTCGTCACAATCTATTTCTTCCTAGACGTATAGACATAGTTAACTTCCCGGAGTTGGCTGATTTTGAAGACTTTGTGTCAGATGAGGAGCTGGCACATGATCTGATCTGCTTGGGCTACTCAAAGCCACTACCAAAGAGCTCAAAGTTTCATAGGAATGGCTTAAATGGAGAATGGTATACACTGTTTGGAATCATAAATAGGTGTATGACTTCAAAGCACACAGGCATTGACAGATGCAGCATTCATTGCTTGAGGATATTTCATGGGATAGCATTCAACAAGCATTATGATTATGCTCAGTGCATATGGGAGGATTTAAAAGAGATTGTTCTTGCAAAAACTACAAATAGAGCAAGAAAATTTGTTCCGCTTCAGAGATTCATACAAATTCTTATCCGAGGAATTCTTCGTGCCAATGACAATATTCCGAAGCGAGCCAATTCACAGCGATGTCCGGATTATGTGATGATGAGCTTACACGAAGTGTCGGACTCACCGAATGCAAATATTATGCCAATCCCAGAGTCTTTGCTAAAATATGCGGATCAAGAGAGTGAGAATGTGAGATTGTATAGGATAGATCATGCTCCGATAGAGACCCAGGAACCGGGATCTCTTACCCAAGGAGCTTTAAGAATAGAGGAACCTCAGCAAGGGGCTGAAGTTCAGGTTGCCCAATCTGTGAGTGAGGGAGATGTTGGTGTAAGGGGAGGTGAGGAAGAAGTTGAAAGATCTGATTCTGAGAGAACGTTGTCGGATATCCAAGAAGAAGAAGGAGAAGGAGATGATGATGATGATGGTGATGATGGAGGTGATCATCATGAGGGAGGTGGTATGATGATAGATATTGTGAGCATTGCTGAAGAGAGTGTGCGGGATACCATTAACCTAGAAATCCGGGATATAACCACATCTACTGTTAGCTCTCCTATGAGAGTTAGCATTGAAGAAGTCAGTATCCCACTGACGATTGCACACCCAACCATCCACTCAGTCTCCTCTCAACAGGAGATTGTTTCAATTGAGCACAGGGATGAACCATATAATCTATCCGAAAGTCACTTGGACTTGATGGATATTGAAACAAGTACACAGCTGCCCATGTGTACGACTTCACTTCAATCACTGAGTCTAGCTCCTATACAGCCTAGGACACTCGAGTCACCTTCATTTGTTGAAGTTAGTGTGGTTGAACTTCGTGTTCCCACTGGAACATCTTCAGTAACGGAAGCATTTGTTGCTCCATCACTTGAAGAGGGTGGAAGTCCAGTCAGAGCAACAACTTTACCAACTCTGAGCACTGGCCACACAGAAGTACTTTTTACAAGTTCGACTGCTGTAACAACTGGAAGTCTACGTGACCCAGTGGTGACGTTATCCCCATTCGTTACTGAATCAACATTGACTAAAGCATTGAATGAAGCTGTGGCTGGAGTAAACACGCATGTATCTACTCAATTGGCTGAGGTAATGGCCCAGATGTCAAACATCCATAAGTTTTTAAAGGGGAAGGATGTTGCAGAGGAATCAGTAAAGCAGTCTGAGCCAAATAAAGCAATTGAAGAATTGAAAGAAGAACTGAAAGATTTTGTGTTCGACCAGTTTGATGAAATGAGAGAACGCATGATAAGCCTGGAAAGTACTGTGATAACAGCATTGGGAAATCTATCAGAGAGGGTGGCTGCGGTAGAAGAGACGTGTAAGGCTCAAGCTTCCTCATCCAAGAGGAAACATGATGAGCATGATCAGGACTCCGATGATGCTCCTCATGAGGGGGAGAAGAGGAGAAAGCTTGATGAATCAACACCTGGGGTATTGATGATTACATACCCAGAAAAGGAGACGGAAGTTCAAGAGAAAGAGGCGGGGGGCTCAAAAGAATCAGCTGGTAAACAAAGAGAGCTGGGATTGATTCTTCATGAAGATGTTCCAGTTCCTTTGAACATTCAGTCTGATATGTATCATTTTGTTGAATATATTGATTCGGATGTTCAAGATAAGAGTCATGAGCTAAGTATTCAAGGAATAGGAGAAGAGAGGGAGGAGTACATTGAAGTGTCGGAAGATGATGATATAATTGCCTTGACTGATGTTGATTTCAGAGCTGAAAGGATTGAGGAGGAGGAAGGGTTAGTTGAGGGGATTTTGAAGGATACTGGATCGACAGCAACGGTTGAAAAGCCTGAGGTGGTTATTCAAGTTAAGGAGGAATTTGAAGAGTTTCCAGTTGAAAGCAGTGTTGCACAAGAAAAAGTTGTAATGAATGAGGTTGAGGTGATGGATAGATTCTTTAACGAATATGTGCTTGCAAATGAATCTAAGAAACAACATAGACTTAGAATTGAAGCCCAACAAGTTGTTCAGAGGGAAATACAAGACATGCTGACATTATTGAATAAGGATGAGATCAGCAAAAAGAAGGTGAAGAAACTTGAGCTTCCAGAGAATAGATCGGCAGAGTTCATTAGAAAAAGGAACAAGATGCCATACATTGAAGATATTCTGGAGAAACGGATCTTTTGCAAGAAACAAGCACCTTGTTCATTTCTCAAGTTATTTAGAGTGCTAGAGCCAAACATGCCGAATATGGTCAATTATGCCAGCTTTTTGAGAAATAAAACACAGGAGGTTTGAGAAGGTCAAGAGTGAATTCAGAATAGTCGATCTGGTAAAGATAGAAAAGGAAAGATTTTCTATCCAAAGTTCACTGTCACTAGATCAGATGGAAATACCTATGTGTTCACAGAAGCTGATATGTTCAACATGCACTTGGTAGACATTGAAGATCTTTTTGATGAGTTGTGAAGAAACAAACGAAATGAACACTGCAGATTTGCACTTAAGACACTGTTTCACTTCATGCATACCAAATTGGTATTGATGTCAGTGCAAGATCTACAGATAGGGGTTGAACGGGGTATGAGGAAAATCAACATGACAGCGCCTCACAGAGATATCAAGTTTGCTGGTGAGCTGAAAGAATTTCAAGTGATCATGGTTAAGCACCCAGCAGTCATGTACAAGGATAGATATAAGAAGTTAAGAGCAATGAGAAGTGTAGAGCTGAACAAGTTTTCAGATGGAACTTTGAATAAAGTGTTAAGTTGTTTGAAAGGAAAGCTTGCAGCAGATCAGAAAAGAAAGACGAAGAAAGGAGCTTTGTCTGTTCACGACCGAAGACTCATGGTTGAGTTTATTTCAAAGATTGAATGGAGGCTTTCGGATCGTAAAAGTGTTAGAAGATTTGAACAAAAGCTGGGCTTATCAATTTAAAGACTTTGCTTTTTCCATCAAAGGGGGAGAATGTTAGGTTATGTTTTAATTGATGGAAACAAAGTCTAGGGGCTATTTTGTATTTCCTTGATAGTTATTAGAAATGTATATATAGTATCTTTGACTTTCTATTTGTGATAGATCTGACAAGTATTTTCCACGCATAGAAATCAGAGAAAAAGGTCACCGTTGAAGAAGATTATATTCTCTCTGTAACCGATTTTGTCTACATTCAATATAATCATTCGGTCAGTGTTAATTCCATTTATTGTTCTTGATAATTTGATATTGTTGATTGATTGTTAGGAAACTATATTTCACACGTATACTGTATGAATTCAACCCATTCCTTTTGCTTGACAATTGCAGTATACTTGGGTGGGACTTGATTTAGTTTTGAAGGTGTATCTTTGTTGGGCAGTATGTATTTTTCCCTCAGTTTCCTTCTGAAGTTCCTTAGATGTGCACCAAGATGATTCCTTACTAACTTTATGTATGTCTCATCAACATCAAAATATCGTTGCGAATAACAAATTAAATACACAAATCTGATTAACAACAATCTTGTTTAATTTTTTAACATTAAGAAATTAAACATAATTGGTTAAAACTAGCCGTGATTTCATCCCATAGCTTAGCTCTTGCTTCTGAATCGACCTTCTTCCATGTCAGAATCTTTAAGCCCATGTGCTCACGAACCATGTCTCCTAAAAAACTTGCAAATACTGTTATGTGATCTTCTGTTAGCCTATCCATTGTATCAAACGTTTCCTTGAGCTTTAATGCACTGGGTATGCTGTACCGGTTGCGAAACTTAGATAACCTTGTTATGCCCCTCGGCGGAACTACTATTTTGATTGGACTTGCATTGATTGCAACATGATCCATCTCTTGTTGTTCATCATAATCATCGTACTCTTGTGATTCATATCCATCATGGTCACCTGCCTCGCCATTATTTTGAATAACAAGTTGATTATTCATGGTTTTAGTATCCATGATCCTTTAGTTCTTTTGGAGAGAGTTGAAAAGGATTAAAAATTATGAAGATTCTGCAGAAAAGTGTATAACAGATTAATGATTGTGTTTGTAGTCATTAACTGTAATTATCGAAGTTTAAGGAATGTAAAACGGCAAGTCTAATTTAAAATTTTCGCATAAATTTTGGCTCCATTTTTCAAATATTTCTGTCCAAAATTAATATTAAAAATATCAGAAATGTTTTATGAAAAAAAAAAAACAAAAATGCATGACTTAGCTTAGTGGTAAAGTGGTGGATGGTGTTAGTGTGTTGGGCTGGTCACATGTTCGAGTCTAACATACATGTAACTTCTTTGGCTTTTTTATTTTGTAAGTGATAATGATATAAATTATATCTTATATTTTGAACGGCTAACAACCAAACTTATATAAGTTAAATAACGTATACCTGCAATTTGAGTATAATTTAAGGACCATTTTTTTGAAATTTACTCTAATTGGAATTCAAACCAACAAAAATGATAAACCAACATTTGTACATAAACCTAAACATATATTGTATTATAAATAAACTAAGTTTATAAAATAATTACTTGATTAATTTGAACCTAAGTTTTATTATTAATGGATTGGAATGGAAATGAAATGATTATATATAACCTAAGTTTATTAAATAATTACTTCATTAATTTTAACCTAAGTTTTATTATTTCACTAGAGTTAAATTGAGAAATTCTGTTTTTGCAAATCTCGAACTGTTAGTTCAATTTATCAAGCTGTTAGTGCATTTTCTCTAGTTGTTAAGTGATACATATTTTGTAAGTGATAATGATATAAACTATATCTTTTATTTTGAACGGTTAGAATATCATTAACAACCAAACTTATATAATCTAAATAACTTATACCTGCAACTTGGATATAGTTTAAGGACCATTTTTTGCAATTTACTCTAATTTGAATTCAAACCAACAAAAATGATAAAACAACATTTGTACATAATTACATATATTGTATTATAAATCAAAATTTGCTTGTAGTAATTACAGAATTGTATCAAAACCATACATTCACATCTCAGGTTTGTATGAAATTGTGGTAACAAGCATCCCAAATACAAACATTACAACTAAAAATGTTTTCATTTACAAAAAGAAACCCTCTAATTAATGCATCATCTTGCCAATTGTGTTGTTGACAAGAACAGCTCAACTTGTTGAAATGCCTTGGTAGAAGCCTCTGGCGATCCTGCATCAATAACCGACGGACTTTGGCAGTCGTTTCGGTCACCGACTGCGGACGCCCTGATGATTTTCTGAAGGCATCATTCAACAGGCTCCTAGCGTCTTGTACGCTCTGTCCTCCTTCTGCCATCAGCAGCATTCCGAGGAGAAACTTAGCATCAAGCGATCTGAAACGTGCTGCCCGTTGCAGCTTCTCCTTTCCTTCAGTCTCCATACCCGCGTAAAAATATTTAACTGTTGATCAAGACAATACAGAAACATAAATATGTATTTCATGTTTAGGCAAGTAAAAAAACAATAGAAAGCATGGCAAATAAAGTGTACCAATCTATCATTAAACAGCAAGTTAATGTTTCCCTTCTCCCTTAGAAGGTAAAGTAGTTCAGATTTTGGCCCCCTAAACCCTATTTGTAGGACAGAATCAACTTCTATCATCTGATAAATCGTACTCTTAAATAGGAAAATACATTATTATCAACTGTAATTTCTTAATAACGCGTACTCTTAAATAGGCAAATACGTCATTTTCATTTCGAAAATCTAAAATCTAAGCCCAAATTAATGGGCTACGGTTCATTAACCTTAATGTATCTCTTAAATAGGCAAATACATCATTATCTTAGTTGAATCGATAGTATATGATAGGGTTAGGAAACTTACATTCTCCTGCTTTTAAAAAGTTCAAAGGCACTTGATGCCCCCAAAAACCCTAATATTCTAGCTATTACTTCGTCTGGAAGCTCCATAGTCGTTAATCTGATTTGCGTAGTTGTTTGGCGAGAGTTTGAAATGATGATTTGCAGGTATAGGTTATGCACTGTTCTGACGTTAAGGAAGATGAATGGCAGCAATATGAAAAGGGTGATGGTTGTATGCGCGTGGTCATTACATGCCGCACATATTTCTACTGAAATGACGTAAATGCCCCTAAAAATAAAATACATCCTATTGTATTAGTAAGGGTATTTTTGTCAATTTCGCAAGCTGTTATGGCATTTTCTCAAGTTGTTAAGTTCATAAAATTACTTGATTACTTTCAACCTAAGTTTTATTTTATTATTCATGTAATTTCATGGAATGGAAATGAATTGATTATCTGTGTATAACCTAGGTTTATGAAATTACTTGATTAATTTCAACCTAAGTTTTATTTTATTATTCATGTGATTTCATGGAATGGAAATGAATTGATCATCTGTATATAATCTAGGTTTATGAAATTACTTGATTAATTTCAACCTAAGTTTTATTTTATTATTCATGAAATTTCATGGAATGGAAATGAATTGATTATCTGTATTTAACCAAGGTTTATGAAATTACTTGATTAATTTCAACCTAAGTTTTATTTTATTATTCATGTAATGGAATGGAATGGAAATGAATTGATTATCTGTATATAACCTAGGTTTATGAAATTACTTGATTAATTTAAACCTAAGTTTTATTTTACTATTCATGTAAGTTCATGGAATGAAAATGAATTGATTATCTGTATATAACCTAGGTTTACTAAATTACTTGATCAATTTGAACCTAAGTTTTATCTTATTATTCATGTAATGGAATGGAAATGAAATGATTATCTGTATATAACCTAGGTTTATGAAATTACTTGATTAATTTCAACCTAAGTTTTATTTTATTATTCAATTGAGTTAAATAAAAAATTCGTAAATTTCGAGCTGTTAGTTCAATTTCTCAAGCTGTTAGTGCATTTTCTCAAGCTGTTAAGTGTTTTATAAACCTAAGTTTACAAAATTGCTTGATTAATTTTGACCTAAGTTTTATTATTCATGGAATGGAATGCAATTGAATTGAATTGATTATCTGTATATAACCTATGTTCATGAAATTACATGATTAATTTTAACCTAAGTTTTATTACTCATGGAATGGAATGCAATTGAATTGAATTGAATATCTGTATATAACCTAGGTTTATGAAATTACTTGATTAATTTTAACATAAGTTTTATTATTCATGGAATGGAATGCAGTTGAACGGATTAGTTGAATTGAATTGATTAACTGTATATAACCTAAGTTTATAAAATTACTTGATTAATTTCAACCTAAGTTTTATTTTATCATTCATGTAATGGAATGGAATGGAAATGAATTGATTATCTGTCTATAACCTAGGTTTATAAAATTACTTGAATAATTTCAACCTAAGTTTTATTATTCAATTGAGTTAAATTGAAAAATTATGTTTTTGCAAATTTCGAGCTGTTAGTTCAATTTCTCAAACTGTTAGTGCATTTTATCAAGCTGTTAAGTGTTTTCTAAACCTAAGTTTATAAAATTACTTGATTAATTTTAACCTAAGTTTTATTATTCATGGAATAGAATGCAATTGAATTGAATTGATTAATTGCCTAGGTTTATAAAATTACTTGATTAATTTTTACCTAAGTGTTATTATTCATGGAATGGAATGCAATTGTATTGAATTGATTAACTATATATAACCAAGGTTTATGAAATTACTTGTTTAATTTTAAGGGATAATTGCCCAAAAAACCATTAACTTGTCAGCTTTTTGTGATTAAAACCCCAAACCATTTTTCGTTGCATAAAAAACCCTGAACTAACTAAAAGTCAGTAAATCAAGATTTTATCAATAAGTAACCCATTGAAACCGGTTATTAATCATACGTGGACCGGTAAATAACCTACGTGGAATATGTTTTAATTGTTGAAACCGGTTGCCAACTATTACACATTATTTAAACCCCCGTTGATAATTATTAATTATAATTTTTAAACGGGATTACATCATCAACGAGTGTTTAAATGATGTGTAATACTTGGCAACTGGTTTCAACAATTAAAAGTTATTCCACGTAGGTTATTTATCGGTCAATGTAGGATTAATAACCGGTTTCAACCGGTTAATAATTGATAAAATCTTAATTTACTGATTTTTAGTTAGTTCGGGGTTTTCTATACAACGAAAAATGGTTTGGGGTTTTAATCACAAAAACTTAACAAGTTGAGGGTTTTTTGCGCAATTATCCCTACTTTTAACATAGGTTTTATTATTCATGGAATGGAATGCAATTGAATTGAATGCAAATGAATTGAATTGATTAACTGTATATAACCTAGGTTAATAAAATGACTTGATTAATTTCAACCTAAGTTTTATTTTATTATTCATGTAATTTCATGGAATGGAAATGAATTGATTATCTGTATATAACCTAGGTTTATATTATTACTTGATTAATTTCAACCTAAGTTTTATTTTATTATTCATGTAACGGAATGGAATGGAAATGAATTGATTATCTGTATATAACCTAGGTTTATAAAATTACTTGAGTAATTTCAACCTAAGTTTTATTTTATTATTCAATTGAGTTAAATTAAAAAATTATGTTTTTACAAATTTCGAGCTGTTAGTTCAATTTCTCAAGCTGTTAGTGCTATTTCTCAAGCTGTTAAGTGTTTTATAAACCTACGTTTATAAAATTACTTGATTAATTTTAATGTAAGTTTTATTATTCATGGAATGGAATGCAATTGAATTGTATTGATTAGCTGTATATAACCTAGGTTTATGAAATTACTTGATTAATTTTAACCTAAGTTTTATTATTCATGGAATAGAATGCAATTGAATTGAATTGATTAACTGTATATAACCTAGGTTTATGAAATTACTTGATTAATTTTAACCTAAGTTTTATTATTCATGGAATGGAATGCAATTGAATTGAATTGATTAACTATATATAACCTACGTTCATGAAATTACTTGATTAATTTTAACATAAGTTTTATTATTCATGAAATGGAATGCAATTGAATTGAATTGATAAACTGTATATAACCTAGGTTTATGAAATTAGTTGATTAATTTGAACCAAAGTTTTATTATTCATGGAATGGAATGTAACTGAATTGAATTGATTGACTGTATATAACCTAGGTTTATAAAATTACTTGATTAATTTTAACCTAAGTTTTATTATTCATGGAATGGAATGAAATTGAATTAAATTGATTAAGTGTATATAACCTACGTTCATGAAATTACTTGATTAATTTTAAATCGCGGGAAAAACTATTCAAACTACCAGTTTCAACTCCGGAGTCCTAAATCGCGGGAAAAACTATTCAAACTACTAGTTTCAAATGCAGAGCCCAAAATCACACTTCCACTTCACTTGAAACCCTAGTTCTTGAGTTCAGGATTGTATTGATGGCAGAATTAAAGATTGTCAAGGAGCACAACTGTCTGCCCTACATTTTGAAGCATGCTAAGTTGGACAGTTTCCACGAGATGATGGACTTCTTAAGATGTACAAACATCTATTATGCTTTGATGCTGAATCCTACGATTTACATTTCTCAACTGGAGGAATTTTGGAGTCATGCTCGTACTTGAACTATTGATGGAATCACTTCCATTGACTCAACAAGTAGGTGATCAACCCAACAGAGGTTGATCATATGGTATCTATGGCTATCACTACTGATACTCCTGCAAGAGGGGTCCAGGACAGTGACAACATCCTTAAGACCACTACCATGGCAACAGAGGAAGTTCATACATCTTCTGGAAGTCCCCAGAACCAAGAACAGAGGGGCCCAAACTTTTCTCCTAGGAGAACACGTTCTAGTAATTCTGCCAGTGATATTCCAAAGGTGCCAACAACACTTGAGGACTTTGAGGCTAGTCTGCAACTACAGGCATTGATGAATCCTACTCTTGTACCTATTATTGCTGCCTTTGATCACTACAAGGCTATCAGTGAAGCTCAACGCAAACAGATTGCAAGCATGCAGCAAGTCATAGTTGCACAACAACAAAAATTGTCATGATAAAGCAAGCCTTGAGAGTAGCTAGTGAGAGCCTACTCAAACATGATGCTACACTTGCAGCATTGGTTGCAAAAGTCTTTCCTCCCTCTGAACGACCTGATGCATCCAAAACGGGGAAAATCAAACACCACCAGCAGCTCCACAGCCAACATCATCACAAAATTATCTAACAGCTTGAGAAATTCCTCAAGCTGTTACCAGTGAAACTCCACCTTTTGAGCCAAAATTTACTCAGAATTCAATACCTAAGCCTGACACAATGTTTATTCAAGAAGGAAGGGTCTTTGAAGCTCAAACCTCTCAACCACAGGTTTCTGTTAAAGGAAAAGGGGTTTTGGTGGAAAGCCCTAAGAAGAAGAAAGATCCAAGAGAAATGCAAGTGAGAGCTGATGCTGAATTTGCAAGAAAATTGCTTGCAGACGAGGTAAGGTTACTAGAAAAGAAAACAGTAATGACAGAGAATCCAGCACAAGGAGTGCTAATGAACTTGGAAAAAGATGATTCTGGTGATGATGATGCATTAAGTGATCTTCTTGAACAAATGAAGGGTGAAGCTCAATCTGCTAAGAAAGATATAGCACAAAGAAAAGAAAAAGGTCTTCTCAATCTTCAAAGGCTGAGCACAGAAGATTCTTGATTAATTATTGCCATTCAAACTCTGGAATTCCCAAGAAGGTTATTTCAAATTGGACCACAGAGGAACTACAGAAGAGGTATGATGCAGAGGTCAAGAAATATGAAGTTATGAGAAAGGATCAGAATGATGCTGAATTTGATCCAATGGTGATTAAGAGGACTAATGAGGGTCCTGCTGAACAAGGAAAAGGAATCAGTCAAGCAAAATTTGACAAAGTGATGAAGATTGCAAATGAAGCGACTTATAAGTCATTAAAGGATATGGAAAAGACTCTGCTAATTTTGGAGACAAAGGTGCTTAAAAAGCCAAAAATAATCTTTTGGAAAGCCCAACCTGTTGATGCACAGATGATAATATATCATTTTGTGGTAAAAAGAGAAACGGGTGCTGATGAAGTTTATACGACTGTATTTCAAATATGACAAGAGAATATTTGACTGATATGTACAGAATTGGCAAGTCAAACTACTCACACTCTCAATTATACAGTGTTATGGAGTTGATGAAGGCTCTTGCATGTGTTTTGGAACCAGATGTTTTGAAGCAAGGGCTGAATGCTAAAGAGAATATGAAACTCTTACAGATTGATGTGTATGAGAATTCCATGACATACAGACTCAAGTTGGAAGATACAACAAGTCAGTATTTTGCATTGGAATTTTTGAATCACTCTAAGGAGAAACTGCAAAGGATGAGAGATGCAAAGGTTAAAGGAGCTGATCTTGATCTGGCAAAGAAACTATCTGATGACATTGTAAGAAAGTTTGCATGATTATAGTTTTGAAGATCAGAAGACTAGCTATATTAATTGTAATATATTACCCTTGTAAATTACTTTTTAATTGTAGTATATTAGCCTTGTAAATTACCTTTTAATTGTAATATATTAGCCTTGTAAATTACCTTTTAATTGAAATATATTAGCCTTGTAAATTACCTTTTAATTAAATAATTTATGGAATGATTATCTGTACGTATCTTAATTTCAATGTGATTTGGTTATAAAACACTTAACAGCTTGGGAAAATGCACTAACAGCTTGAGAAATCGAACTAACAGTTCGAGATTTGCATAAACAGAATTTCTTAATTTAACTCAAGTGAATAATAAAACTTAGGTTTAAATTATACAAGAAAATTTTATAAACTTAGGTTATAAATCAATTTACAGCTTGAGAAAATGCACTAACTGTTGGGTACAATTATAATAGAGTTGAAAACAATATTATGTATAAAGTTCAAGGGCTTTATTGTAAATACACAATAGTTGTAAATTGTGTATATATATAGAATATAAATTGATAGAATAGAGTATTCGCACAGATTGAAGAATACGGATGAGAGAAGTTGACTTTGCAAGTCAAGCACCCATATGTAATATTTCTTCTCTCATTAATTCAAGCATTTGATATTCTGTGATTGTTATAAATGTTCATATCTGATTGTTTAATGTTGAATGAATTGCTAGAAATATGAATCACAATTGGTATTAGAGCCTAATATGGAAAAATCTGAGTGAATTTGAATCTGAAAATTAATTTTTCATCATCACTATTCTATTGAAAGTTTTTTTTAAATCAGAAAATCAATTTTGGTTTTTGATTGAGTGGATAAATTGTAGTGATTTTTTGATCGAGTCTAGAGTTTTAAAAAACGAATTGATTGATATAAGTCTCAAATCTCATCTCCAAACACACAAAATTTAATTGTGATTTTTTTGAAATCTGAAAAAGTGTGTGTTCTTGAGGTTTTTGGTCGATTTTTGGTTTTTTATTGAGAATTAGCCAAAGTGACTTCACAAAAGTTATTTCCGCTATTAAAACGAATCTTCGAAATCAATTTGAGGTCAATTCATGGATTTTTGTTGAAAAAGTTTGAATCTGATCTTGTTTTTGTTGAAAAATGATAAAACTCGGGAAAATCTAAGTTCATAGTGTCAATCGAGTTTTACAAAGAAGTCAATCGAGTTGATCAAAGAGTTATCCGAGAAAGTTTATGTTTCAATCGAGTTGATCAAAGAGTTATTCGAGAAAGTTTATGTTTCATTCGAGTTGATCAAAGAGTTATTCGAGAAACTATATGTTTCATTCGATTTTTTTAAACTTATAACCCGAGAAAACATAAGTATCAATCGAGTTTCATAATCCTTTCATCAATCGAATTTGATACTTCATCATTCGAGTTTGATCCTTTATAGTTCGAGTTTCATCTTTCTTTGATCGAGTTTTGTCACATCCTTTCTTTAAACATGCTTGCTTATTCCCGGGAATAAATAACAATAGCCATAAACATAATAATAAGTCTAAAGCTTGCATAAATCTAAATAAATATTACAATAAGTCATGCACTACACGTACTACAAGGTTACAGTACTAAATTGCTATTACATCACAATATAATTAAAGGCAGCTACCCAGGTCCCAAAGCAACTCAATACTATACCACAAGCTGAATAGTGAGCTAAGTCCTCTGGGTTGATCAGAAAATAGACCTAAGCAGATGGTCCAGCTTGCTCTTTACATTTGCCTGTAAAAATTATGAATAACAACTGTAAGCTAATTGCTTAGTGAGTTAACAGATATTCATGATGCATGTAAGATATGTGGCGAAAGTGCCTATAAAGGCTGTAATGCTTGCTTGCTTAATACCCAGAATGAATGCTTGCACAATTGAGACATTTCACGCAGAAAGGAGATGCCACCACTAGGGGTTACCGCTGACAGATGATCAATCTGTGATGCGGGGCTAGCTACCCGCATAATGCTTGGGATAGTGGTGACCATTAGAATTGCTTGCTTGTAAAGTAAAATGGTGATGAAATGCACAAAAAAACGCTCAAACAAAGCTTGCTGTATAATATGCAGAATAATAAACAGATAGCAATAAATTATGCACATTAATAGATCAGATGTATGATCCTGCTAAGCTGGGCACGGCCTGTGCCACAGTGTTCGCCTTCACTCACAAAAGTCTATTGAAGTCCAAAGAAAGCATATAGAAGCAAATTATGTCTCAATTACATAAAATACATGAAACAAGAATAACTGTTACTCACAGTACTGAAAATGTTTGCACTGGCTTTTCTATGCTTTTAATTGCTCTGAAATGCTTCCACTTGCTTATTTAGACTTTAACTCTGGCTTTGCACTATTTCTGGAGGCTGACTCTTTAAATAAGCTTTGACTTGTAACCGAACTATATACTTTAATCTAATATCCGGCGTACAATGAAGTGTCTGTAATTTAATATTACAGCATACGTAATAAATTAATAAAGCTAGTTTAAAATCTAAGGACTCCAAACCGTAATTTCTTGTTAAATAATTTGCAGCCTTTAGAATGCAATTAAGTTTGTTCATTGACCACTTAATTGGGTCCAAACATGTTTCTGTTTATAAAAGCTATACACCTAAAACATATTTTATTTATGCAATATATATATATATATATATATATATATATATATATATATATATATATATATATATAATGTATGTATTACATTCTGTTTGTGCATGAACTCTTACACACAACTCACATACCAACTTTATTACTGTGAGGGACAAAAGAATGGGGGTTTCGGTACCCACCAAATGGTTTCGGTAGGTTGCAAAAGTTTCGGTATTATTACCGAAACCTTTTATGGTTTCAGTACATCTCAAAAGGTTTCGGTATTGAGTGGGTCTCGGTAGCCTTGCATGGTTTCAGTATATGGTATAGTTCCAGTAGTTCCATGTATGAAGTGGGTTTCGGTATTTAGGAGGGTTCTTTGGTATTTACCGAAACACTATGTGGGTTTCGGTATTTTGAGTAAAGGTTTCGGTAGTCTAGCAAGGTCTCGGTACAACTAAAGGTTTCAGTACTTCTATATGGTTTCAGTTTACATCATGGGTTTCGGTATATATACCGAAACCTTCATGGTTTCGGTATTATATACCCACGCCAACACCCAAGTCACAAAACATTCATATTCTTCAAGTTCAGTTCATAAATATAGCATGCATGAGTTTAATTTCCACTTTTTAATACTAAACATTGCTAGATTTTGATGTCTAAAATTTTGGTTTGTGTTTCTTATGCATAAGAAGCCGTAGCCTTTATTTTGAACCAAAGGAAGAATAAAAGTTAGAATTACCTCAAGAATCTTGCAGATTGTTGCTTTGATGTTTGATTATAGCTTAAATATTTGATTATTTGCACAAATTGGTGAATCTTGAGATGAAGAAGATGATGAAATCAAATGTCTTGAAGAGAGAAGTACAGAGAATGATTTTGGTGGTTTAGAAGGAAATGAAAGAATGACCTAGCATTTGGGGCATTTATATTTCTCCAAGTCTCATATTTCTTATTTAAGCAACAAACTTTTGTTTATCCCATTTATTTATTTATTTATTTATTTTTAATAAGTTTTGGGTTCTATTGTAATTCATCACATGGGTTTTACTTGATTTATTAATTTCTATTACTCAATTGCATTATGTAACAATTAACTTCATTTAAATTCTCAAATTACATCATAAAACACAAATTGCAACATAAACGCACAATTAAAGAAACAAAGGTGTTATAGTATGAGCCCACCACGCTTGCACTTCGTCCCCGAAGTACCTAGGGCTCAAACAGATGCGGATATCAAACTCTCATGTCTTGTTCAGATTCCCAGGTCTGGGAAGTTCCATGAGAAGTCCTCCATTGCACCAACACCATTGCCACCTCTCGATTCCTTAGCTTCTTCATCTTTGTCTCTAAAATAACCTCAGGCTCATCGCATTGCAGCTTCTCATTGATCTTGTATGTCAGATGGTCGGCCCATTTTTCGCCTTCATTTTCCTTACATTTCCTTAATTGCGAGACGTGAAACACGGGGTGAATGTTGGATAGTTCATTCGGAAAATCCAGAAGATATGATTGAGTTCCAACACGTTCGATGATCTTGAAAGGACCAACGAATCGTGGTGCTAACTTGCCGCGCTTGCCGAATCTGAACACACCTTTCATCGGTGAACTTTTAATACCACATAATCATCCTTCTGGAATTCTAAAGGCTTATGGCGTCGGTCGTGATACGACTTTTGTCGAGATTAAGCAGTTTCCAGTCGTTGGCGAATGATTCTGATCTTGTCGTTGGTTTGTTGAAGTAATTCAGGACCGGCGATTGGTGCTTCACCAGCTTCATGCCAACAAGTAGGCGTTCGGCACTTGCGACCGTATCAAGCTTCAAAAGGTGCGGCTTCAATAGACGAGTGATAGTTTTTGTTGTAAGAAAACTCTGCTAATGGCAAGTGGTCGTCCCAATTACCGCTAAACTCGAGTACACAAGCCCGCAACATGTCTTCGAGTGTAAGGATCGTGCGCTCGCTTTGGCCATCAGGCTGCGGACGATACGCCGTGCTCATTCTGATCTTGGTGCCTAATCCATCTTGTAATGCACTCCAGAACCTCGAAGTGAACCGACTGTCGCGATCTGAAACAATTGACAGAGGCACACCATGTCGAGTAACGATCTCGTCTATGTAAATCTTAGCCAGCTTCTCTAGTGAACAATTCTCGCGAATCGGAATGAAATGTGCGACTTTGGTTAAACGATCCACGATCACCCATATTGCATCATGTTGTCTTCGCGTAGTCGGCAGCTTTGTCACGAAATCCATTGTTATGTGATCGAATTTCCACTCGGGAATCGGTAAAGGCTGAAGACTACCGTAAGGCTGCCGATGCTCCGCTTTGACTAATCGGCATGTAACACAATTATCGACATATTGGCCTACATCTCTTTTCATACCAGGCCACCAATACTCAGCTTTTAGATTGTTGTACATCTTGGTGCTGACAGGATGTACCGAGAAGTTGGAACAGTGAGCTTCCGAAAGGATTTTCTGTCGAATATCACCAAATTTGGGAACCCAAACACGATTCTTGAAGAGCTTTAAGCCACGAGGGCTATCGATTAAGAATTGAAGTTGCCCTTTCATGTCTTCAGAATTGAGGCTTTCTTCTTTCAAGGCTTCAGCTTGTGAAATAAGAATTTCATCGATCAGAGTATATGAAAATGAAGTATGAGTCAGAGTATAGAGGCATTTTGCGGAATACGATTTACGACTCAATGCATCGGCCACCACATTTGCTTTGCCAGGGTGATACAGAATTTCACAGTCATAGTCTTTGATGAGTTCCATGGAGCGTCGTTGGCGCATGTTGAGCTCCTTCTGACTGAAAATGTATTTAAGACTCTTGCGATCTGTATATAACTGGCATTTGGTGCCGTAGAGGTAATGACGCCATGTTTTTAATGCGAAAGTCACAGCAGCAAGTTCAAGGTCATGAGTCGGCTGACTCTTTTCATGATCCTTGAGTTGGCGAGAAGCATATGCTATGACTCTGCCTCTTTGCATCAGAACACACCCAAGCCCTTGATATGAAGCATCGCTGAAGACCACAAAGTCTTCATTGCCTTCGGGTAAGGCCAGAATAGGTGCTTCGGTGAGTTTCTGCTTTAAAGTTTGGAACGCGGTCTCTTGAGCTTCTTCCCAAATAAAGGGAACATTCTTGCGAGTAAGAGATGTAAGAGGCACAACTAATTTAGAGAAGTCCTTAATGAATCGACGGTAGTAACCCGCCAATCCCAAGAAACTTCGGATCTCAGTAACTGATTTGGGAGCTTCCCAGTTTTGAATGACTTCTATTTTAGAAGGATCTACATCAATTCCTTCATCGGATATCACGTGTCCAAGAAATTGTATCTAATAAGATACAAGATTTGCAAGTTGACGCTGAGCATGGAAATTAAACAAAAGATAAACTTAAAGTGAATAAATCGAGATTGTAATCACCTGTCGCAACCAAAATTCGCATTTAGAGAACTTGGCGTAAAGTCTCTCCTTGTGCAGCAACTCTAGCAGTTCTCTAAGATGCACAACATGCTCAGCTTCGGATTTCGAGTAGATGAGAATATCATCTATAAAGACAATTACAGACTTGTCAAGCATTGGCCTACAAACACGGTTCATCAGATCCATGAATGTCGCAGGAGCGTTTGTAAGGCCAAAGGGCATAACAAGAAATTCGTAATGCTCGTATCTGGTACGGAAAGCCGTTTTGGGAACATCTTCTTCGCGAACTTTGAGCTGATGATACCCAGATCTAAGATCGATATTTGAGAAGTAACTGGCTCCCTGAAGTTGGTCGAAAAGATCGTCTATTCTGGGCAACGGATATTTGTTCTTTATTGTTACCTTGTTCAACTCCCTATAATCAATGCACATCCGGAGAGTCCCATCTTTCTTCTTAACGAAAAGAACAGGAACTCCCCAGGGAGATGAACTTGGTCATATGAGCCCTTTGTCAAGCAACTCTTGCAATTGCTTCATCATTTCTTGCATCTCAGCAGGTGCAAGTCGATAAGGGGCTCGAGCAATCGGTGCCGCGCCTGGCACTAAATCAATTCTGAACTCCACCTGACAGTCTGGTGGAAGTCCAGAGTGTTGGTACACCCTGTGTGACGATAGCAGTCTAAGTGATCCAACATTGTGGTATTAGCAAGTGTTTGATATATATGTTTATATATGTTTGATAATTATTGATTGTATGTTTGAACTTGATGTAACGTATTACAAGAAGTTCAAACATAAAGATCAAAGATAAAATCAAACATAAGTTAAAAACATAAGTTTCAATTCTAAGTTAAATAGGTGAAAGAGTAAATTCGAATTCACTAAGGATTGGCATTCGAATCTAAGACAGATTCGAGTGTATCACTTAGGCAGATTCGAATGTTCCTCATAAGGTAGATTCGAGAGTGTCCAGAGGACAAACTCGAATGGGCCTTGGGTCTGATTCGAGTTTGGCCCATGGCATACTCGAATTAGCCTGTATAATTAGGGATTAACTCGAATAATTATCGAACTCTTTGCAGAATTCGAGAGAGATTAAGCAAAAGGCGATTTCGAGTTTATCAGAGTTATTAGTGTTGTTTCGGAGAGAATCAATTCGTAGGTGTGTCCGTCGTCGTTCGTACAGCTTATTGATAGTCTCCGTGTTCCGAGTGAGAGTTGTTTCCGTCAACCCGTTAACGAGAATTCCGCACTCGTTGACGGTCTCGCGTCTAGATAGATCCATAGTGTGTAGACCTTACAAGTGGTATCAGAGCCTACGGGGTGTTCTTAGTGTTCTTCGTGTTCATAAAGATACATCCTAGGTTTCTTGACGCTTTTGGACGGTTATTCTCTCAAGTTTTCGTGTTTTTCGTGTTTATCGAGCTTATCAAATTGGGATACGGGAAATACTTCGTGTTTTTCACGTTTTTGATCGAAATCAGTATTTTTCGTTGTAAAAATATTGATTTAATCTGTAAAACGTTAAGAAATCGAAGTATTAGCCGTTTTTCAAGTTTGCGGCGCTCGCTTCTGTTAGGAGTAATTAGGGTTTTCCTTAGTCTCAAGTCTAACCATAATCCGCTCCTTTCGAGTTTGATAAAGAGTGTTTCGAGTTTAGAAGGGTTCGACTTTGATTCGAGTTTGTGCTAAAGTCGACTAGGAGTCTCGAGTTTGCTGGCATTCGACTTTGACAATTTCGAGTTTACTTGGACATTCGAATTTGGAAACCTTCGAGTTTGTCACCATTTCGAATTTAATTGAACTTCAGAACTTGATCGAATTTAATCCCAAGTAGGTTGATTATATTCGAATTTACCTAAATTCAAAAGAATTAACTTAAATTAATTTCGAATTAAATTTCTTAAGTTAAAATTCAATTACTTCTGAAACAATGACAAATTTACAAAGGTTTCTGGAGATGGATCATGAAGTGGGGAAAGCAAATACTCCGCCTAAGCTGATGAAACTTGAAGACTATTATTGGTGGAAAGATCGGTTTGCCGATTTTGTGCGTTTCAATGACATGCGAATATGGATATGTATCGACGAAGGATACATTCCACCTATCTCAGAAGTTGAAGGCCGTCAAAGAGTCTTATCATATCAAATGATGAAGGAGGATGATAAGAAACTATATGAAGCCGAGAACAGATGTTCTCGATTATTCGAATGGCTTTGCCTCAGGATATACTACACACATTCCGCAATCAAAATACATCTAAGGAGCTTTGGGAGACGCTGGAAAAGAGGTGTGAGGGTAATCCGAGGGTTCGGAGGAAGCGCATGGAGTTGTTGAAACAACAATTTGCTATTTTCAAGGCTTTGAAGGATGAACAGCTGGATGACACCATCACCCGCTTTTATCATCTGCTGACAGAGCTTGAGAGTCATGGCATTGAGTATAATGACACAGAAAATAACAATAAGCTTCTTGATGCCTTACCAGCCAAATGGGCGATGTATGTGGCTATGATTAAGCTTTATGAAGATACGTACTATACTCAATCATTGGAGGATGTAGTGGGAACGTTGCAGACTTATCATTTTGAGCTACTAAAGGCCGAAACAGATTATGAACAAGTCCAAAATCCAGCCATGTATTTTGGAAAATCAACAAAACCTTCAGCGACAGCTGATATAAAGACTGCTACAGCGTTTTTCACCGGAGAAACGTCGTCACCAGCGGAGACTGATGACACACTGAATAGAGCGTTCTTAGGGTTGGGTAGATCGGAAGAACAGCAACCTCAGGCAACACAGGCATCAACATCTCAGGGCTACTCTAAGATGCCCATGAGCGCTAAATCGGCCGAAGAACATTTGAACTTGCTTGCGTCATTTGTGGCCGCATATGGGAACTGCGTTCAAGGGAAAATAAACGATCCTGCACTCTGGGATGAAGACTATGATCAGGTAGACCCTGACGACCTTGAGGAGATGGATCTCAAATGGAAACTGGCCATGGTAACCCAACGGGTTAAAAGATTCATCAAACGAACTGGGAGGAATCTGAACATAAATAATAAGGGGATTGGCTTTGATAAATCCAAGGTCAAGTGCTACAATTGTCAAGGTCTGGGACACTTCACCAGAGAATGTCAGAGACCGAAGGTAGATACTTACCAAGGGCAGAATCAGCATCATGGACAGTTTCAGAACCAGTCACAACAGAGATACCTTCCGAGTTCATCTTCCGGTCAAGCCAATATAGCTGGTCTACTCTCAAACGTCACATCAGACAGACAGCTGGATGGTACCTACGACTGGAGCTCACATCCGGAATCTAATGCTAGAGCCTTCATGGCTGAAGTCACCGAGAGTGGATGTGAAGGGGAAGAGCAGACCACAAGGGACAGCAATCCGATGTGGGTGGAGAAGTCGAATGATCAGACGCTTCTGGAGTTTGCCGCTCAAATGGCCAACGTGGAATCCGATCACACAAAGGTTAGTCTGAATTACTCTCTTTTCCATGAATTGTGTATGTTATGTGTTACTTCTAACGACAGGTTGAATCTAGTATTAGAATCACATAAAAACATATCTGCTCAAAATGAGTCTTTAAAATCTGATAATGCTAGCCTGAATGACATCAAGCAAGATCTTAAGGACAAGCTTAAAGTTGATGCACAAGATGTCATAGTTCTAAAAGACAAGCTGAGTGAGCAGTGCGTTAGATTAGAACTGATGTATGAGCATGTAGAGGCTTTGACCAAAGATCTTAAGACCAAAGAAGTAGAGCTAGCTGACACTAAGGTGAAGGTGGCAGAGGCCAATAGTAAGCTAGAAAAGTTTAGGAATTCAAGTCTGAACCTAGGGAAAGTTTTAGATGCTCAACGCCAATCTAAAAAGCCTGTAGGTCTAGGATTTCATGAGATTCCTCCACCTTTTAATGCCAACTATGTGCCTCAACCTCAGGAGAAAACTGAGAAATCAGAAGTCTTAGAGGAAATACCTGCACCCGTATCTGAGCCTATAAAAGAAAATACACCTAAGGTGACTGATACAACCGTCAAGGTTAAGAAAGTCAAATTTGTGTCTTCCTCCAGTGAAACACCTGCAGGAAAACATAAAATTGATTTTAATGATCAGGACGATGAACCAGTCACAATAGATGCTCAAAAAGACCAAGACACTAGTGAGACACCTAAGTCTAAGGGCACACACAAGAAGTCCATTGACAAGATGTCCTGCTTTAGATGTCATGAAAAGGGGCATGTTGCTTCTAACTGTCCGCTTAGGAAAACTAAAGTTACACCTAAGACAGGGAAGCCAACACAAACTAAGCCTTCAACAAGTGTGGCGAGCACTAGTAGTCTCAGAGTACCGAGAAAACTGTGTCGGCTGCACCAAAACAAGTTGTGAAACAATTACCGGTAAAGGTTGGACCAAAGGAAGTGGTTAGGACTAATTCACCGAATCGAGTCGTAAATCAATCTAGGTCTGGACCTCAACAACAATATAGGAGCACAACACCTAGCAGAGCATACACTCCGGTTAGGTCACATACTGTAACAACCCAGCTTTTGATCCAGATATAATTTTTGTATTTTGAGAAAATAATGTAATTTTATTACGTTAATTATTTTGTTTAATTTCATTGAATATGAAAATATTTAATTAAATGATATATATTTGATTTTTTAGATTATTAAAATTGATTAAAATAAAGAGATGTAAAATACAAAAGTAGAAGTGGGTTAATAACACAAAATAGATAAAATAAAGTATATTAATCCATTTAATGATCATTAACACACATTTAAAGAAAAAGCTACTCTCTCTCTCTACTCTCTCTCCTATCTTACGGCAACATCACAAAGATTTCCAAGAAATTCAAGATTTGGTGTATTAATTGAAGATTTAATACAAGAAGAAGTTACAACAATCATCAATCAACAAGGAATTGCAAGATTTAAAGGTAACAATAACTTAAAATTCGAAATATTGGACTTTATGTTCGGTTTTCATAAAAACCGAATTGATGATTTGAAAATCTTGTTGCATGTAAATAAACTTAGTAGATTATGATGAATTTAAGTTAATAAAAATGATAGAAACAAGAATTGGTGATTAAATTGTTCAAAAATGAATATAAATCGGAATTTTGTTATTAATGGTGTTCTTGACAAAATATTGAGTTTTTGAACAATCTCGATCATAATATGATGTTATTGATAGGGAAAAATGTATAAAAACAACTCAAATATGATAATATATCAAAATAATAAGTTGCATGTTGATAAAAATGGACTTAGTGAATTATTTGATAAAAATCCGTATGAATGTGACCAAGAACACCAAGAACAAAAAATCTGGGAAAATTACTAAGTATGGGGTCCGAATTCGGTTAGGACCGAATTCGGATGGTGCCCATTTCGGACCTATGATTCGGTTCGGATGATATCATTATCGGATCTCAAGATTTCGGATAACCAATTTCGGATTTAGTATAATTTCGGATGATTGTTTCGGACATTATTGGTCCGAATTCTGATCCTAATTCGGATATATGCTCAATTCGGATAGCACCAATTTCGGTCCTAAGTCAAATCCGGATGATGGTTTGGTCCGGATCCGGATGATCCGAATCCGGGTCCCCAATCCGGGCTGATCCGAAATTTATGGTCCGAAATGCAATTATTATATTTTAATATTTTAGTTAAAATAAATGTCCATATAAATATATATATATATATATATATATATATTGTTATATATATATTTAGAGAACTTTTGGAGAATTTAGAGGAATAAAGAATAAGAACGAACAAAACATTGATGAACTGAAAGTTATCAGAATCAGATAGAATTACAGATTTTAATGACCAAAAGATGATGAAATTGACATGATATTATCATGATAATTCTGGACAGGTTCAGTATATTCTGAACAGAGATTTAAAGACTTAAAAACTTGAAAGCGGGTCTCTGATTTGAAAAGAATTGACAGATTACAGATTGACAAAGATAAAATCCTGAGATAACTCAGGTGGCAGATTTTTATATCTGTTTGATAAAGACCCCGACCAGTGAGTTATAGATATTCAGATTGAACATGCATAAGATCCGGTTGAGATATATTGTTGCTGTTAGATTTATTGACATTCATTTTATCAGCTGGAATGAGACCTGTGCACACCATGGATGGGTGTTGCCCAGTGGATCATGATAGCTATTTGATTATCTTCTCATATTATATTTAAAATTGCTTCAGACTTTGCTTTATGATTCATTGCTATCATGACTTCTAAGACATATGCTTTCATCATTGATCAGACATTTGATAGATTGATTCAGCTTGACTAGCCCTTATAGTCTATTGTTCTAGACCCGGCTATTTCACCAGTTCTTATGAATTGGTAATGACCTCCGATGTTCCACCATATTGACTTACTGATAGCTAGCCCAGTATGTGGCTGATCCCCACGATTTAATCGTGAGTGTGGCGTGAACATCATCCGATCTTATGATACTATATCTCAATCATGAGGGTTGTAGCGGCAGCCAAGACATATCACGCTAAGACTAATGACTCCGCTTGACACGCATGTTGATATTGAAAATCTATAAACTCACTAAGCTTTGCTTACAGATGTTGCATTAATATTTTACAGGAAAAGCCAAAGGAAAATCACCTGCAGGACCTAGTACTTAGGTCATTCAAGATCCAAGTTTTGAAGCTTTCTTAGACCACTACTCAACAAACTTTCTGAAACTGATTGGAAGACAGCAAAATGTGGTGGTTTTGGGTAGACTTGATGTGATGTATGATGTTATGATTAGATTAGATGTTACCCTTTTATAACTTTATTTTGAAATATGTAACTTAAAATCTTAATCTATAATGTACATGTAATTTTATTTTTCCGCAATTTAATTACCCTATCTTAGTATGATTGATATTGTGTTGCATGAATTGGGACCTAGACTCTGAGGACTACCCCGTAAGGGGAGGTCTTCACACATACTCCTGTTAGACATCACACGCCGGTTAGAGCTCAGAGATCTCAATCTGAAATGCAATATAATCGGAATTATTCAAGAGCTCCACAACAAATGTCTACTCAAAGGCAAAGAGTGAATTTACATCACTCGGCACCACAACAAACTCCTGTTCAACGACCCAAGTCACCTGAAAGGCGAGATGGGTATTTGAAAGAGTTTAAGTATGTGGACGAGAATGGTATAACCAAGTCAGTTATGGCTTGGGTTCCCCGTGATAACTAACCTATTTTCTTTCATGTGCAGGAGATTACCACAGGTCCAAACAACAAATGGTTCGTCGACAGTGGATGCTCCAGGCAGATGACGGGGGAAAGAAGTCTCCTTACAGACTTCAAGGGTGGGAATCGGGGATTTGTATCATTCGCGGGAAATAAAGGAGGAAACATCACGGGTACCGGAGTGGTCACTAATGGGACGATCAAGTTTATCATGTTGATAAACTGGTTCACAATCTCATTAGTGTATCTCAAATCTGTGACAAGAAGAATTCAGTGTTGTTCACTGACACTGAAGTGTTAGTGCTAAAACCGGGGTTCAAGATTCCTGAAGAGTGGATATTGATGCGGGCACCAAGGAAGAATGACAAGTGTCTACCATGCAAGAAGGGCAAACAACATAAGAAGGCACACAAGTCCAAGACTCAGAACTCCATAACCTCTACCTTCGATTTGTTGCATATGGATCTCTTCGGACCAATCAACAAAAGGAGTATAGGAGGTAGTTGGTATTGTTTAGTTATCACTGATGATTACTCACGATTTTCTTGGGTTTTCTTTCTAGGTACAAAGGATGAGACGGCTTCCAAGCTCATCGGGTTCTTAGACCAAGTGGAGAATTCCTATGGAACACGGGTTAAAAGGATACGTAGTGATAATGGAACAGAATTTAAAAACACTGTAATTGGTGTATATTGCCTCTCAAAGGGCATAGGGCATCAATTTAGTGCACCGTATGAGCCTCAACAAAATGGGATGGCCGAAAGAAAGAACAGGACATTGATTGAGGCAGCTAGGACTATGCTTTCGGATTCAAAGCTTCCTACCACGTTTTGGGGGGAGGCAGTGAATACCGCATGTCATATTTTAAACCGGGTCCTAACTGTCAAATCTTTGAACAAAACCTGTTATGAAATTTTGAATAAACGGCCACCTAATTTAACTGGCTTCGAACCGTTTGGGGTACCATGTACTTTACTGCGAACAAAACATCAACCTAAGTTTGGTGAAAAAGGCTGACGAAGGATACTTCCTAGGTTATGTGCCGAACTCACCAAACAAACGGGTTTTTAACAAAACGAATGGTACAGTAGAAATTGTGTATAACATTGAAGTCACAAGTTATACACATGAACCCCAAACAGGTCCGGAATGGATATTTGACTATGATAAATTATTTGAGTCATTTAACATTCCTTTGGATGAAAATGCAGGTACCATCGAAAAGGACATGGCGACGTTGCATCTGAATGATGAAGGTCATACTTTTCTGAGGACTACATTTCAATCCACATCCGAGCCTACTTCGACTGAAGATGGATCTCCAGAAGTCACTGATCCAGAAGCACCTTCAACTGAGAACCAGACTCAGACAACAAATTCCAACTCTGAGGAAAATGTCCGCGAGGAGGAAAATGTGGAATCTGAGGATGTTCCCCCATTAGGTGAAATAGGATCTAACTTAGGAGATAATCTAAGAGTTGACGAGATAGAGACCTCTAGGATCAACAAGAACCATCCTATAGAAAGAATCATAGGAAATCCTAACGAGGGTGTGAGGACTAGGAGTAGTTTAAATAACAACACTGTGTTGTTGTCGATGATAAATGACTCCGAGGCCTATCATACCTGCCTCTATTCTTGTTTTATTTCGCAAGTAGAGCCGAAGAATGTGCAAATGGCACTAAAGGATAACTCCTGGGTTGAAGCGATGCAGGAAGAACTCTCTCAGTTTAGGAAACTAGAAGCGTGGGAGTTAGTTCCATTACCTCGAGGGGAAATTGCCATAGGAACCAAATGGGTTTTTAAGTGCAAAAGAGACGATCGGGGTATAGTCACTCGCAACAAGGCTAGGTTAGTTGTAAAGGGTTTCAACCAAGAGGAGGGAATCGATTACAATGAGGTGTTTGCGCCAGTAGCAAGGCTGGAAGCCATTAGGTTGTTTCTTGCTTTTGCTTCCTTCAAAGGCTTTAAGGTATATCAACTAGATGTTAAGAGTGCCTTCCTCTATGGGAAAGTGAAGGAGCTGGTGTATGTAGAACAGCCGCCCAGATTTACAGATCCAAAATATCCATATAGAGTATATCGTTTAGATAAGGCTCTATATGGATTGCATCAAGCACCAAGGGCGTGGTACGAGACTTTATCCAACCATTTATTAGAGAACGGGTTTGAAAGGGGTAGGATAGATAGTACGCTGTTCGTTAAGAGAAAGGGAGAACACTTCATCTCGGTACAAGTGTACGTCGATGATATCATTTTTGGATCATCAGACGAACAAATGTGCAAAGATTTCGAGAAGGTGATGAAGTCGAAATTCGAGATGAGTGCAATGGGAGAGTTAAATTTCTTTTTGGGGTTACAAGTTGACCAGAAGAAGGAAGGTATGTTTATCCATCAGACGAAGTATGTCTATGACATATTGGAACGCTTCGGGATGGAAGGGACGAAACTGGCTGCCCATTTCAGCACGCCGATTCAAGTGAATCACAATCTCGGACCGCGTACTGAAAATGATACCGGTGTGGATCCGACGTTATATCGGACCATGATTGGATCACTTATGTATTTAACTGCTTCAAGACCTGACATCATGTTTGCTGTGTGTATTTGTGCTGGGTTTCAAGCTAATACGAAGGAGATGCACATGAAAGCTGTGAAGCGGATTCTACGATACCTCAAGTCGAAACCGAAGCTGGGACTTTGGTATCACGCGGAGGGAGATCTAGAGTTGGAGGCGTTCACAGATTCTGACTACGGAGGATGCAGCTTGACGCGCAAATCAACAACTGGAGGTTGTCAATTCCTAGGAGGGAGACTGGTTTCCTAGCAATGCAAGAAACAGACGTCGGTGGCCGTGTCAACGTGCGAAGCCGAGTATGTTGCTGCTGGTAGTTGCTGCTCACAGGTTCTGTGGATACAACAACAATTGCGGGATTACGATTTGGCTTACACTCAAACTCCTATTAGGATAGATAACCAATCTACAATCGCTATAACAAATAATCCAGTTAAACATAGTAAAACAAAGCACATAGACATAAGGCATCATTTTATTCGTGATTGTGCTGAAAAGAACTTAATCAAATTGGTAAAAGTGGCAACGGACGATAATAATGCTGATTATTTACCAAAGCCTTTGATAAGTCACGGTTTGAATATTTGATTCAATGGAATGCGCAACCCAGAGTAATTTGACCTTAGTAGAAGTTTATTTCCTTTTATAGCTGTAGTATTTCTTTCTTTTTATAGTAAGTTTGCTAAATTAGGATAGTTTCTATTTTTAGTAAGTTAGTAGGTTATCTTCCTTTATTGCCATTTCTTATGAAAAACAAAAGAAAAAAGAGAAAAAACCATAAAAAATTCAAAAAAAGAGAATATTAGAAGAAGGGTTAAGTCTTAGATGCATAGGTTCAAAGTTGACGAAAATTAGCACAGTCGTTACAAACTCTAAGTGTTTAGGCTTTCACACATAATGCACCTAAAATTCTAAGTGTTATACTTTATTTTAGTTTGATGTGTTGGTAGGCATAATACATATAGGGAGTCCCAAGGCAAATAAAATATTCAAGAAAAAGTCAAACGTGTCCCTAACTTAGATGTATGACCAATCGGTCTTAATTTTTATGTACAAGACATACAAACTTTGAGTCTAAATGAGGTATGCAAACTTTCTGGGGATGTATAGCAACATCAAATACATCTTAAAATGGAAAGAATAGAAAAATCATACAAAATTAAGAGTCAAAAACATGTAACTCTGTTGAACGTAAGTACAGACCTGTTGCCTCTATATTGATTCGGGTTAGCAAGATAAGTCGCTTTGTTGTACGTCGGTACAGACCTGTCACCGCTGTCTTGCTAGCTTTAAAAATAAACCTTAAGTCAAACTAAGACACTTTGTTGTATGAAAATACAGACCTGTGTCCGATGTTTGTCTTTTAAAGAAAGTTTGCAAATACCAACAAGTTAGAATCATTGTCTGTATGCCTTGATCATAAAAGTATGTCTATGTCTGAGTCACGTAAGATAATTTCATGATAAATAAAAATGCCAAGGGATATTCCGAAATGTAGCATGTTTAAAGGGGTAAATACCGACAATCGGCTAAATGGGTATGTCACGCCAAACATTCAAAGGAATCAAAAATTCCTAAGTGTGAAAGTTTAAGTACTGAAAGTGAGTATCTGACACCGCTATCTGATTGAACCTTTCTTTGACTATGCTCATCAAAAATAATTTGTTAAGTGTTTAGCATAGGTCGTAAATTTTAATAAGTGTAGTTTAAGTCTAAGTTAAATTTTTTGTTCAAAATTTTATTTTTACTTTTACTTATGTTATTTTATTTTATTTTATTTTATTTTTAATTTACTTAGGAAAAAGGTCAAAAAATTACTGAGGGTGCATTCATAGTTGAATAAAATAAACATAGCGTGAAAATCTTGTGCTTGGGGTAAAAGATTTGGCATAGTTTATTCCGTTACACAATAAGGGTGAAAAGGTTGAAAAAGTTGATTTTATTTCAAAATTTTCGAAATTTTCAAAGTTTCAGGGGGTAATTCGAGTTTAGGTTAAACTCGAATTTGGATGGACTCGAATCTGTCAGTAGAGTCGAAAGTGGCAATAGACTCGAAGGTAGGTGGTATAAATAGGTTAACAGTAATAGTCATTAAGTCATCTGTTTTCGGATTTGTTTCTTCGAGTCTGTCTGGCGATTTCGAATCTATTTCCTCGAGTTTGTCGCTTTCAAGAAAACAACTATTTGTCGAGTTTCTGTCCGTGTGGGTTCGATACTACTCATAGATCTAGGTATAATCAAGTGTGTTGTACAAGATTTAAGTAGTATTATACTCCATTTAGGCAAAAATCATCAGATTTTGAAGTTTTGTTGGTAGAAAGTTGGTTTTTCCAAATTACAAACTTTTAACCGGTAAAAAGTCAAATTAATTACAAATATCATTGATTAGAACCTAGTAGGATTAAAAGATTTGAATTTCTGAGTCTAACATGGTTAAAATCATGGATTTTTGTAAGGATGGTGGCCGACTCATTCGAGTCTGTTCGTGGCTTGATTCGAGTTTGTCAGTAAACTCGAATGGCCATTAAACTCGAATGTGTCATCAAACTCGAATATATGTTCATTCGAATCTGTTTGTTCGAGTTTGTCTTTTTATTTGAATTATTTAATTTAAATTTTAACTTAAACTTGTAGAAATTCATATGTGTTGGATTTTGTACTTACACAAGTTCAAAATAAAACAAATTTGAGTTTAAACAAGTTTATTTATTTTTAATAAATCTAATATTTTCTTTATTGTGCAGACATGGCTGATAGAGTGTTTGTTCCAAAGCATAATATGGTCATTCCCCCTGACCATAATATCCCTGAAGCGCAGGGTTTCCGACAGATGGTGGATTTCCTGGTGGAGTCCAGGATCCAAATCGTTATTCCCTATGTGCGGCAATTTTATGAACATTTGCAAGTCGATTGCACTGTCACTCCGACAGTTCTAAGGACAAGGATAGCTGGACAGCCGTTGGTATTTTCTGCTGATATGTTACGTCAAGTTCTGCAGCTGGGAACTCAGGAGCAAGAGAATGGACCTATAGATTTCCCGTTAAGTATTAGGCAGGCTGCCTTTGTGAGGATGGGATATAGTTTGGATGTTACTAAGGCATCCTATATGAAGAGTGGACTCATTGGGCAATGGAGATTTCTGGCGCACGTGTTCATGGTATGCTTTGCGGCGAAGAAAGCGGGATTTGATTATATTGTATCGAAGATCCAATCAGGGATTATCGCATTGGTTTATAATCGGAGTTTCAGTTTTTCAGAGATTTTTTTCTCCGAGTTCGTTCAACAGATAACGGCTCCGGAGAGGGAAAGATTTCTTCTTTATCCCCGCTTTGTGATGATGCTCATCAGGCACTTCTTGCCAAATTTGCCGCAGCTTAATGACATTCAAAGTGTAGCAGTTATCGATAAGAGGATTTTTGCAGATTGCTCCTCTCATAGAGGAAGGTTAGCAGTCCCGGTAGAGCGACCTTTGTTTGGGGCTGTAATAGACCGGAACTTTGTAGCACCTGATGATGCCAATTGGGCAGGTGAGGTGGAAGTTCAGCATCGACAGCCACAACAACAATAGCACCAACCGCGCCCTCAGCAACAGAGGAGACGCCAAAGATCTTCAGCGAGTCAAACTCAGGCAAGTAGGCCTTCTACTAGTCAACCTCAAGAGGCACAAGAGGCAGGGCCTTCGAGTGCACCACCTGATTCTGATCCGATAATACAAACATTGGAGGAAATCTGGGCTTCTGGGCCTCATTCTAATGAAGAGATAACAGCTGAGCTTGTTGATCAACTTCTGGAACCTCCAGAAGGAGAGATTGATGTATTCAGACAAATTGATGAATATCAACCTGAGCGAGCAGCTGATGACAAGTCCACATCAGCTACAGAATCTGAAGAGATGGAAGAGATTGAGGTTGAAGTTCCAGAGACTGTAACCGAGGAACCATCTGTCCAGATAGGAACATATGGATCAAGGTTAGTGGTGACTGACGAAGCTACAAGACGACGAGCGTCAAGGGAGTGTGATGACTCTGATTTTGAGGAAGAAGAAGTTGCTCCATTGATAACAAGGCAAAGGGCTAAACGACACCGCTTTATGCAGGGAGCTACCTCAGCGTCTGCTGCACACCCAGAAATACCTCCACCTTCGCCCGCTCAATCTTCCATTCCACCACCATCACCACCTGTTGAACCGTATATTCCATCCCCAATCATTCCGACCCCAATACAATCCATTCCATCCACCTCATCCACCTTCGCAGAGAATCAAAGGTTTTTGGAACTTAAGAGCAGAGTTGACTTCCAGCAAATTCAAATCTTTGGGTTGACAACGGCTCTCGATGAAATACAAAAGCATAATGCCAATCTAGATATCGAGAATGCCGAGCTGAAGAAGATTGTGGATAAGGTTCAGGAAGATAACTTGGAGCTGAAAACCTTTGTAGCTGATCAAGCGGCTGAATAAGATCGATGCGCTCCCTGATTGAGCAATTAATGAAAAATCTAAAGGCTCAGGGGGAGACAAGCTGCCGTGATCAAGTAGAGCTGCCCAGGGATGATGATAATAATGAAGATGACAATGGCAATGATCCCAGCATGCAAAGACATAATGAGCCAGTAGATTTTTCTGCTGCTCAGGATGCTGAGACTCAGGGGGAGCCGAGTCAATCGGGAGCTGTAGAAGGAGAGGCCAATTCATTAAAGGTCACAGAGTCAGAAATACACGAAATGATCGAAGCCCTAATCGATCTCGACGACGACCCTATGGACCTTGGCTTTGACTTTGAGGATGAAATGGAGGAGTTAGAAGAAGGAGAATTTGTTCCCGAAGATGTAACAAATTGGAAATCTGATGATGAAGTTTGTGCTGATGAAGATGATGAAGCAGATGAGATCATTGTTCAGCAAAACCCCATCACAGATACTCACATAACGGAAGGAAATCAGATGATTGACATAGAAGTGGTGAACGCTGCCTTAAATGTTGAATCAACAAGTGAAGAACCTGCCAGAGAACTTACCAATAAAGAGAAAAGAAAACTATGGTTTGGGGCAGAGAAAAGAGATTTGGAGCTGAAGGAGAAGATACGTGTGCCTGGTACTGGAGAGTTGTCAGGAAGTATATTGAGCTGGTTCTTTGATCGGGAATTGCAGCTATTCATTATCAAAAGAAAAGATGGTCTCCAGTATCTCAGAAAAAATCTGAAAGTGTTCAACTCCTTGCCAAAAATCGAAATAAAAGCGTTAGCATGGAAAGAGCTAATCAACATCGGCAACGACCCTTACGCTGAAATAATTGAAAAGATCATAAGAAAAGAAGGAAGGTCTAGGAAGTTCGAACGGCTCAATCCGAGGATAGGTAAACGAGTAATGGACCATACTCGAATTGATCCTCTGACTGGGCGTCCATGGATGAAAATACAATACAGACCAGTTAGATGTCTGAGGAAGGTTCCACTCAAGCCAATGCCACAGGACGTCATGAAAGTCTAAATTGGTGGTATGTGGAAAGTGACACAGGAGAAGCTGTGATGGAGGACTTCGAAGAAAAAGTGATTCTTAGAGTCTACGATCCTCTTCACCTTGAAAACCTTTCTAAAGATGATCTTCAAGTGCTGCACTCTCATAGAATCTCAAGCGACGCTCATATGGATAGCGAGGCTAGGAAATATGAAAATGTAGTTAAAGTGTGTATTGAGAAAGGATTGTACGCTGGCAGCAGTTTGAATAAGTAAACAAAGTACTTAATCAAATGTATGAATTGTTAGAAGCTATCGTCAAGGGGGAGTCTGTTGGTACATGTAAGGTCTACCACAGCAAGATCTATCTAGACGCGGATCCGTGAACGAGTGCGGAATCCTCGTTGACGGTTAGACGGACAACTCTCAACCACGAAACACGGAGACTATTAGACGCTGAACGAACGACACACGAACGATCCTACGAACTAATTCTCTCCGAAACAGCACTCAACAAGCTGATAAACTCAAGATCGCCTTAAGCTTAATTCCTCACGAATTCTGCTAAAAGTCTGCTAATGACTCGAGTCTATCCCTAATTATAGACCCTGATTCGAGTCTGATGTGGGCCAAACTCGAATCTGGCTCAAGGCCCCATTCGAGTCTGTCCACAAGGACACTCTCGAATCTGGAACATTCGAATCTAAGGTCACATTCGAATCTATCACAGATTCGAATGTCTTCCCTTATGCAATTCGAATCTAGCCAAAACACTTAAACACTTTAAGTGATGAAACTTATGTTATGTGAAGACCACCCCTTACGGGTCAGTCCTCAGAGTCTAGGTCCCACATTATGCAATACGATATCAACCATGCTAAGATAGGGTAATTAAATTGCGGAAAAATAAAATTACATGTACATTACAGATTAGGATTTAAGTTTACATATTTCAAAATAAAGTTATAAAGGGTAACATCTAATCTAGTCATAACATCATACATCACGTCAAGTCTACCCGGAACCACCACATTAGCTATCTTCTAATCAGTACCAGAAAGTTTGTTGAGAAGTGGTCTAGGAAATCTTCAAAACTTGGATCTTGAATGACCTAAATGCTAGGTCCTGCAGGTGATTTTCCTTTGGCTTTTCCTGTAAAATATTAATGCAACATCTGTAAGCAAAGCTTAGTGAGTTTATAGATTTTCAATATCAACATGCGTGTCAAGCGGAGTCATTAGTCTTAGCGTGATATGTCTTGGCTGCCGCTACAGCCCTCATGATTGAGATATAGTATCATAAGATCGGATGATGTTCAAGCCACACTCACGCTTAAATCGTGGGGATCAGCCACATACTGGGCTAGCTACCAGTAAGTCAATATGGCGGAACATCGGAGGTCATTACCAATTCATAAGAACTGGTGAAATAGCCGGGTCTAGAACAATAGACCATAAGGGCTAGTCAAGCTGAATCAATTCTATCAAATGTCTGATCAATGATGTAAGCATATGTCTTAGAAGTCATGATAGCAATGAATCATAAGGCAAAGTCTGAAACAATATTAAATGCAATATGAAAAGATAATCAAATAGCTATCATGATTCACTGGGCAACACCCATCCATGGTGTGCACAGGTCTCAATCCAGCTGATAAATGAATGTCAATAAATCTAACAGCAGCAATATATCTCAACCGGATCTATGCATGTTCAATCTGAATATCTATAACTCACAGGTCTGGGTCTTGGTCAAACAGATATAAGAATCTGCCACCTGAGTTATCTCAGGATTTTGTCAATCTGTAATCTGTCAATTCTTTTCAAATCAGAGACCCGCTTTCAATTCTTTAAGTCTTTAAATCTTTGTTCAGAATATGCTGAACCTGTTCAAATTCATTCATGATAATATCATGTCAATTTCATCATCTTTATCATCATCATTTTAGTCTTTAAATTCTTTGTGTCAATGTTCAGATATCAACTGAACCTGTCCAGAATTATTATTGTCAAATCAATTTCATGTTTTTCTCTTTATTTTATCTGATTCTGATAACTGATAACTCTGTTAATCATTTGGTTCATTTTTCTTTAATTTTGTATAAATATCAAATAGGATATCCAATTTCGGATCATCCGGGTTCGGACCATCCGGATTCGGACAAATCCGGATCTGGCACCCGGATTCGGACCAATTTCAAATAGACATTCTAATTCGGACCAATTAATCATCCGGATTCAGATTCATCCGAAATGGGCATCCCAATTCGGACCAAGCACACATCCGGATTCGGTTCATTATCCGAAATTGATACCATCCGAACTCGGATCATCCGAGTTCGGACCAACACTTAACAAGATATTTATTTGTTATCCGAAGTATGGGAACCGAAGTGGCCTCATCCGAATTCAGGGTCCGAAGTGGAACACCATCCGAATTCGGTTCATCCGAATTCGGATCCCACACTTGTTATTTTTCCAGAAACTGTTCTTGGTGTTCTTGGTGTTCTTGGTGTTCTTCATACGGATTTTCACATAAAATTCGCAAAAACTTATTTATATTAACATGCAATGTTTTATTTTGTTGTATTATCATTATTTGAGTGTTTTTATATAATCTCTTTGATCAAAAACATCTTAATTTAGTCAAGATCACCCAAAAACTCATAATTTTCTCAAGAACTCATTTTTATCCAAATTTCCGATTTCTTTAATATTTTGAATGATCTAAACTAAAATCTTTGTTTCTTTATCATTTATTAACTTCAATTCATCATAATCTTTCATAATTTTACACATGCAACATAAAAATTCATAATTTTAATTCTTGGTTTCGGTTTCTCACAATATCCGAACCAAATATACATAGAAATTGAAATTAAAAGTGTATTTACCTCAAATTCTTGCTAATTGATGATTGTTGTACTTTCTTTGGTCTTGATTCTTCAATCAATTGCAATTTAATGAGAATTCTTGAATAATTTGTGAGTTTGGCCGAGAGTTTTAGTGAGAGATTAGAGAGAGAGAGAATTTTGTGACTAATGGCATTTAAGAACCATTAAATTGGTTTATATATATTTCATTTATCATTTGAGTATTTAACCCACTAAACTTTTGTATTTTACATCTCTTTATTCTAATCATCTTTAATTATTCATAACATGAATATAATTTAATTTAAATAGTCTTCAACTTAATTTAAATTGCATAATTAATAATGTAAATAAATTTACATCATTTGGATCAAAACAAAAATAAAGACTTAGATAAAAACTGGGTTGTTACATGTTATTACCTTATGATTGATTTTAATCTTTGTTCTTTATGTTTGAACTTCTTGTAATATGTTACATCAAGTTCAAACATACAAACACTAATAAATAGCAACCATATATAACCTATATATCAAAACACTTGTTAAAATCACAATGCAATATCAATTAGACAGCTATCGTCACACAGGATGTACCAACAGACTCCCCCTTGACGATTGCTTCTAATAAATCACACAATTGATTTAAGAACTTTGTTTATTTATTGATTCAAAATACTACCAGCATACAAACCTTTCTCGACACATACCTTGACTACATTTTCATACTTACTAGCTTCACCATCCATATGTGTGTCACTGGAGATCTTACAATTATACAAAATCTGAAGATCTTCTTTAGAGAGGTTTACCAGGTGAAGCTGGTCGTAGACTCTAAGAATGACTTTTTCTTCAAAATCTTCCATAACTGCTTCCCCGGTCTCAGTATCGGCGTACCATCAATGTAGATTCTGCAAAACATTCTGTGGCATTCGCTTTAGAGGCACCTTCCTCAGACATCTGACTGGTTTGTACTGAATTCTCATCCAAGGTCGGCCGGTAAGAGGATCTATCCTTGAAGGATCTTCTACTCTTTTTCCCATTCTTGGATTCAGACGTACGAATTTTCTGGATCTTCCCTCTTTTCTTATGATTTTCTCTATTAAGTCTGCATAGGGATCATTCCCGATGTTGATCAGATCCTTCCAAGCTAACGCTTTGATCTCGACCTTTGGTAGTGTATTGAAAGCTCTTAGAGTACGCCTTAAGTACTGAAGTCCGTCTTTTCTCTTGATTATAAAAAGCTGCAATTCTCGATCGAAGAACCAGCTCAATATGCTTCCAGACAACTTTCCTGTACCAGGCACTCTCATTGTTTTCTTAAGCTCTAATTCTTTCTGTTCAGCCCTGAACCATAATTTTCGTTTCTGTTCATTTGAAAGCTCTCTAGCCGGTTCTTCTGTTGATGGCTGAGCATTCAACGCCGCATTAACAATATCTACGTTAACAATATTCTCCCCATCTATCATGTAAGTGTCCGTGATGGGATTCTGCTGCACAAATATTTCGTCAGCTTCATCATCCTCATCAGCTACTACTTCATCATCAGATTGCCAGTCAACTATTTCTTCCGGCACAAACTCACCTTCTTCAAGCTCTTCATCTTCATAATCAAAACCTACATCCATTGGATCATCGTCGAGATCCATAAGCGCGTCAATCATCCCACTGATTTCAAAGTCTGTAGGTTGTTTTGATGAACTAGCTTCTCCCATTTCTCCTTCACCTTGACTAGGCTCCCCCTGAACTTGTGTAGCTTGAGCTGCATGAAAATCTACAGGCTCATTCTCCTTACGTGCACTGGGATCATTGCCTTCGTCATCATCCTCATTACGTTGCACCTCCTGATCCCTACAACTTGTCTCCCCCTGAGCTTGTATATTTTTTATGAGCTGCTCAAGGAGGGACCTCATTGATCGGATCTCTGAAGACTGATCTGCAATAAAAGATTTTAATTCTGTGTTTTCGTCCGTTACATTCACCACAATCTTCCTTAATTCGGCATTGTCCTTGTCAAGATTTGCGTTATGCGCCTGGAGCTCGCCGACAGCCTTTGTTAGTGTTAAGATCTGAACATGCTGGAAGTCAACACGTCCCTTGAGTTGCACAAACCTCTGATTTTCAGCATAGGCGGTTGAGGTGGATGGAATGGACTGAATGGGAGAAGGGATGAATGGTGGTGGAATATATGGCTCATGATGCTGAGGTGGCGGTGATGGTGGAGCGGTGGCTTGTGGTTGGGCTTCAGATTCTGATGTTGACCCTTGCATGAACCGGTGACGCTTGGCCCGCTGCCTAGTCACCAAGGGAACAACTTCCTCCTCTTTGAAGTCTGAATCTTCAGATTCCCTTTCCTCTCTCCTCCTCGATCCTGCTGCTTCATTCACAATCAACCTAGATCCATAGGTTCCGATTTGAATTCCGGGATCTGCAGCCACTGATTCAGGAGCTTCAGCCTCCTGCTCCTCCATATCATCTGATTCTGATTCTGATGATGTCAAACCTTCATCAGCCCTTTCTGGCTCATACTCATCCACATCTCTAAAAACATCTTCTGCTCCTTCTGGTGGACTGAGCAGCTCCCCCACTAATGCTGCGGCCACGTCTTCGTTCGCATGGGGTCCTGATGCCCATATTTCTTCTAGTGTTTGCACAATTTGTTCAGATTCAGGAACTGCACTTGAAGGCCCTGCTTCCTGTGCTTGGGGCTGCTCGCTTGTAGAAGGCCTTGATGCCTGGATTTGACTCACTGCTGGTCTCTGACGGCGTCGTTGAACTCGTGGCTGTTGTTGTTGTTGACGTTGTTGCTGTTGTTGTTGTTGTGGAAACTCAACGACCCCTGCCCAGTTGGCATCTTCCGGGGCTTGAAAATCCCTATCCACAATGGCTCCGAACAATGGACGAGCAACAGGAACAGCCAATCTTCCTCGGTGTGAGGAACAATCAGCGAAAATCCGTTTGTCCATAATGTTAACACTCAGAAAGTCATCTGACGGCGGCAAGTTTGGCAAGAAGTGCCTTATCATCATCATAATGAATCTTGGGTACAGCAAAAATCTTTCCCTTTCTGGAGCCGCAATCTGATGAACGAACTCCGAGAACAACATCTGTGAAAAGCTGAACTTCCGATTGTATATCAATGCAATAACCCCAGATTGGATCTTTGACACTATATAATCAAATCCAGCTTTCTTCGGCGCAAAACAGACCATGAATACATGCACCAAGAATCTCCATTGCCCAATCAGGCCACTCTTCATGTATGACGACTTTGCCACATCTAAACTGTATCCCATCCTCAGAAAAGCAGTCTGCCTAATACTTAACGGAAAGTCAATAGGCCCATGTTCTTGTTCCTGAGATCCCAACTGCAGAACCTGACGCAACATGTCTGCAGAAAAGACTAACGGCTGTCCAGCGATTCTAGTTCTTAGAACTGTCGGGGTGACAGTGCAATCAACTTGTAAATGCTCGTAAAACTGCCGTACATATGAAAGAACTATTGGGATGTTATGGTACAGAGCAAAGCTAATCCTAGATTCAGCTAGGAAATCCAATACTTGGCGATAACCCTGCGCCTCAGGGATATTATTGTCGGGATTAAGGACCATATTATGCTTCGGAACAAAAGCTCGAACCGCCATTTCTGCACAATAAACAAAACTGTTAGACTCATTAAAGATCAATAAACTTGTTTAAATTCAAATTTGTTTTATTTTGTACTTAAATACAAAATCTAACACAATTAAATTTCCACAAGTTTAATAAAATTTAAATTAACTAAAGTAAATAAAGTACAAATTCGAATGAAACAGATTCGAATGTAACAGATTCGAATAAGTATCTGTTCGATTCTAATGACAGATTCGAAGGTGTTGGTCTTCTCGAGTCTAATGACAGATTCGAGAAAAACCCTATGAACAGATTCGAATAATCATGAACAGATTCGAAAGCCCGTCGGTCATTTTTTCAACAAAAAAACCAAGATTTTAACCATTTTGAACTTAGCAAATCACATACATTAGTTCAACTAGGTTCTAATCATTGATTTATGCTTTTAATTTGATCTTTTATAGGTCCAAACTTGGTAATTTAGCAAAAACCCTATTTCGACCCATAAAACTTCAAAATTCGATGATTTAGCCTAAAATTGTGTATAAAACCACACAAATCTTGTACAATCCGGTTGATTATACCTAGATGTATCTGTAGAATCGAAACACCAAGTAAGAGACTCGACAAAATGTCGTTTAGGAGAATTACGATAGACTCGAAGAATAGATTCGAAATCGCCTTTAGACTCGAGTGTATAGATTCGAAAACAGTAAATCTTAAATGTCTTCACTGTTGACCTATATATACCACCAACCCTCGATTCTAAGCATAGATTCGAGTCTACTGACAGATTCGAAGTACTCCTTATTCGAGTCTGTCTTAGATTCGAAACCACCAATACTTAGAAAAATTTCGAAAATTTTGAAATAATTTCAACTTTTCCAACCTTTTTCTACGGTATCGTGTAACCAGATAAATTATGCCAATTCTTTTACCCTAAGCTCAGATATTTCATGCAATGTTTATTTTATCCAACTTTGAATGCACCCTTAGTAACTTTTGACCTTTTACCTAAGTAAAAATTAAACTAAACTAAAATGAAATAAACTGAGGTAAAAATAAAATAAAACAAAATAAAATAAAATTTTGACCTAAAATTTAATCTAGACTTAAGCTATATAAGAAACAATTTACAATCTAAGCTAAATACTAAACAACATATTTTTGATGAGTATAGTCTAAGAGAGGTTCAATTAGATAGCGATGTCTGATACTAACTTTCAATACTTAAACTTTCACACTTAGGAATTTTTGATTCCTTTGATTGTTTGTCGTGACATACCTATTTAGCCGATTGTTGGTATTGTACCCCGTTAAACATTCTACATTTCGGAATATCCCTTGGCCTTTTTATTTATCAGGAAATTATCTTACGTGACTCAGACATAGACATACTTTTATGATCAAGGCACACAGACAAAGATTCTAACTTTTTGGTATTTGCAAACTTTCTTTAAAAGACAAACATCGGACACAGGTCTGTATTTTCATAGAACAAAGTGTCTTAGTTCGACTTAAGGTTTATTTTAAAGTTAGCAGACAGCGGTGACAGGTCTGTACTGACGTACAACAAAGCGACATATCTTCTAACCCGAATCTAAACAGAGACAACAGGTCTGTACTTACGTACAACAGAGTTGCATGTTTTCGACTCTCAGTTTTATATGATATTTCTATTCTTTCCATTTTCAGATGTATTTGATGTTGCCATACATCCCCAGAAAGTTTGCATACCTCATTTAGACTCAAAGTTTGTATGTCATGTACATAAAAGTTAAGACCGATTGGTCGTACATCTAAGTTAGTGACACGCTTGACTTTTTCTAGATTATTTTATTAGCCTTGAGATTCCCTAGATGTATTATGCCTACCAACACATCAGACTAAAATAAAGTATAACACTTAGAATTAGTTGCATTATGTGTGAAAGCCTAAACACTTAGAGTCTGTAACGACGGTGCTAATTTTTGTCACTTTGAACCTATGTATCTAAGACTTAACTCTTTTTTTTTCTGATATTCTTTTTTTTTTTGTATTTTTGTAATTTTCTCTCTTTTTTCTTTTGTTTTTCATAAGAAAAGCAGTAAAATAAGCTAACCTACTAACTTACTAAAAATAGAAACTTACTAAAAATTGAAACTCTCCTAAATTAGCAGATTACTGTAAAGAAAGAAATACTAAGACTCTAAAAGAAAATAAATTACTACTACTAAGGCCAAATTACTCTGGGTTGCGCATTCCATTCAGTTGAATTAAATACTCAAACCGTGACTTATCAAACGCTTTGGTAAATAAATCTGCATTATTATCTTCTGTTGCCACTTTTACCAGTTTGATTAAGTTCTTTTCAGTACAATCACGAATAAAATGATGCCTAATGTCTATGTGCTTTGTTTTGTTGTGTTTGACTGGATTATTAGTTATAGCAATAGTAGACTGGTTATCTATCCTAATTGGAGTTTGAGTGTAAGCCAAACCGTAATCCCGCAATTGTTGTTGTATCCACAGAACCTGTGAGCAGCAACTACCAGCAGCAACATACTCGGCCTCGCAGGTTGACACGGCTACCGACGTTTGTTTCTTAAATTGCCAGGACACCAGTCTCCCTCCTAGGAACTGACAACCTCCAGTCGTTGATTTGCGCGTCAAGCTGCATCCTCTGTAGTCAGAATCTGTGAACGCCTCCAACTCTAGATCTCCCTCTGCGTGATACCAAAGTCCCAGCTTCGGTTTCGACTTGAGGTATCGTAGAATCCGCTTCACAGCTTTCATATGCATCTCCTTTGGATTCGCTTGAAACCTAGCACAAATACACACAGCAAACATAATGTCAGGTCTTGAAGCAGTTAAATACATAAGTGACCCAATCATGGCCCGATATAAAGTCGGATCCACATCGGTATCACTTTCAGTACCCGGCCCGAGATTGTGATTCACTTGAATCGGCGTGCTGAAGTGGGCGGTCAACTTTGTTCCTTCCATCCCGAAACGCTCTAATATGTCATAGACATACTTCGTCTGATGGATAAACATTCCTTCCTTCTTCTGGTCAACTTGTAACCCCAAAAAGAAATTCAACTCCCCCATAGCACTCATCTCGAACTTAGACTTCATCACCTTCTCGAAATCTTTGCACATCTGTTCGTCTGATGATCCAAAAATGATATCATCGACGTACACTTGTACCAAGATAATGTGATCACCCTTCCTCTTCAAAAACAGAGTATTATCTATCCTACCCCTTTCAAAACCATTTTCTAAAAGATGGTTGGATAAAGTCTCATACCACGCCCTAGGTGGCTGATGTAATCCATAAAGAGCCTTATCTAAGCGATATACTCTATCAGGATATTTTGGATCTGTAAATCCGGGCGGTTGTTCTACATACACCAACTCCTTTACATTCCCATACAGGAAAGCACTCTTAACATCTAGTTGATATACCTTAAAGCCTTTGAAGGAGGCAAACGCTAGAAACAACCTAATGGCTTCCAGCCTTGCTACTGGTACAAAAACCTCGTTGTAATCGATTCCCTCCTCTTGGTTGAAACCCTTTACAACTAACCTCGCCTTGTTGCGCGTGACTATACCCCGATCGTCTCTTTTGCACTTAAAAACCCATTTGGTTCCTATGGCAATCTCCCCTCGAGGTAACGGAACTAACTCCCACACTTCTAGTTTCCTAAACTGCGAAAGTTCTTCCTGCATCGCTTCAACCCAGGAGTTATCCTTAAGTGCCATTTGCACATTTTTAGGCTCTACTTGCGATATGAAACATGAGTAGAGACATGTGTGATATGCCTCGGAGTCGTTTATCATCGACAACAACACTGAGTTGTTATTTACACTACTCCTAGTCTTCACACCCTCGTTCGGATTTCCTATGATGCTTTCTATTGGATGGTTCTTGTTAATCCTAGAGGTCTCTATTTCATCAATCCTTAGATTATCTCCTAAGTTGGATCCTATTTCACCTAATGGGGGAACAGGCTCAGCTTCTACATTTTCCTCCTCACGGACGTTTTCCTCAGAGTTGGAACTCGATGCTTGAGTCTGATTCTCAGTGGTAGGTGCCTCTTGATCAGCAACTTCTGGAGACCCATCTACAATCGCAGTAGGCTCGGATGTAGATTCGAACGTGGTCCTCGGAAAGATTTGGCCATCGTCATTTAGGTGCAACGTCGCCATGTCTTTTTCGATTGTACCTGTAGTATCATCCAAAGGAATGTTAAATGACTCAAACAATTTATCATAGTCAAATAACCATTCCGTACCAGTTTGGGGTTCATGTGTATAACTTGTGACTTCAATATTATACACAATCTCCACAGTACCACTCGTTTGTTAAAAACCCATTTGTTTGGTGAGTTCGGCACGTAACCTAGGAATTATCCTTCGTCAGCCTTTTCACCAAACTTCGGTTGATGTTTTGTTCTTAAAAGAGTGCAGGGTACTCCAAACGGTTCGAATCCAGTTAAGTTAGGTGGCCGTTTATTCAAAATTTCATAGCATGTTTTGTTCAATGATTTGACTGTAAGGACTCGGTTTAAAATATGGCACGCGGTATTCACTGCCTCCCCCCAAAACATGGTAGGAAGCTTTGAATCCGAAAGCATAGTCCTTGCAGCTTCAATCAAAGTTCTATTTTTATGTTCGGCCACCCCATTCTGTTGAGGTTCATATGGTGCACTGAATTGATGCACTATGCCCTTTGATAGGCAATATACACCAATTACAGTGTTTTTGAATTCAGTCCCATTATCACTACGAATATGTTTAACCCTTTTTCCGTATGAGTTCTCCACTTGGTCTAAGAACCCGATAAGCTTGGAAGCCGTCTCGTCCTTCGTACCTAAAAAGAAAACCCAAGAAAAACGTGAGTAATCGTCAGTGATAACTAAGCAAAACCAACTACCTCCTATACTCCTTTTGTTGATAGGGCCGAAAAGGTCCATATGCAACAAATCGAATGTTGAGGCGATTGAATTTTGTTTCTTGGACTTGTGTGACTTTTTATGCTGTTTGCCCTTCATGCACGGTAGACACTTGTCCTCGAACTGAAAACTCTTCAATGGCACACCCTGCACCAGTCCATTCTTCGTTATGTAATTCATCTTCCTTAGGTGCAGGTGAGCCATGCGTCTGTGCCACAGTACGGACTCCGTCTCCGAAGCTTTTGATAGTAAGCAGATCGGACCCATCGAAGTATCTGGCTTGTTCATATCGAGCATGTACAAGTCATTCTTCCTTGGCGCCCGCATCAATATCCAATCTTCAGGTATCTTGAATCCAGGCTTTAGCACTAACGCCTCAGTGTCAGTAAATAACACCGAGTTCTTCTTATCACAGATTTGAGAAACACTAATGAGATTATGAACCAGTTTATCAACGTGATAAACTTGATCCAAAGTAATCGTCCCATTAGTGACTTCTCCAGTTCCAGTGATATTTCCACCCTTGTTACCCGCGAATGATACGAATCCCCTATTACCTCCCTTGAAGTCTGTGAGTAGACTTCTTTCCCCCGTCATGTGCCTGGAGCAACCACTGTCGACGAACCACTTGTTGTTTGGACCTGTAGTTATCTCCTGCACATGAAAGAAAAGAGGTTAGTTATCACGGGGAACCCAAGCCATGACTGACTTGGTAATACCATTCTCGTCCACATACGTGAACTCTTTCAAGTACCCATCTCGCCTTTCAGGTGACTTGGGCCTTTGAACTGAATTCTGTTGTGGTGCCGAGTGATTTAAGTTCACTCTTTGCCTTGGTGTAGGCATTTGTTGTGGAGCTCTAGAATAATTCCTATTATATGCCATTTCTGACTGTGATCCTTGAGCTCTTACCGGTGCATACTGTCTAACTGGAGTATGAGACCTAACTGGAGTGTGTGACCTGCTAGGTGTGGTGCTCCTATAGACTTGTTGTGGTGCTGACCTAGATTGATTATTGACACGATTCGGTGAATTTGTCCTAATCACTTCCTTTGGTCCAACCTTAACCGGTGTGTTTTTCACAACTTGTTTGGGTGCGGCCTGCACAGTTTTCTCGGTAGGTTGAGAACTACTGCTGCTTGCCACACTGGTTGAGGGCTTGACAGGTGTTGGGTTCACTGTCTTAGGGGTACATCGGCTTTCCTAAGTGGACAGTGAGAAGCAACATGCCCTTTCTCGTGACATCTAAAGCAAGACATCTTATCTATGGACTTTTTGTTTGTTCCCTTAGATCTAGGTGTCTTACTAGTGTCTACTTCCTTTGGTACAGCTATGATGTCTGACTCGTCGACCTGGTCAGCCCATGAAGTTTTCTGTTTTCCTGCAGGTGTTTCACTGGCGGAAGACACAAATTTCACTTTCTTGACCTTGACGGTTGAGTCAGCCACCTTAGATGCATTTTCTACTATAGGCTCAGGTGTCTGTGCAGGTATTTCCTCTAAGTCTACTGATTTGTCAGTGTTCTTCTGAGGCTGAGGCACATAGTTGGCATTGAAAGGTGGAGGAATTTCGTGAAAACCTAGACCTACGGGCTTCTTAGACTGTCTTAGGGCATCTAAGACTTTCCCTAGATTCAGGCTCGAATTCCTAAACTTCTCCAGCTTGCTATTTGCCTCTGCTAGCTCGATATCCTTGTCCTTAAGACTTTTTGTCAAGGCCTCTACGTGCTCATACATTAGCTCTATCCTAACACACTGCTCACTGAGTTTGTCTTTTAGAACTACTACGTCTTGAGCATCAGCCTTAAGCTTTTCTTTTAGATCTTGCTTGATATCATTTAGGCTAGCATTTTCAATTTTTAAGTTTTCATTTTGAGCAGCTATGGTCCTATGTGAGTCTAAGACTAGATTTAACCTATCGTTAGAACTAACACATAAAGCACATAAATCACGAAATAGAGAATAAGATAGACTAACCTTAGAGTTATCAGATTCCACGTTGGCCATCTGAGCAGCAAACTCCAGCACTGTCTGATCATTCGCCTTTTCTACCCACATCGGACTGCTGTCCCGTGTAGTCTGCTCATCCCCATCACATCCAGTATCAGTAACTTCAGCCATGAAGGCTCTAGCATTGGACTCAGGATGTGAACTCCAATCATACGTACCATCTAGCTGTCGATCTGAAGTGACGTTCGATAATAGACTAGCTAGATTGGCTTGTCCAGTTGAGGAACTCGGAAGGTATCTTTGTTGGGACTGATTTTGGAATTGTCCCTGATGTTGGCTCTGTCCCTGGTATGTCTCTACCTTTGGCCTCTGGCACTCCCTGGCGAAGTGTCCTAGTCCTTGACAGTTATAGCATTTCACCTTGGACTTATCAAATCTGATCCCCTTGTTATTCATCTGCAAATTCCTTCCAGTTCTCTTAATGAATCTTTTTACCCTCTGGGTCACCATGGCCAGTTGCCACTTAAGATCCATTTCCTCTAAGTCATCAGGGTCGACCTGATCGTAATCTTCGTCCCATAGAGCAGGATCGTTAATTTTCCCTTGAACGCAATTTCCGTATGCGGCCACAAAAGAAGCAAGTAGATTCAGATTCTCTTCCGTTGACTTTGCGCTCATGGGCATCTTCGAATAGCTCTGACTTGTCGATGCCTGTTGGACTTGAGGTTGCGGTTCTTCCGATCTTCCTAATCCTAAGAACGCGCGATTCAAAGAGTCTTCAGACTCTGCTGGTGATGACGTTTCTCCAGTGAAAAACGCTGTAGCAGTCTTCGGTTCGGCTGTCACTGAAGATTTAGTTGTCTTTCCAAAATACATTGCTGGATTCTGGACTTGCTCGTAATCAGTCTCGGCCTTAATTAACTCGAAGTGATATGCCCTCAACGTTCCCACAATGTCATCAAGAGATTGAGTATAGTATTTGTCCTCATTCAGCTTAATCATTGTCACGTACATAGCCCATTTGGCTGGTAGGGCATCAAGAAGCTTGTTGTTCTTGTCAGTGTCAGAATACTCAATTCCATGACTTTCAAGTTCCGTTATCAGATGATAGAACCTCGTGATAATATCATCCAGCTCTTCATCTTTAATCGCCTTGAAAATCGCAAACTGTTGTTTCAACAGCTCTGTACGCTTTCTACGCACCCGAGGATTACCCTCACACCTTTTCTTGAGAGACTCCCAAAGTTCCTTCGACGTCCTTTGAGTCCGAAATGTGTGCAGTATATCCTGAGGTAAAGCCATACGGATTATGGAGAAAGCTTTGTTTTCAGCTTCAAATAATTTCTTGTCATCCTCTTTCATCATCTGGTATGACAAGACCTTTTGACGGCCTTCAACTTCAGATACCGGTGGAATATACCCTTCATCTATGCACACCCACATGCGCATATCATTGAATCGTACGAAATCGGTAAATCGGTCCTTCCACCAGTAATAATCCTCGACCTTCATCAGCTTAGGCGGGGCGTTTGCCTTCCCAACCTCGTGGTCCATTTCTAAGAATTTCTGAAGATTTGACATCTTTTCTAACGAAATTGAATTTGAACTTAATTAATTTAATTCGAAACTGATTTAGACTAACTTTTTCGAATCTAGGTAGATTCGAAACTAATTAAGGGTAAATCTTTTGGGATTAAATTCGATTAAGTTTTAAAAGTCAATTAGATTCGAAATTATGTCAGATTCGAGATATCCTTAGAGTCGATGGTTTTTAGATTCGAAGGTCAGCAAACTCGAAATTCAGCAAATTCGAAACACCAGATTCGAAACAATACTAGACTCGAAATAAACTCGAAACTAAGCTAGACTCGAGATCCTATTCGAATGAAGCAACAGATTCGAAACTAGGTAGATTCGAAAACCTCTGAAATTGACTCGAAAAGAGCGTATTTAGGTTAGACTCGAGACTAAAGAGAAACCCTAATTACCCCAATAGATTCGAGCGCCGCAAACTCGAAAAACGGCTAACACTTTGATTTTTTGACGTTTTGCAGATTAAATCACTATTTTTCTAACGAAAAATAATGATTTCGATCAAAAACGTGAAAAACCACAAAGTGTTTCCCGAATATGAATTTGCTAAGCTTGAAAACGCGTTTTTGAGAGCAAAACCGTCCAACTAGCGTCAAGAAACCTAGAATGTATCTGATGAACACGAAGAACACCAAGAACACTCTGTAGGCTCTGATACCACTTGTAAGGTCTACCACTGCAAGATCTATCTAGACTCGGATCCGTGAACGAGTGCGGAATCCTCGTTGACGGTTAGACGGACAACTCTCAACCACAAAACACGGAGACTATTAGACGTTGAACGAACGACACACGAACGATCCTACGAACTAATTCTCTCCGAAACAGCACTCAACAAGCTGATAAACTCGAGATCGCCTTAAGCTTAATTCCTCACGAATTCTGCTAAAAGTCTGCTAATGACTCGAGTCTATCCCTAATTATAGACCCTGATTCGAGTCTGATGTGGGCCAAACTCGAATCTGGCCCAAGGCCCATTCGAGTCTGTCCACAAGGACACTCTCGAATCTGGCACATTCGAATCTAAGGTCACATTCGAATCTATCACAGATTCGAATGTCTTCCCTTATGCAATTCGAATCTAGCCAAAACACTTAAACACTTTAAGTGATGAAACTTATGTTATTACCTTATGATTGATTTTAATCTTTGTTCTTTATGTTTGAACTTCTTGTAATATGTTACATCAAGTTCAAACATACAAACACTAATAAATATCAACCATATAAAACCTATATATCAAAACACTTGTTAAAATCACAAGGCAATATCAATTAGACTGCTATCGTCACACAGGATGTACCAACAGTACACCCTGTGTGACGATAGTGGTCTAAGTGATCCAACATTGTGGTATTAGCAATTGTTTGATATATATGTTTATATATGTTTGATAATTATTGATTGTATGTTTGAACTTGATGTAACGTATTACAAGAAGTTCAAACATAAAGATCAAAGATAAAATCAAACATAAGGTAAAAACATAAGTTTCAATTCTAAGTTAAATAGGTGAAAGAGTAAATTCGAATTCACTAAGGATTGGCAATCGAATCTAAGACAGATTCAAGTGTATCACTTAGACAGATTCGAATGTTCCTCATAAGGTAGATTCGAGAGTGTCCAGAGGACAAACTCGAATGGGCCTTGGGCCTGATTCGAGTTTGGCCCATGGCAGACTCGAATTAGCCTCTATAATTAGGGATTAACTTGAATAATTATCGGACTTTTTGCAGAATTCGAGAGAGATTAAGCAAAAGGCGATTCGAGTTTATCAGCGTTATTAGCGTTGTTTCGGAGAGAATCAATTCGTAGGTGCGTCCGTCGTCGTTCGTACAGCTTATTGATAGTCTCCGTGTTCCGAGTGAGAGTTGTTTTCGTCAACCCGTTAACGAGGATTCCGCACTCGTTGACGGTCTCGCGTCTAGATAGATCCGTAGTGTGTAGACCTTACACAGAGATGTCCTCAGGAAAGACATCGGGAAACTCTGAGGCTATAGGTACCTCGGCTAAAGTTTTATTTTCAGATTTAGCATCTATTGCATATGCTAAGTAAGACACGCAACCCTTAGCTATATGCTTCCTAGCTTTCACTACCGAGATCAAGCATAAATCACCTTTCTTTCTGTCACCATAGATCTTCTTTTCAGAATTCCAGTCCTGCGGGAGGGGTACTTTTTTTTGCCTTCTGACTGAGATAATAGCCTTCACAGCAGAGGAGAAAGCAAGGACTTTATTCCCTGGTGATAGCATAACAAGCTGGGTCCGGTGACAACATTGGTATTTGGTGGTTGGTTCCAGGGAGCTAGTCGGTTCCTGGCATCCGATAGATACTGCGGCCATCCGGAGTAGTGAGCTTGATTAACTTCTTTTTACAGATAATGTTGGCATCCTGGTGAACTAGCCAATCCATACCCACGATAACATCGAACTCGTAAAAATCCATCGGAATAAGATCAAGTTGAAATGTGCAGTTGTCGAGCAGGATGATGCATAAATTTTATCGGTAGACACACTTACATTACTAGCCGTTTCAATATCAAAAATTACAGGTAGCGTAATCGGTGTAATTCTAAGTTTAGATGCAAATGTACTTGATATGAAAGAATGATTTGCTCCCGAATCGAAAATAACTTTAGGAGGAACAGAGTTAACAAGAAACATACCAGATACCACATCTGGTATTTACTTCGCTTGCTCGGCCGTTATTTGGAATGCTTGGTTCTGACTTCGCGATGGCTCGTTACGGCGACTAGAACCTCCGCGTGACGTGCTATGTCGGGCCGGCTGGTTTTGTCTTTGTTGTTGTTGTTGATATTGTTGTTGTTGTTGAGGTCGCTGTTGTTGCTGTTGCAGTCGTGGATGATGCTCTGCACTCGGATAAATTAAACTGAACGGATGTGTGCATGCCCGCTCAGTATGTCCAGGGCGTAAACAGTTGTTGCAAACTTTAACTTTGTTAGGACATTCTTCACTGCTATGCCCTATGTCATTGCACACGTAACATCTCACATCATTGGGGTTACAACGCCCAATGTGTGACTTATGGCAGCGGCGACACTGCCTCGGCTCAGAATGTACTGTATAGGAACGAGCTTGCTGCGCCGGAGGTGAGCTGAACTGACGGGATTGAGTCTGAGATTGAGAATATCTAGATGAAGATCCAGAATACTTACCAGTGCGTGACTTCTTGGGCGGTGACGGACAAGTTGGGTTGAAAGATGAAGCAGGAACTCCTCCAGCGTGAATAAAATCCTGTTCGAGAATTCGAGCAGCTGCAACGACATCTGCATAGTTGGTGTACCTTTGGTGCTTCAAAAACTTTTGATACTCAAGATGTAGACCCATTAAGAAGCGGTCGATCTTTCGCTCTTCAGTAGCGACTTGATAGTCAGACAGCAAGCTTAAACGCGTGAATTCGATCTCATACTCGGTCACCGATTTGGTTCCCTGAGTAAGAGACATCAGTCTCTCTTCCACACGTTTCTTTTCATCAGCCGGGCAGTACTTACGAAAGAAAATCACTTTGAAGTCATCCCAAGATACGGACTTAATCCAGTTGGCTCCGGGCATGTTCTCCTGAAATCTCCACCACATAACAGCACCACCCTCGAACAGTGTAGTAGCAAAGCTGACCTTTGATTCTTCAGCACAGTCGCTAATAAGAAATGTGCGCTCGATTCCAGTAATCCACTCGAGCGCTTCGCTAGAGTTTGCAGCTCCTTTGAAAGGTTGAGCTCCACAAGCTTTAAAGTAACGGAAGTTGCAGCCCTTAGGAGGGACTACAGGAGCTTCCTCCTCGTCAGTGTCGTCGTCACGACGTCCAGTATCATCATGATGCTGCTTCCTACGTTCTTCTCTGCGCCTAGTTTCGGCTTCATCACGAGCACGAAACTGGTCTTGCAAAAACTTAGCTTGACGCTCGTTGTTCTCATTAAGCATGGTTTGCATTATTTGCATGATCTGTTCAGGAGTGAGTCCACCTCCAGCTCCTTCATCAGATCCAGACATGTTCTGAAATAATATAAATAGTACTTGCATAAGAATAGGTATAATTCCTATTCTACCCCATATGCCCAAATTCCTAGAGCAAGGTCAAAGCCTATCTCAGGTCAAGTTAAAGCCTAGATATTCGAAGCTAATATCTTTGCTTAAAAGCTTGAGTCCAAGTGTTAGTGCTAACACTTGAATCCCTCAAACTAATGCTCTGATACCATCCTGTCACATCCTTGCTTTAAACATGCTTGCTTATTCCCGGGAATAAATAACAATAGCCATAAACATAATAATAAGTCTAAAGCTTGCATAAATCTAAATAAATATTACAATAAGTCATGCACTACACGTGCTACAAGGTTACAGTACTAAATTGCTATTACATCACAATATAATTAAAGGCAGCTACCCAGATCCCAAGGCAACTCAATACTATACCACAAGCTGAATAGTGAGCTAAGTCCTCTGGGTTGATCAGAAAATAGACCTAAGCAGATCGTCCAGCTTGCTCTTTACCTTTGCCTGTAAAAATTGTGAATAGCAACTGTAAGCTAATTGCTTAGTGAGTTAACAGATATTCATGATGCATGTAAGATATGTGGCGAAAGTGCCTATAAAGGTTGTAATGCTTGCTTGCTTAATACCTAGAATGAATGATTGCACAATTGAGACATTTCACGCTGAAAGGAGATGCCACCATTAGGGGTTACCGCTGACAGATGATCTGTGACAACCCAGCTTTTATCTAAGCCTTTTATTTAGTCTTGATCCAAATAATGTAAATTTAATTACATTATTAATTATGCAATTTAATTAAGTTGAAAACTATTTAAATTAAATTATATTTATGTTATGAATAATTAAAGATGGTTAAATTTAAAAGATAAGTAAACTACAAAAGTTTAGTGGGTTAATTTGCAAATATGACTAAAATAATATATAAACAAAATTAATGATCAATTATGATCATTAACACCAAATCTCTATCTCTCTCTAATCTCTCTCTATCTCACGGCTCAACCAAGAAATTATCACAATTGGTCATTCAAATCTCAATTAAAGGAAGAATCAATACAAGAAAGTGTTACAATAAGCATCAAACATCATCAATCTACAAGAATTTGAGGTAAATTTACTTAAATTTCGGTATTTAGAATTGTTTGGTTCGGTTTTGTGTTAAAACCGAAACCAAGATTTTAAAATGTGGAAATTATGTGTTGCATGTGTATAAATTTAGTAGATTATGATGAATTTAAGTTAATAAATGTGATAGAAACAAAGATTTTGGGTTAGATTATCCAAAAATGAATAAAAATCAGAATTTTGATGAAAATGATGTTCTTGACAAAAATGATCATTTTTGGATGATCTTGCTCAAATTAGGATGTTATTGATAGGAAAAATAGTATAAAATCAACCCAATTATGATAATACAACTTTGTATTTCATTGCATGTCAATAAAATGAGTTTTTAGTGAATTTTGTGAAAAATCCGAATGAAATAAAATGAAGAACACTAAGAACAATTTCTGGGAAAATGCTAAGTATAGGATCCGAATTCGGGTAGGACCGAATTCGGATGGTGCCTCATTTTCGGATCCCATAATTTCGGATGATCCTAATTCGGTTCCTATGTACTATTTCGGATGCCCTATTTCGGACCCTTATAATTCGGATCATCCTTTGGTCCGAATCCGGGTGACAGATCCGGATAGGTCCGAATCCGGGTGCTCATTTCGGTTAGATCCGAATCCGGATCCTCAATCCGGATAGATCCGAACCCGGTGGATCCGAATCCAAATGTTTTATTTTAAATACTTTAAATCATAAATAAATGATAATTTATAATTACCATATCCATAAATTATAATGAAAGAATGATAAAAGCAATATGAGATATATTATTAATTATATCTCATTAAGATTTCAAAGAGTCAAAAATAAATGAATGATTGGCAAGATTATCAGTTATCAGAATCAGATAAAATAATGATTTTAAAAGATTCAAGATGACAAGATTGACATGACATGATATGAATGATTTTGAACAGGTTCAGTATATTCTGAACAAAGATTTAAAGAATAAAGAGATCGAAAGCGGGTCATTGATTTGAAAAGAAATTGCCAGAGATCTGAAAGACAAAAGATTAAAGATAAAATCCTGTGATAATTCAGGTGGCAGATTTTTATATCTGTTTGATAAAGACCCAGACCTGTGAGTTATAGATATTCAGATTGAACATGTTTAAATTCCGGTTGAGATATATTGTTGATGCTAGATTTATTGACATTCATTTTATCAGCTGGATTGAGACCTGTGCACACCATGGTTCGGTGTTGCCCAGTGGATCATGATAGCTATTTGATTATCATTTCATATTGCATTTAAGACTTTTTCAGACATTGCTTTATGATTCATTGCTATCATGACTTCTACGACTTAAGCTTTCATTATTTGATCAGACACTTGATAGATTTATCCAGCTTGACTAGCCTTGATGGTCTATTGTTCTAGACCTGGCTATTTCACCAGTTCGTATGAACTTGGTAATGACCTCCGATGTTCCGCCATATTGACTTACTGGTAGCTAGCCCAGTATGTGGCTGATCCCCACGATTTAAGCGTGAGTGTGGCCTGAACATCATCCAATTCTATGATTCTATATCTCAATCATGAGGGCTGTAGCGGCAGCCAAGACTTATCACGCTAGACTGATGATCCGCTTGACACGCATGTTAATATTGAAAATCTATAAACTCACTAAGCTTTGCTTACAGTTGCTGCATTATAATTTTACTGGTAAAAGCAAAGGAAAGTCACCTGCTAGACCTAGCTCTTAGGTCAATTAACGATCAAGACAGAAGTATCATAGACCACTACACAACAAATCCTTTCGGTACTGATTGGAAGACAGCAAATGTTGTGGTTTTGGGTAGATTTGATATTATTCTATGATGTAATGATTAGATTAGATGGTACCCTTTTATAACTTTACTTTGAAATATGTAATTTAATCCTAATCTGTATGTACATGTAATTTAATTTTCCGCATTATACTTACCCTATCTTAGTATGGTTGATATCGTATTGCATGATGTGGGACCTAGACTCTGAGGACTGCCCCGTAAGGGGAGGTCTTTACAGGATGGTATCAGAGCCCATAGTTTGAGTGAATCAAGTATTACGTGAGTATACTTGATCTCAAACTGAAGCAATACTTATGTATCAATCATTTAGGTGGTTTGAACTGAGATAGGATGTACAGACTATTAGCATGCGAAAAAGGGTACATAGATCTAAGTCTATAAACTGATAGTTAAATGCTTTTAATTTTCAGAAAAGATGTCAGGATCAGGTGACATACCAAATATGACCCCACAACAAATGTTTGAAATGATGCAACAACTATTAGCCCAACATTCTGAACAACAAAATAAGACAATGCAAGAACAATTTCAGGCCAGAGATGAGGCCGAAGCTAAAAGACGTGAAGATAAAAGAAATAAGCGAAAAGATAAACAAGTCCAGAATGACGAATCTGATTCTGATAACAAAAATCCTGAAACCCAAATTGCTCAGCCAAAAGGCTGCAAGTTTAAAGATTTCAAAGCTAGCGGTGCATTGAATTTTGAAGGAACAGTTAATCCGATTCAGGCAATGAATTGGATTAGTCACACTGAAGAAATCTTCAGGATTTCTGATTGCTTAGACTCCAAGAAAGTAAGCTATGCATCCGCTTTGTTTGTCGGTGCTGCCCGAGCTTGGTGGAAGACTCAGAGGAGTATCTATGGAGAGGAGGTGATTCAGACTTTAGAGTGGAATCAATTCCTAGACATGTTTAACGCGAAGTATTGCCCGATCGATCAACAAGATAAGATGGAAGTTCAATTGATGCAGCTGACCCAGGGAACCAAGACAGTTGACGAATACGAACACGAATTCTCACGACTATGCGGTTATTCCTCGTATCAGGTAGCTACTGAAGAGAGAAAGATGAATAGATTTCGTGGAGGGCTTAATCCGAGATATCGACACCCAATGAGCGCGATAAAGTATAATTCTTATCTAGAGATGGTTGAAGCAGCTAGACAGATCGAGCGAGGGTACTTAGAGTATGGTGATCAACTTTACGCCCCAACAACTAACCCGACGAATCCGTCTCCTCCGAAGAAACAGCGATTTGGTAGATTCTTTAAGCCAAATAAGTCACAATCTCAGCAATTCCATCAGCAAAGTTCACAGCCGAAAGCTCAAGTCTATTCCCTTACGAACGAGCCACGATTCTGTAAGCGATGCAGAAACTCACACATGGGGTTGTGCAATCCAGAAGATGTTACTTGTTTCGCGTGCAACATGATCGGTCACAGCAGTGAAGAATGCCCACAGCAGGGACGTGGATGTGCAAAGTGCGGGAAAAGAGGGCATTTTATGTACCAGTGTCGAAGCGGACAACGTTATCAGTCACAGTCGTCGGCTGGAGGGTCTACAGTAAAGAGTTCTGCTGCAACACCAACCGCAAGAACACGTGTGTTTCAGATAACGACTGAAGAGGCGAGAGAAACACCTGACTTAGTCACCGGTACGTTTCTGTTAAATACGATACCTGCTCGCGTACTATTTGATTCTGGCGCTAGTCGTTCCTTCATATCGACATCTTTTGCTCAAAGATTATATAAGTCCTCATCAAAGCTTCCCGTAGTACTTGACATTGAGACAGCCAGTAACAACTATGTTATGGCTGATTCTGTGTATCGAAACTGCACTCTACTCGTAGATAATAATGTATTCAACCTCGATCTTATACCGATTCCGTTGAAAGAGTTCGACGTCATCATCGGCATGGACTGGTTAACAAATAACGAGGCTACAATCATCTGCAACCGACGAATCATCAGAATCAAGTCTTCAGACGGCCGAGTATTGGAGATCAAGGGCGCGAAGCGTAAAGGTGCTCACTGCTTTATTTCTATAGAGAAAGCTCATAAATATGTATCTAAGGGTCATCAATCCTATCTGTGCTATGCTCTATCTGAATCCAACTCTGAAAGAAATATCTATCTGATATTCCGATTGTCTGCGAGTTCCCAGACGTTTTTCCTGATGACATTTCCGGAGTGCCACCGGAACTTCAAGTCGAGTTCAGTATTGACTTAGTTCCTGGTGCGGCTCCTATTGCAAAAGCTCCTTACAGACTTGCACCTGCAGAAATGCAGGAAATGTCAAAACAGTTGCAAGAGCTATTAGAGAAGGGTTTTATCCGACCGAGTTCATCTCCGTGGGGTGCACCTGTCTTATTTGTCAAAAAGAAAGACGGAACTTTCCGTATGTGCATTGATTACCGCGAGTTGAACAAAGTCACAATAAAGAATAAGTATCCTCTACCCAGGATCGATGATCTATTTGATCAGCTACAAGGAGCCAGCTATTTCTCGAAAATCGATCTTCGTTCTGGGTATCATCAATTAAAAGTCAGAGATGAGGATGTTCCAAAGACAGCCTTCCGTACAAGATACGGTCATTACGAATTTCTCGTGATGCCGTTTGGCTTGACAAATGCACCAGTGGCGTTCATGGATCTCATGAATCGTGTGTGCAGACCAATGTTGGATAAATCAGTTATCGTGTTCATAGACGATATTCTGATCTACTCCAAAATGGAGGCTGATCATTCTATTCATCTGCGGCAATTGCTAGAGTTATTAAGAAAAGAAAGACTCTACGCAAAATTCTCTAAGTGCGAATTTTGGCTCAGACAAGTATAATTTTTATTATATATGTCTTGAGCTATTTCCTAAGTATTCTTTGATTTATACATCAGAACTTGAATTTCTACTTTGATTCTTATAGATTTAGTTTCTTGGCCATGTTGTTTCTGGCGAAGGGATTTCCGTTGATCCTTCTAAAGTCGAGGCCGTTCAGAAATGGCAAACGCCTCGTAATGCCTCGGAAATCCGAAGTTTCCTTGGATTGGCCGGTTATTACCGGCGATTCATAAAGGATTTCTCGAAGATTGCTGTACCTTTAACGATGCTAACACGAAAGAATACTCCTTTCGTTTGGTCTGATAAACAGCAAGAGGCATTTGACATACTGAAACAGAAGCTTATTCAAGCGCCGATCCTAGCCTTGCCAGAAGGCAATGACGATTTCGTTGTTTACAGCGATGCATCTGGTACTGGCTTAGGATGTGTTCTCATGCAAAGGGGAAAAGTAATTGCTTACGCTTCAAGGCAATTAAAAGATTACGAGAAAAGTGCACCAACTCATGATCTTGAGTTGGCTGCCGTTACCTTTGCTCTGAAGATCTGGCGTCACTATCTATATGGGACACGGTGTCAGCTTTACACCGATCACAAGAGTCTCAAACATCTTTTTACTCAAAAGGATCTAAATATGAAACAGCGTCGGTCCTTGGAAATTATCAAGGACTATGATTGCGAGATCCTATATCATCCCGGCAAAGCTAATGTTGTCGCGGATGCTTTGAGTAGGAAAGTTTATCCAGAAAGGTGCTGCTATGCCCTAACTCCTGTAGTATTCTCTTCTGATCTTATTGAAGACATCAGAGTTGCTCAAGCTGAAGTAATGAAAGAAGAGAATCTCTGTTCTGAAAATCTTAAAGGGAAATTACAATTTCTAACTCTGAATCATTTGGGACTTCACTGTCTCAAGGGAAACCGAATCTGGGTTCCTAAGTATGGTTCAATCCGCAGCACTCTTTTATCTGAAGCTCATCAGTCCAAATTATCTGTTCATCCTGGCAGCTCAAAGATGTACTTCGATTTGAAAGCTGACTATTGGTGGCCAGGAATGAAGAAAGACATCGGTAAATGTGTTGAAAGCTGCCGAGTATGTCAGATGGTTAAGGCAGAACACCAGAAACCCTTCGGGGATATGCAACCACTACCAGTTCCTGAGTGGAAGTGGGAGCATATAACTATGGACTTCATTTATGAAGTTGCCTAAGACTAAAAGACAGCACGACTCTATCTGGGTAGTCGTGGACCGATTAACGAAGTCAGCTCACTTCATACCGATGAAAGAAACATACTCCCTCGATAGATTGGCACAGTTATACATCACTGAAATCATTTCACGTCACGGCGTGCCAAAGTCTATCGTCTCTGATCGTGATAGTCGTTTCACATCTAGATTCTGGCAAGCTCCACAAGACGGGATGGGTACTCGGATTTCTATGAGTACTGCTTATCATCCTAATGCAGATGGCCAGAGTGAGCGTACTATCCTAACATTGGAAGATATGCTTCGCGCCTGCGTTCTTGATCCAGGTGGTAACTGGGATGACCACTTGCCTCTGGTCGAATTCTCGTATAATAACAGTTATCATTCAACGATCAAGATGGCTCCTTTTGAAGCTTTGTACGGAAGAAAGTGCAGAACTCCTACCTGTTGGCGTGAAACAGGCGAATCGCCAATAGCGGGACCTGCCCTTCTACAGTTGACTCACGAAAAGATTCAGCTGGTTAGAAGAAATATTCTTGAAGCTCAGAGCAGGCAGAAGTCATACTATGATAATCGTCACAGATCAATAAGTTTTGCGGTTAACGATTGGGTGATGCTGAAAGTATCTCCAATGAAGAATGTGGTGCGGTTTATTAAAAAAAACAAGCTAGCTCCAAGATTTATCGGTCCGTTCAAGATTGTCGAAAAGATTGGGAATCAATCTTATCGTCTTGAACTGCCAGCGGACTTATCTGGAATACATCCCGTATTTCATGTTAGTCACTTGAGAAAGAGTTTAGCCGATGAAAGAGAAGTTCAGATACCACACGTTAACTTGCAAATTGATGAGAAGCTTAGAGTGGTTGAAGAGCCAGAACGTATTTTGGACTCGAAGACCAAGAAGCTTAGAAATAAAGAGATACAGATGGTGCTCGTCCAGTGGAAACACCACAAAGGTTCGCATCAGTCTTGGGAATCCAGAGATGTTATGAAAGCTACTTATCCTAGTCTGTTCGAACATAGCTAACTTCGGGGACGAAGTTTGTGCGTGGTGGAGCCCATTCTATAACAACCCAGCTTTTATCTAAGCCTTTTATTTAGTCTTGATCCAAATAATGTAAATTTAATTACATTATTAATTATGCAATTTAATTAAGTTGAAAACCATTTAAATTAAATGATATTTATGTTATGAATAATTAAAGATGGTTAAATTTAAAAGATAAGTAAAATACAAAAGTTTAGTGGGTTAATTTGCAAATATGACTAAAATAATATATAAACAAAATTAATGATCAATTATGATCATTAACACCAAATCTCTATCTCTCTCTAATCTCTCTCTATCTCACGGCTCAACCAAGAAATTATCACAATTGGTCATTCAAATCTCAATTAAAGGAAGAATCAATACAAGAAAGTGTTACAATAAGCATCAAACATCATCAATCTACAAGAATTTGAGGTAAATTTACTTAAATTTCGGTATTTAGAATTGTTTGGTTCGGTTTTGTGTTAAAACCGAAACCAAGGTTTTAAAATGTGGAAATTATGTGTTGCATGTGTATAAATTTAGTAGATTATGATGAATTTAAGTTAATAAATGTGATAGAAACAAAGATTTTGGGTTAGATTATCCAAAAATGAATAAAAATCGGAATTTTGATGAAAATGATGTTCTTGAAAAAAATGATCATTTTTGGATGATCTTGCTCAAATTAGGATGTTATTGATAGGAATAATAGTATAAAATCAACCCAATTATGATAATACAACTTTGTATTTCATTGCATGTCAATAAAATGAGTTTTTAGTGAATTTTATGAAAAATCCGAATGAAATAAAATGAAGAACACCAAGAACAATTTCTGGGAAAATGCTAAGTATAGGATCCGAATTCGGGTAGGACCGAATTCGGATGGTGCCTCATTTTCGGATCCCATAATTTCGGATGATCCTAATTCGGTTCCTATGTACTATTTCGGATGCCCTATTTCGGACCCTTATAATTCGGATCATCCTTTGGTCCGAATCCGGGTGACAGATCCGGATAGGTCTGAATCCGGGTGCTCATTTCGGTTAGATCCGAATCCGGATCCTTAATCCGGATAGATCCGAACCCGGTGGATCCGAATCCAAATGTTTTATTTTAAATACTTTAAATCATAAATAAATGATAATTTATAATTACCATATCCATAAATTATAATGAAAGAATGATAAAAGCAATATGAGATATATTATTATTTATATCTCATTAAGATTTCAAAGAGTCAAAAATAAATGAATGATTGGCGAGATTATCAGTTATCAGAATCAGATGATTTTAAAAGATTCAAGATGACAAGATTGACATGACATGATATGAATGATTTTGAACAGGTTCAGTATATTCTGAACAAAGATTTAAAGAATAAAGAGATCGAAAGCGGGTCATTGATTTGAAAAGAAATTGCCAGAGATCTGAAAGACAAAAGATTAAAGATAAAATCCTGAGATAACTCAGGTGGCAGATTTTTATATTTGTTTGATAAAGACCCAGACCTGTGAGTTATAGATATTCAGATTGAACATGTTTAAATTCCGGTTGAGATATATTGTTGATGCTAGATTTATTGACATTCATTTTATCAGCTGGATTGAGACCTGTGCACACCATGGTTCGGTGTTGCCCAGTGGATCATGATAGCTATTTGATTATCATTTCATATTGCATTTAAGACTTCTTCAGACATTGCTTTATGATTCATTGCTATCATGACTTCTACGACTTAAGCTTTCATTATTTGATCAGACACTTGATAGATTTATTCAGCTTGACTAGCCTTGATGGTCTATTGTTCTAGACCTGGCTATTTCACCAGTTCTTATGAACTTGGTAATGACCTCCGATGTTCCGCCATATTGACTTACTGGTAGCTAGCCCAGTATGTGGCTGATCCCCACGATTTAAGCGTGAGTGTGGCCTGAACATCATCCAATTCTATGATTCTATATCTCAATCATGAGGGCTGTAGCGGCAGCCAAGACATATCACGCTAGACTGATGATCCGCTTGACATGCATGTTAATATTGAAAATCTATAAACTCACTAAGCTTTGCTTACAGTTGCTGCATTATAATTTTACAGGTAAAAGCAAAGGAAAGTCACCTGCTGGACCTAGCTCTTAGGTCAATTAACGATCAAGACAGAAGTATTGTAGGTCCCGAAAGGTTCCCAAAGTATATAGTTATAAGCTGTAGAGGGGGGGTGAATACAGCACTTTAAAACTACACTCTCTTTTTCTCAATGTTTGTATGTATTATCAACAATTGTTAATTACAAACAAGCTTGAATGCGGAATAGTTCAAGCTGAGATGACAGAATACAACAGTATGCTTACTAGTCTAAGACAGACTCAAACTAGATTACAATGAACACACTCACTAAGATGCACTCACTGTGTTTTACAAGACTCAAGGAACAGCTTAGGTAAATCAGCTTAGACACACAGATGCTGGTTTACAGAAGACTTGCATGCATGAAAATCACACTTGCACGTTCACTCTTGGTTTAAGCACTTAGCTTTCTTCACAATTCTTTCTGACCTTGGAAGCTTCCTTTTATACTCACTTAGAGGATCTAAGAGAAACATCTTCATTGGACGGAATGAAAAAGGAGAAGTCTTGTTTGAAAAGACAATATAACTTTTCTGCACTTTTCTGAAAAGCAGACGTGCAGAACTTTTTGTCTTTTTACTTTGTCTACTGTTGCATTGCCTTTAACTAATTTAGGAATGTCAACTTTGCGTCTTTCTTCCTTGTAAAGGCCTATTTTGATATAAGAAAAAGGTCTGTCACCCTTTTTCAAATAACCTTTTGTCTTCATGTGACAGAACAGCTTGGGCAGGCTGAGCGGTTCTGCTTTCCACTTTGTCTTCGACTTGTAAACTGATCTTGTAGTCAAAAACAATACATGATGACTTGGAAACAAATTCCATAAAGTGTTTAGCCTGTTCACAAAGAACAGGTTCTGTTCACAAAGAACAGAACACTTTAAAAATGCCCAAGCTGCTCAACAGTGTAGAGCAGCGTAGACAGTTTATGTCCAGCCTGATCAGCAGACTGAGCAGCTTGGACAAACTGTCTTGGTTGCAACACATGCAACATATAGAACAGCTTTAGACTGATATTGCAAATCATTTTCAGGTTTCAATAAGGCATATAACAGGCCTTAAATTCAACCTTCAAATGTATCAACAGGTTTGATTATAAAATCTCCCCCTCAGATATAGAACAGGTTTGACTGAGGCCTTTTTGAGCCTAACAATCTCCCCCTATTTGCAATAACCAGTCCAAGCTGGTCTTGTCAAAAATCACTATATATTTTTACAGTACATTTGCTGAAATAAAATTACAACATTACAGTAAAGTAAAAGATCAGTTTATATATACACTGATTCTTGACTATAATAGAACAACATATGTTCTTACAAAAGTACAACTAATGTGCTAATGTATTTTACAACTAATGTAAAAGCAGAAATTACAACTTATGTAATAATGTACAACTAATGCACAGAATGTACAACTAATGTACAAAATGTTTGGACTGTTTGAGATGGGAGCAGATAATGGCAAGCCTGTCCAACTGATGGACAGCTTCCATTCTTCACCTACCCAGATGGCAGGTGGACTTCATTCGACAGGAGGTGGTATCCCTTCTTTGAATCTTTTTACAAGTTCTTCCCTTGTTTCTTCGTGTTCTTCAATTTCAGCTGTAAGAAACATAAAGTTAGAACTTTGAAGTTCACCTCTGTCATAAAAACCTTTCAGCTCTTCCCAGATAGCTGCTCTCCATAGGCTGGACTGATTGAAGGAGGTGGCAATTCTGAAGGCTGCAAGCTGCTTAAGACCAACTTTGTGTAGGTCTGAAGCTCTTTGAAAACATTTCTTCTGAGATAGGGGATCTACAAAAAATGCCCCTAACTCAGGCTCTTCAATCACTTTGCCATCTTCAAATTCAACTCCTTCAGGCAGGCTGTGGTCAACTCCTTTAATTTCCACAGCATAATCTCCTTGTTCAATCATCATAAGGAGTTCTTCCAGCTCTGTATCCCTCTTTGTTCTCCTGGCCTTTATCTTTGGATGTGTCACAGAGACACCTTCACTTATTTCTTTTGGAATCAGGCCCAGCTCCTTTACTCTTTCCATCAGCTTCTTGATGTATGCCCTGATAGTCTTAGCCGTTTCTGACTTAGACTGGCTCAGGGCAACTGCCAGTTCCAACCATTCCCTGTAACCCATTTGAGCAACATCAGTGTGATCATATGATTCCATTTCAGGGCCTGTTGCACCCATCCTGGTGATCTGAAGTTTCCACTGTGTGCCTTTCCTTGAAATGGGAACAGCTTTGACAATCGCCTCCTTGGCCAGCCTTCTAGTAGCAACATCATGAAATTTCTTTCTGGCCAAGTTGTCAAAGTGGAATTTGGCTCTGGCAGATGGTACTGTTGATTTGGTCACAGAGACCTGAGTACCTTTTTCTCCTTCCTTCTCTTTCTCTTCTGCTGATTTCCTGGCAGCTTCCATTATTTTCTTTTGCACCTCCAAGGTAGACATTTTTATTTTCTTTGCTTCTTGGAGGGCAAGAGACTTAGCAGCTTTGGCAGATTCCTCTTCTTTTCTTAACTCTTCCAGAGCCTTAAGCTGTTCTTCCCTAAACTCAAAGTACTTGTGCATAGGGAGGCCCATCTCTTTGGCTCTGGCTTTGTGAAACTGTGTATCTGCCTGTTTCTGCTCAATAGGATCCTCAGCTGCCTTTTCTTTGCCTTTAGCTGCTGCTTTAGTGACAGCAGCTTCAGAAGTTTCTTCTTCTTCTTCTTCTTCTTCTAGGATAAGGTGCCTCCTTTTGCTGCTAGGCCTGTCCTCAGGAATGACTTCCTCCCCCTTAGACTGAGCAGGGTTTGGAGAGCCAGCCTGAGTAGGCATAGCAGCTTGAGAAACACCTTCAGCTGCACCTGTTTCTGCTGGTTGATCAGTTTGGGTTGCAGACACTGGTATCTCCTTAGGAGAAGGAATCTTCTCCCCCTTAGACTTAGTCTTCGAGGCAGATGATTTCTCCCCCTTTGAAGGAGATGAGGCAGCGACTTCAACCCCTGGTCTGCCTGAAGACACAAAGTCAGCAGGCTTGCCAGCAGGTTTGGGAGGTTTAGGACCAACAAGGCTGTTCACTAAGTAAGCCAAGTTATCCTTCACCTCACCAAGTTGGGAAAGACAGTTTTGAAGAGAAGAAGCTTGGGAATCAGCAAAAGTGGTCAGCTTAACAATATTGTCTCTATCAGAAGCTGTGAACAACAAACTTTGGAGCTGTGCAAGATGAAGTTCAAGAGAATCTTGCACATCAGCAAGGTTTGATGACACAGAATTTGATAGAGAACCCATAAGAGTGTTCAGGCTGGCCAATGTTGAAGGAAGGGTAGTATTGCAAGAAGTGAGAAGAGAGGACAGCTGTTGAGAAATGGCTGTCATAGAGGACACGGAGTCCTGCTGTAAGGAGAGGATAGAGGAGAGAGAGTTGGATACATTTTGCAGCTGTGCAGTGAGTGCAAGCAGCTGTGGAGAGTGGTCAGTTTGGGAAGTGACTGGGAAGGATTCTTTGAACATATCAAAGAAGCCTTTGAGCTGCTCAGACACAGAGTCTGAGATGATGGATGGTAGGGAGTGCATGGTATTTTCCAAAGAACCAACTTTGTTGGTCAGCAATGAAAGCTGATCCTTCAAAGGCAGGTCTTTGGGAGATGGAGGTGTATGGGTAGACTGTTTGGAGTGAGTGGATGGAGAAGATGATGATGAGGCTGGTGTTTGAGGATGAGATGGAGAAGGGAGAGAAACATTGGACAGTAGTTCCATAGCCTGGGCAAAAGTAAGATGGCCCAGGTTAGAGGGATCAAGAGGTCCTTCAGCAGCGGCTGTAGCTGCATCATTAGGAGAAGGGGATGATGTTTGGGGCCTCTCAGATGCTGCCTGTGTTGCAGCACCCTCATGAAGACCAGTAGTGGTTCCCTCTGCAGTGCCTTGGTCTAAAGGCACCTCATCATGGGGAGATGGGATATGCATTTCAACATCAGCAGTGGTGAAACCTGCTGATGGAATTTGCATTGTGGGAGCAGCCTCACCAGAGGGATGGTATGATCCCTGAGGTTCATCAGCTTGAGTTGTTGGTCCCTCAGCAGCTGTTTGGTGTTGAACAGCTGAATCATGGGGAACAGAGGGATGAGGCTGAGCTGCTGAGTGGCCTATATCAGCAGCGTGGGCACCTCGTGCAGACTCAGAGTGTAAGGGGAAATGAGTGGGGGACAGTTTGGACTCAGTGTGGAGTGGAGAGGGCTCCTGTCTTTCAATATCCTCAGCCTGTTGGGAGGCTGGGATAGTGGATGTGGGTATCTCCATTTGTACAACTGGTTCCTGTTGGGAGGAACCAGAGGGTCTAGGCTGACTCAAAGGTGACTCAGGCTGGAGTGAAGCAGGCTCCAAATGAGCTGAACCTTCTCCCAAAATAGGAGAGGCAGCTGGGGTTGCTTCTCTTACAACTGAACCCTGTTGAGAGGGAACAGAGGAGGTGATTTTCTGGGCTGTTTTCTTTTTGGCTATTGATTTTCTTTGATAATGGATGGATGATGTGGGTGATTGTGGAGAGGAGAGAGGATCTGTTTGGACTGGATGTGAGACTGGGTCAGGAACAGTGGGGCTGGACTGTTCCATAGTCTCTTGTGCCACAGAGGCACCAGCCACAAAGGCTTCAGGCTCAACAGATGAGCCAGGGTGAGGAATCTGCTCTTCCTCAGCCACAGAGGCTAAGGGAGCAGACTCAGCCTGAGCTGTTTTGGCCTTCTTTTTAGCAGGCCCAGCTTCAGCTGCCATGGTCCTTTTCACAAGCTTGGACCTGGCTTTGGATTTTCCAGTAGGAGCAGCAGTGACTGGATCCACCCTCACAGCAGAGGGTCCTTCCACTAAACCCAACAGCCTCCTCATAGGTGTTGATAGAGGAGGCTCATTTGCCAGTACAGGAGTATGAAAAACTCTATTCCCTATGACAGGGAAGGCAGCAGTTTTAAGTAGAGGTTGAGTATGATATAGATGCTCACCACAGACATGGCAGAAGATGAGACTCAGGAACCTGGGATATCGGACAGCAGCTGGTCTTGGCTCTTGCTGCACCAGGTTTTTCATGTTCAAGAAGATCCATTTGGCCATGTCAAGTGTAGTCCCATCCACTAGCTGAAGGACTACAGGCACTTCATCTCTACTTAGTTGGTCAAAGGAACCAACTTTGCTGCTGAATGACATTACCACAGAGGCAAATAAGAAGCTGTAAGTGGGTGACAGCTCCCCTCCTGTAACAGGAGTACTCCAACTTTTGGGTTCTGCCACATCCACAGAAAGCGTAGCGATTGCCCATGTGCTCATTTTTCCAGGTTGAGGGATCAAGTTCTCAGCCAACTGGAAGATGAAGAACTCTCCTCAGGAAGAATCGAACTGTAATCTCAATGGTTTGAGTCCCATTTTGAGAAATAGTACCACCTTGATAAACTGAGTGTTTGGATTTGTAGGAGCAGGAGTACCAGAAAAACTCGTAATAACCATCTCCTGGTACAGGGACACCAGGAGAATGCAGCAGGCATATTCAACGGATGAACTTCAAGAAATTCCAACCATTCGGTCGTAACCCTTCCCCACATACGTTTTTGGGGATAGTGAGGTTTGCAAGTAGTTGGGTGGGCTTTGAGGGTCAGCTCGTGGTGACAGATGATTTGTTTTAACAACATCCTCACCACGAAGAAATGGTAGAAAGTGGATTAGGTCTGTGAGCCATTTGGGAATTTTGAAGGTTTGGGGAAGCAAAAGACACTTAGTCGATTTTAGGGTTCTTGAGGATTTCTGGAAATGATGAGGAAGACGAAGATGAAACAGTATGTTGGTATTTATAGGATTTGAATGTTCGTGTGTATGAGAGAGAAAAAAGTTTTGGGCGGTTTGATTTGAAATGTTTGTTAACGGAAAACGGAACGGTTGTCCATGTCAGAAACATTTGTCAGACCACTTGACCTTTTTGATCACTAACACACGTAACACACATTATCCGCAGTAATTAAGTTAAATAAAACATGAATTAAATAACTTAATTATGAAGAAAGGTAATTAAACTGCTGGTCTACGCTGATGGTCAAACCTGTGATGATCAGGGTCAACAAGGTTCTCAGTCTTCAAGCTGTTCGTCCTTCAAACTGTTCCTTCAGCCTGCTCTCCTTTGTGAGAACAGGTTGTGTTCAATAGATGAACAGGTTACAGTATGAAGAAGTGAACAGGTTGAAGACTGAACCATCTAAGCAGGCTGGACGAATAAACAGGTTAAACTGTTTTTGTTCAGCCTGTTGTATGCTCAAGCTGTTCAAGTTTTTCAGACAAATAACTAAGTACAGAACATGTATAACCTGTTCTGTCTAAGCTGTTCAGAGAAACTTGAGCAGTGTGAAACATACAAATTATTAGACCTTTGAGAGACACTTAGTCACTCTTGTTTAACATGCCCAGCTTGCTGACAAGGTAATTAAACCTTGTTTCATCCAGAGGTTTGGTGAAAATGTCTGCAAGCTGTTCATTTGTGGAAATAAAACTTACCTCCACATTACCTTTTTGGATGTGATCCCTGATGAAGTGATGTCTGACTTCAATATGCTTTGTTCTTGAGTGAAATACTGGATTGTTGGAGATGGCTATGGCACTTGTGTTATCACACAGAATAGGAGTTTTCCTATACACAAGGCCATAATCTTCAAGCTGATGCTGCATCCACAGAATCTGCCCACAGCAGCTTCCAGCAGCAATATACTCAGCTTCAGCAGTAGAAGTGGACACTGAGTTCTGCTTCTTGCTACTCCAACTGATCAACTTTCCACCAAGGAGTTGACATCCACCTGTTGTGCTTTTCCTATCTAACGTGCAGCCTGCAAAATCAGAATCTGAATAGCCTGTTAGTTCAAGACTTGAGTCTTTGGGATACCAAAGACCCAAACCTGGAGTACCCTTCAGGTATCTGAAGATTCTTTTAACAGCTGCTAGATGTGATTCCTTTGGATCAGCTTGGAACCTAGCACATAAACAGGTGGCAAACATAATATCAGGTCTACTAGCAGTCAAGTATAGCAAGCTCCCAATCATGCCTCTGTAAGCTGTTACTGAAACAGCTTTGCCACTGGCATCAGCATCCAATTATACATTGGTTGCCATTGGGGTTTTAATAGGAGAACTTTGATCAAATTTAAACTTTTTCAAAAGATCTAAAGTGTACTTTCTTTGATTTATAAAAATTCCAGTTGAGGTTTGTTTAACCTGTAATCCTAAAAAGAAAGTTAGTTGTCCCATCATACTCATTTCATACTTAGATTTCATGAGTAATGAAAAATTCTTGCATAACTGCTCATTAGTAGAACCAAATATTATGTCATCCACATAAATTTGAACAAGCATAATATCAGACTTCACTTTCTTTATGAACAGTGTGGTATCCACTTTACCTCTGGAGTACCCATTGCTCATAAAGAATTCAGTAAGAGTGTCATACCAGGCTCTAGGGGCTTGTTTGAGACCATAGAGAGCTTTGTCCAACTTATAGGCAAAACCTGGGTGTTGTTCATTTTCAAAACCTGGAGGCTACTTGACATATACTTCTTCTTGCAGCTTCCCATTCAAAAATGCACTCTTCACATCCATTTGAAATACCTTTATGCTCTTATGAGCAGCGTAGGCTAGATACAAACGAATTGCTTCTAGCCTGGCCACAGGAGCAAATGTTTCATCATAGTCAATGCCTTCCTCCTGTCTGTAGCCCTGAGCAACCAGTCTTGCCTTATTTCTAATGACATGACCTTGCTCGTCCATCTTGTTCCTGAAAACCCATTTTGTGCCAATTATAGTTTTACCTTTAGGAGCAGGGACCAGCTTCCATACTTTGTTTCTCTCAAACTGATTGAGTTCTTCTTGCATGGCAGTGATCCAATTGGCATCTTTTAGTGCTTCATCCACCTTCTTTGGCTCCATTAGTGAAACAAAGCTAGAGAACATACAAAAGTTCCCTAAGCTGTCCCACCGAGTTTGTTTCCCTTTGTTGATGTCACCAATTATTTGATCATTGGGGTGACACCTGATCCACTTAGGATCATTTTTCAATGATGATTTACCTGAGTTGTTAACATCTTCAGCAGGTCCTGTTGAACAGCTCTCAAGATTTTCAAACACACTGTTGTCTTGAGCCTGTTCACTTGTTGAACATGTCTGACCACTGTTGAACATATCAGCAGAGGAACTGGGAAAATCAGCATTGATAGGTTCTGGACATGCAGTTGTAATTAAGTCAGTACATTTATTCACACAGGGTGTATTGACATAATCATCATCATGTCCATCATGATTAGCAGGTTCCACACTGGGTGTAGTGGAAGCTTTTGAGTCCTCTTCATTGATTGAATGCATCAGATCATCAAAGTTGAGGTCTCCTGAAACTGATTCAGGAACAGCTTTGGTGGAGGCATTCTTGGACTCTTCAAAGGTGACATTGATAGATTCATCTATCACCTTTCTTTTGTTGTTGTATACTCTGTAGGCTTTGGAGATAGAAGAGTAGCCAACAAACACACCTTCATCAGCTTTGGGTTCAAATTTCGACAGCTGGTCCCTTTGATTCAGAATGAAACAGGGACTTCCAAACACATGGAATTAACTGACATTTGGCTTTCTCCCTTTGAGCAGCTCATAGGGAGTTTTGTTGAACCTTTTCACCACTAAGGATCTGTTTTGAGTGAAGCAGGCAGTGTTAACAGCTTCAGCCCAAAATGATGAAGGCAAACCTGATGCACACAGCAT